>VWZW01003357.1:119686-148494 GCA_013397115.1 Edolisoma coerulescens
CTCCGCCAGCATCACTGTCCCGCCAGCATCCCTGTCCCGCCAGCATCCCTTTTTCCACTGGAATCTCTGCTCCACCGGCATCCCTGTCCCACCAGCATCCCTGTCCCACCTCCTTCCCCAGCCAAGCCGCCCACACCACCGTTATCCCAGCCATCTCTCCCAGCCTCCCCGGTGCTGCTGTCCACACTCATTTCAGCACCTTTGTTCTCTCTACCCAAACCCAACTGCATCATCATCTCCATCACTTCCAGTATCACTCCCAAACACATCCTGCCAGCCCCTCCAGCTCAAGTACCCCCCTCCCCCATGCCCTCCAGCAGCTTTTCCTTCCCCCCTACCTATGTTGCTGTAGCCAACCCCCATGGTCACCTTTGAGATCACAGTGTGTAGGTTTCTCCTCTTTCACTGCAGGACAAGTGACAGGACTTGGTCCTCCACCAGCTCTGGAGGTGGTGGTGATAGTCCTAGGTCCTGAAATAAATTGGAAGGAGAGGGAGGTTTGCAAGTGTTAATCCTGTTAGTTTCTTGTTATGAAGGAAATGGGGAAAGAGAAAACTTTTTCATTCTGATTTAATGGCATTGTGATTTCTTACAGAGGATGTACTGTAAACATTTCAGTCATCTTTAGTTAATTGCATCATTTTTAAACACTAAATTGTTTCATATTTTTAATCTGCGTCTGTTTTCAGTCTCCCATTTCAGGCTATCATTGCACCAGATTTGGGAATTGCCATTTTACATGGCTGTTGGAGACAAAAGGAAAAACATGTAAAATTCAGACAGCAGAGTGCTGTGGCCAGATACAAGCAAGCTGCAAGCACCAAAAAAAACCCCAAAACTTCTCGGAGCTGGGAAAAGTTGTGGAGTCATGCTGGCTTCAAAGCACAGCACACTGTAGCTGCAGGCATGGTGTTTGATACTCACTAAAATGCTAAGGTGCTTTTTCCTTCTTGAGGAAGGACTGGAAACAAGCACCTTTGCTGGGATCCAGGACAGGGATGTTTAACCCAGGCTGCGAGGGCTGAGCTGTGGGAGAGTTGTGAGGCTGCTCCTTTCCAGCTGATGTGTGCTGCAGGCAGGCTTCTGACCACAGCTCTGTCCCCAGCCAGTGTGGGCTCCCTGGACATTCCCTGCTCTCCATGAGCGTGTGCCTCTCTTTGCCAGCTTCCATCAATGAAGATGAGCAGGGCATCATCCCACGAGCCATGGCCGAGACCTTCAGGCTCATCGATGAGAATGACCTGATCGACTACACGGTCCGAGTGTCCTACCTGGAAGTGTACAAGGAGGAGTTTCGGGACTTGCTGCAGGTGGATACAGCCAGCAAAGACATCCAGATCCGGGAGGATGACAAGGGGAACATTGGTATGTGTGGCTGTGCACGGGCTCCTTTTCTCCCCATGCTGTAGGCTGGAGTTGGGTTATCTATCCACGAAGGCAGAGCCGGGTCTTCTCCCTCCATCCCTTTGTCTCCTGCAGCAGTTTTCTGTGCTTAGTCCTGAAAGCTGGTCTGGGCAAGGCCCAGGATGGGCAGGGTGATAGCAGCAGGCTGTGCAGAGGAGCCGCATCCTCGGGCAGCCCATCCCTCCCAGCCACAGCTGCCTTTGCTTTGCAGTGCTCTGCGGTGTGAAGGAGTCCGAAGTGGAGGGGCTGGACGAGGTGCTGAGCCTGCTGGAGATGGGGAACACAGCCAAGCACACGGGAGCCACGCACATCAACAGGCAGTCGAGCCGCTCGCACACCATCTTCACGGTGACCATGGAGCAGCGGCGTGGGGCTGGCCGGCTGCCCCTGCACCACCGCCCCCCCGCCGTCCCCGCCGCCGGACAGGTCCTGGTGTCCAAGTTTCATTTTGTGGATCTGGCGGGCTCAGAGCGAATTGTGAAGACGGGAAACACAGGGGAGAGGCTGAAGGAGAGTATCCAGATCAACTGCGGCCTCCTGGCCTTGGGCAACGTCATCAGTGCCTTGGGAGATCCTCGGAGAAAGACCACCCACATCCCGTACAGGGACTCCAAAATCACCAGGTACCGCTGGGACCAGCACCTCCCACGTCTCACGGGCTCAGTTAGCAGGTCTGCCCTCTCTGCGGGTTTTCATGTAGGGAATCTCAAGGAGCAATGAGGCCAGGATAGAAATGGCAGGCCTAGCTCGTTGCAGTGCTGGAGCAGATGAGGCTTGCATGAGTCGTGCTGCTGAAGCTGAGATGAGGTGTTGCTGTGGGTTATCCTGCCCTTCCTGCCTGGCAGGGAGTAAAAACTACTTACAGTAGGCTTGTTTCGTGGTCCACAGTTAGTTCTTTGCTCGAGCAGGTGGCCTAGGCAGTCTGCAGCAGGACCTCTGGCAGCACATACCTAGCAGTGATCACAGAGTCAGGGAGCTCCCAACCTCAGGAGTTATTTGGATGGAAACTTGCCGTGGTGCAAGCTGTTAATCCTCTGCTTAATGATTCCACTCACCTCACTAGTGCCAGACCAACTACAGAGCAAGGACATCATTTTCCTTCGGCTTAACCTCTGAAAAGCATTGAAAATGTTCTGTCTCCTGTGTTATTTTGTATTTCCGCTATTTTTATCCCTGTGCTCTTCCTTAGGATCCTGAAAGACTCTCTGGGGGGGAATGCCCAGACCGTGATGATAGCCTGTGTCAGCCCATCGTCCTCCGACTTCGACGAGAGCCTCAACACGCTGAATTACGCCAACCGTGCTCAGAACATCCAGAACAAGGCGGTGGTGAACTGCCGCAAGGAGACGGAGCACATCGAGGAGCTCCACCTGCAGATAAAGAACCTGCAGAAGGCGCTGGAGCAGCGGCAGCGCTCCGAGACCCGCATCATCCACCGCTCGGCCAGCGCCAAGCGCTGCGCGCCCGACGCCACGGCCCGGCTGCTGGCCGAGTGCGCCCATTACCGCACCTGCACCGACGCCGCGTACCGGCTGCTCATGGAGCTCCAGGAGGACAGCAACCTCACCGTGGAGCAGGTCCTGCGCGTCAAGGAGTGGCTGTGCGCCGTGGAGAGCGAGAGGAGCGAGCTGACCTCAGCCGGGCTGGATAGCGGCATTGAGAGCACCTCCATGGAAGATCAGAGCCCCGAGGCACGAGGCTCGAAGCTGGCAAAAGCCCAGGTAGCAGTGGGCTGTTACAGCTCTGAGGTTCGGTTCATCTCACGGCCACAGCAGCCCCAGCATGGCATGATGGGTCAGGAGAGGGAGGGGAGGAGAAGTAAGCTGTCCAGGAGGCCCTAGGGAGGCAGAAGGACCTGGTCCTCCCAGCAGGCAGGGAGAAACTGAATTCAGGTGCAGCTGAGATGTGTTTCACAGGAAAAATCTGGGTCTGCAGAGCTGTTGTGTCCTGGCAGAGTCCAGCATGGGAAGGGAAGGACAAAGGTGGATGCTAATGCTGCCTCTCTTTTATTTTGGGGAGCAGGTGAGCACCGAGAAGAAGTGTGAGTCCATCAAAGATGAGCAAGTGGCCAAGCTGCAGAGGCAAGTGGAATGCCTGGAGGAGGAGAACCGTGATTTCCTGGCTGCCCTGGAGGATGCTATGGAACAGTATAAGCTGCAGGTATTTCTGGGCTCTGCTCTCTTTGTAGGGACCTGCCCCACTCCCCCACTCCTCTCCTTCCTGCCCAGGGGCACTCAGCCCAGCTTTCAGGTTCCTCTGCAGTAGGTCTCAGATCAATGTGTATGTAACCACATTTTTCTCATTGTTTCCTAGAGTGACAAACTGCAGGAGCAGCAGGATAAGATCTCAGAGCTGCACGTGCGCTTGGAGATGGCAACGCCAAACCTGTGTGTGCCAGGACTGCTGGAAAATCTCCACCTGGTGACTGCCAGCCAGAGACCTCACACGGCCCCACTGGATGCTGCCCCATCCCATGGCCTTGGTGGGGTTCTCTCGGGGCTGCTTCCTGAGCAGACTGGAAGAGGTCTTTGCAAGAAGGTGAGGGCACGAGGCTGTGCCATCGAGGAGCTGCTGCCTCTTCACCTGTCTGCTCTCCACTGGAGGAATTGCTTTTTCCCTGCTGTTGAACGTGACTCTTGTCAGAAGCGTAGTCCAGAGGACTGTGCTCAGTGTTCAAATCCAGAGTTTTACAACTCTGGCAAAAACAGCCCAGCTTCAAAACTGAGGCTTTTACTTTGATGTGGGTGAGTCCCAGATTTATTCAGTGTCTGAGCAGCAGAAGTGCGGGCAACTGGGTCTGGCAACACACCAGTTCTCCTGAAAATACACTCAACTCCATTTTGCTGCTTTTCTTCATGTCTAGCAGTGCTGCTCAGCTGGGAGCCGCTTTTTCTAACACTGTCTCTCACACAGCTTGTTTCCTCTCTTTCCAATTCTGTGCCCCAGAAGCTCAGCAGCAACTCCTGCTTGCAGAAGGAGGAGCCAGCAGGCTGGCACCCGAACCACGCCCCGCGCCCGAGTGGCGATGCTGAGGTCAGGGATGTGGTGCTGCGGAGGGAGCTCAGCCAGGACTCGGAGAAGCCATCGGAACCATCCTCGGGGGAGGAGCTGGAGGAATGGGAGCGGAAACGGTCCCTGTGCCAGCGCCGGTGAGTTGGGGCTGTCCCAGCCCTGTGCAGTGACCTGGCTGTCCCATTGCTGCAGCTCTGCCCTCATGTCTGATGTAGGGCCAAATGCTGCCTATGGGGTCAGTGATGCTGCCCAAACACCTCACTGCTCCCTGGGGAGCTAATTACCATCTTTCCTGACCACAGCTATTGTTTCCATCTCCTTCTGAAGCCTGTGGATTGTAAGGGTCCTTACTGGTAATAGCTTTAGCAGTGCCCAGACCAAACTGATTAGTTTGCTTCTCCTTTTAGAAATGGGATCCAAAATTTGAGCAAGAAAGAGATTTTCAAGTTGAGTGAGGAACCAAGTGGAGGCAATGCCCACTCAATTCAGGAGGAGCAGCTGGAGCTGTCAAAAGGCAAGTAGCAACCACAGGTTGTTGGACAATCTTCCATGGGCTGGCAGTGCTTCACTGGGTGATGTTGATGTCCCACCTGAGCCCAGAGGACAAAAATGGAGCAGTTGATGGAGCAGTCCAGATGCTTTTGTTAGGGAGAAACTTGAACTCCTAGGGCCTGGCAAGGGTGTGTGTTTTGGTGGAAGCTTCAGGTGACTCTGGGCAATGCTGTGCCAAACTCTGGCTACAGATCCAAGATCAGATCATCATTCTGTCACCCGGCTGCTAAGATAGGACTTTCCTTACCTGGGAATCTGTGTTCCAGAGGTCTGTGGGAAGCGGGAGTCACTGCTTGGTTCCTGGGAGCGCCTGCCAGGGAAGGACTCTGAGTGGAGGCTGGTGCAAGCACAGCAGAAGATCCGAGAGCTGGCGATCAACATCCGCATGAAGGAGGAGCTGATCACGGAGCTCATTAAGACAGGTGCAGAGCTACTGGTGGGAATATGCGCCCATTTCCCATGAAACCTCCTCCTAGTCATGGTGCTCGATCTCTGCTTCCATCCTCATCTTCTCTCCCTGTGTTGCTTGTGCTCAGTCTCTTCCCCTATAAGCAGCGGGGCCTTGACTGTCCATCTCTCCAGCTGACAGAAACCCTTCCCACTGGTTTCTCCCTTCTCTGGAGTGGCTGAGGGAAGGGGAACATTCAGTCTCTGTAGCCAAAAATACTTGGGGAGGGACAGGAAGGGTCAGGATCCTGGCTGTGAGACAGGGGGCTGTGTTGCAGGCAAGGACGCCCAGGCTCTGAACAGGCAGTACAGCCAGAAGATCAGTGAGCTGGAGCAGGAAGCGGAGCAGGTGCGGGCAGAGCTGAGCGACAGCCAGAAGCAGCTCCAGGAGCTGGAGGGCAAAGAGCCGTGGGACCCTGGGGAGAAGCGCAAGCTGCAGGAGTACCGCACGCGCGTGGCGGCCGCGCAGAGCAAGGCACAGGTGAGGGGGAAGGGTTCTGCCCACCCTGGCGCTGAGCTGGGGGCGTCTCTGCAAAGGGCACCGGGGAGGTGCCGAGGCCAAGGGCGGTTTTCACCCTCGGGCAGGTGCTGTGCAGGAAGAAGCAGGCGACGGAGAGGCTGGTGTCGCTGTCGGCACAGAGCGAGAAGCGCGTGCAGGAGCTGGAGAGGAACATTCAGCTGATGCGGCGGCAGCAGGGGCAGCTGCAGCGGCGGCTGCGCGAGGAGAGCGAGCAGAAACGGCGGCTGGAGACGGAGGTGAACAAGGGACAGCACCGAGTCAAGGTAGGAGAGGGCAGGAGCAGCTGTGCTTCTGTGGTGTGTGTGAGGAGGACAGTGGGTGGGCTCTGATGTGGGCTGTGGTTGTCTTGGGGAGCCTAGAGATGAGAGGATCCAAAGAGATGGAGGAGAACGTAACCTGTCCCTCAGCCCCTGGCCACAGGGCAAACGCCTCCCACTCCCTCCATGCTCATGGCTGCTCTGTCACACGCAGGAACTGGAACTGAAGCACGAGCAGCACCAGAAAATCCTGCGCATCAAAACAGAGGAAATCGCGGCTTTCCAGAGGAAGCGGCGGAGCGGCAGCAATGGTTCTGTGATCAGCCTGGAGCAGCAGCAGGTACAGACAGCAAGCCTGCCTCCTCCCTCCTGTTCAGAGGGGATGCTTGGCAGACTGCAGGCTGATGGGTCCCTGAAAACAGGGACCTGAGCCCATCCCACCCTTGAGAAGAACAGTCCATAATATCATTTGCATCTAGTAGCAGAGGACTTAAAATCTTGCCTTACCCCCAGCACCAGGATCTCTTCTAAATCCTAGCATTGGTAAAGAAGCTTTGAATTTTTGTCTGTTAGCAGAAGGGTGGTGGGAGATGTGCCCTCCAAGAGCTCCTTGACAGCTGACAATTTAGTTTAGCTCTGCCTCTTGGAGGAGCTGGAAGGATAAAACCAGCGGAGTCCGGGCTGTGGGAGTTAGCAGAGATGGAATCGAGACTCTTGTTCTGATCTCAGCCCCACTGCTCTTTAGTCCAGCAGTCCTGGGCATTGCTGCTGTTGTCTGCACACACACACACACACATACACACGTGCCTTTTGCCTCTCCCTCCATCAGAAAATTGAGGAACAGAAGAAGTGGCTGGATATGGAGATGGATAAAGTTCTCGAGCAGCGCCGGGCCCTGGATGAGCTGGAAGATGAGCTGAGGAAGCGGGAAGCGATTGTGGCCAAAAAGGAAGCCCTGCTGCAGGAGAAGAATGGCCTGGAGAGCAAACGGCTGCGCTCCAGCCAGGTAGGACAAGAATGTGACACCTCAACCCCTTGCTTCATTTCCAGCAGAGGTGGAGGCTGGAAGACCTGGGTGCCATCCTGGGTCTGGCAGAGGGCTGCAGGCCAGGATGAGGTGGTGCTGGGAAGTGGGTGGGAAATCTGTCTCTATGGAAGACTCTGGTTGTGCTGTGCCTCTGAGCTCGTTGGTTTGGTAGCCCCTGGCTTTTGTCTGCCTGGGGGGGGGTCACTTGACCTACAGAGGGAGTAGAACGGGGCTGAGGGCCTGACTTGTCTTCAGAGCAGCTCCCCTTGAACATCCTCTGCTGCAGGCCCTGACAGATGACATCGTGCGCGTGTCCAGCCGCCTGGAGCACCTGGAAAAGGAGCTGAGTGAGAAGAACGGGCAGCTGCGTCACGGCAGTGCCCACGACCAGCAGCAGATCCGCCAGGAGATCAACAGCCTGCGCCAGGAGAAGGACCAGCTGCTCAAACAGAGGCTGGAGCTCGACAACAAGCTGCGTCAGGGCACCCTGCTGTCCCCAGAGGTACCTCTGCTGGGGCTGGGGAGCAGGAGGTTGTAGGAGAGAAGTAAAAAACTGAGCACAAGGTCATTGGCAGATGCTCCCCCACATCCCAAACTGTTCGTGTCCCAGCTTCTCACCGGCACTGTTGAGATGACAAGGTTAGGGCAGGGTGGGACAGAGCAAACCCTTTGCTCCTTAGTAACTGCAGCTCTGCCTTGGCAGGAAGAACGGATCTTGTTCCAGCTGGATGAGGCAATCGAGGCTCTGGATGCAGCCATTGAGTACAAGAATGAGTCCATCACGTGCAGGCAGCGAGTCCTGCGGGCCTCGGCCAGCCTGCTGTCCCAGTGTGAGATGAACCTCATGGCCAAGCTCAGCTACCTCTCCTCCTCCGAGACACGAGCTCTGCTCTGCAAGTATTTTGACAAGGTGGGAGACAAACTGCCCTCTGTGCTGGTGGGAGCTGTATTTCATTTACTGGCTATTAGTGATTACATTATTAGCCAGCCAGAACACGTAATGAAATTAGCATGGCTTGAAAGCACTTGTTAACAGAAATGATGATCTGACCAAACTCTTTGTTTTCCTCAGTTTCAAGCTTTCTCCTTGCATCATACTGTAGTTTTGCCCTGAAAAGTCAGGCCACAAAGCCACAGCACCATGACCCCCAGCTGGGAGAGGGGCTTAACTAGTCATAGGATGCATGGATCCCTGCAGTGGCTCTGCCACATCAGTGCAGCCACACTTTGCTCTTCCCTCCACGAGGCAGCTCTGACATCCCAGCACTACTAACCTTTGTAAGCTGTACCAAAAAACTAACTTGACTGGGGCTCAGTGGGGCAGCAAATCTTCCCAGGCATGAAGGAGCTGAAGTGTTCCTTGCTCTTGGGCCCTGCCCAGGTGGTGACACTGCGAGAGGACCAGCACAGGCAGCACATTGCCCTCTCAGAGCTGGAGATGCAGCTGGAGGAGCAGCAGCAGCTGGTGTACTGGCTGGAGGCGGCCGTGGAGCGCCAGCGCCTGGAGATGGACCGCCAGCTCACCCTGCAGCAGAAGGAGCACGAGCAGAACATGCAGTTACTGCTGCAGCAGAGCCGTGGTAACCCCCCAGCTCCCCAGACAGGCAGCAGTGCCACTGCTTTGGACTCTCACAGGGCTCCCAGGCTGAAATAGACTTGTTTTTTCTTGTAGAGCACATGGACGAGGGGCTGGCCAGCAGCAAGCTGCAGTACGAGGCGAGGATTCAGGTGCTGGAAAAGGAGCTGAGCCGTTACATGTGGGCAAACCAGGAGCTGAACCAGAGACTGAGTAACATGAACCTCCATCCTGGACAGACCAAAGGTGAGAGGAAACACAGGCTAGGGCTTTGCTGTTCCTGCCAAGTTAAAAGGGAAGTTCAATTCCCATGCCTGCCAGTGAGCGTGGAGCAGTCCAGAGCAGTGCCTGTACAGGTCCTTCAGCAACTGCTACACAGGCACCCCAATTTTGATGAGGAAAGTAGAGATCCTGATACTCACCTCACTGTACCCTCAATTTTTTCCAGCAGGGATGGAGAGAAGCATTCACGGGGCTGGGGACAGAGCTGCCCCCGAGCTTGGCGCCTGTGAGGAATCCAGCCTCAGGGAGCAGCCCGTGCCTCCGGCTGGCGCTGAAGAGAGCCCGCGGGCCAGGGACGAGAGCAGGGACCTGGTTCATGCCCCTTTGCCCTCGACATGGAGACGTTCCTCGCTGCCCAGCGACAGCCCCGGCGACCTCCGGCAGAGGGACGCAGAGCACTCGCTGCGGGCGGGGCAGCCCCACGAGCTGCACCCACCACGGAGCCTGGCTCCTGCCCCCAAACCCCGGCGGGAGCTGCGCAGGGCCAGCCTGAACATGAGCCCAGTGCCTTATCACCCTGCCATGATAGACGTGAGGAAAAACCCGCTCTAGACCCAGGCTCAGCGCTCACCTGGCACAGGGCAGGGAGCAGTGGGTGTTGCTGACCTGAGGTTGGGAGCCCTGCTGCCCTGCAGGCCAGCCTGGCTACAGCCCTGTTACATTTCAGAGGCCTGAGGAAGAGGAAGATGTGACTTGTCATCATAAGGGACTTGAGAGTGTGTAAGGGGTGGGAGCACCAGCCTCCATTCTCCGTCTTACTGACGGGACTCTTTTCCTCTGCTCCCTCAGCAGTTTAAACACTGTGAAGCAGGAGACACCTTCCCTCCAGGCCTCTTAACACTAAAAACTTGTTTACAATTTGGAATCCTCAGCTGAAGGGCTTGCTCAGCCCTGGCAGCCTCAGAGGGAGATGTTCTGCAGTCCTGCAGGATTTGTACATAGATTTTTGTAGTGACTTCGGGTTTTTTACATTTCTACTATAACTTTTCTAATAAAGCAGAGTGAGTTTTATAAAATGGTCACTTGTCAGAGGCCACTTACTCCAGGTACGTAGGAAAGTTGTATTTAAATCCCACTGCATGGGAAGTCAGCTGCTGTCACAGTGTTGCCCTAATGTTTGAATACCTGCTTTAAGTAGTCCCAGACAGATCTAGTAGGCCTCCTACATTAAATTGCCACAGGAAGAGCTTCTCCAGCCAGCAGCAGAATTGTCTGAAACATCCACGATGAAAGTAACTCAGTGGTTCTGTTTTCTCTTGCAGCCTATAACCCTGATTTAAGCAGGGTTTTAATATTCTGGAGAGAACTTCCAGTCTGGATTTAAGGGAGACTAAATACAATCCTGCAGCTTAACACTTGACAGTTCAGGAAGGGGGACATACATTTAACTCTGGCAGAGCAAGAAATGAAAGCCCAGATATCTGCTTTAAGAAGAGCAAGGGGCAGGGGCAAAGGGCTGCTCGACTACCCGACCCTAAATAACAAGCCACTGCTTCAGCCTGAAATCATGAGAACAGCTACCACAACCACTCCTTAAGGGTAACACACCAAGTTAAAAGCCAACATCTGATGTAAGAACCACCTTCTGATCTCCTACATGCTTGACCTTGCCTGTAGTGGTGTCACAGTGACGGGGGGATATTATTGAAGGCTCTGGATGTGGCTGAGCTACACAAGATTAAGTTCAGAGACTTTATTTCCTGCTGTTGAAAACAAAGATCTTCAATAGGGAAAATAACAATCCATCCCACTTGGAAGTAAGTAGTAGATTTGGAGCTCCATGCTCCACATTCTTGAAGCAGGTGCAGCTCTCCCAGAAGCAAAACAATCCCTGTTAAGCACAGGATTCCGCCCCTCTTCCCAGCAGGAAAGCAACAGCTTTCCTGCCACAAATAGTGTCCAGGAAACAAGCTCCACTCAATCCCATCTAGCCCCTCAAAGCCTTAAAGCCACCAAACAAACCTCTGGTTTCCCATGCCTTGTTTTAGGATGACCTCACACCATCTTCACAGCTCTCCACTTCCTGTGCAGTCAGTAGACACGGTGGGGTGACTTCCCCAAGATCCTGCTGTGCACAAACAGATCACTATCCCAAGGGGAAAAAATTCAGCCCTTCCAATATTACGCACAATTTTAGCCCCTTGTAGGCTGCATCTCAGGCACTGAACCACAGCCCCTGCTCTCTTCATGGGGTTAGAACACAAATGTGTCACAGGAACCTAAATCACTATTTAATCCGTGACTCAGTTTGGTAGTCTTGACTGTCATCTCCAGTTACTCCATCCAAGTTTTACTTCTCAAGGACACTTCCCCCAGCCAATTCTCTCTGGCTTACTGCAAGTTTGCAGAAAAGGACAATGAAGTCATTCCATCAGCATCTGCTTATCCAGCAGTAGCCAGGAGCGGATACACCAAACCATTCACGATCCACAAAGATGTTCCCAGTTAAATTATCTTCCCCTTTTCTGTACTCTTGGCACTTGGCTAATTAATCCGCTTGTTATTTTCCCACTAAGCTGTGGCAAACTGGATGCAATTAACAGAAGGATCCATTTAGTATTAGGACAAGACACAGCAGGAGCACGAAGCTTGTTCTGTACCCATTCGCCTCCAGCATCCTCCTTCCTGCAGCCCCCATCCCTCAAGCCAAAAACAGATTTTGGATTAAGGGACACAATGGAGATTCGTATCTGTTTATTTTACAAGAAAGCTGTAGAAAAGTGACAATTCTCCCTCTTGACCTGGGAGAATTGAACCTTCACTGCAGAACTCACTCTAAGCTTCCACAAGCAGGAAGACCGAGCTGGGCTTTAGATGGATGGAGAGATGCCGCAAGTGATGTTTAAGAAACCATAAATTTTTAGAGTGGTCCTTATTTCTACTGCCATGAGCTTGCATCCAGTCTCCTACCAGCACAAGCCAGCTCCAGTCCAGCACCAAATACAGGTCTTTGTTAAAAGGTGTGTTGTACAGCTGGAGTAATACAAACTTTCCCATGCTGTCCTGGCTCCAAACTTCAGCTGAGCAGCTTTTTCCGTGAGTAAGTCCTGCTAAGGGGACGCCTCCTGGAAACCATGATGTGGAATGGAGACAGCTCCTGGTTGGCAGTAATTTGGACAGCATCAGACTCCTCTTCTACAAAAACAGAAAGAATACATGAAAGCCACAGTTTACCAGAGTTCACTGGTGATTCCAAGAAGCCAAATACCAAGTGGAGAAAAGAACTGGAAGCTGCACTTCCCACTTAGCTACTCTCTCTTCATTGCTATCTCTCCTTCCAAACTTCCCAGTTCATGCCAACTTTCTTGTAAGCGTGTGAGACTGAGACACTGAATACATCACTGGCAGATACAGCCACAGGTTTTCTGCCCAAAGCCCAACCCCGAGCACAGCATGATTTTGTTCTTATTAGCTGGAGGCAAGCAGAGAGCACAGCCCTCTCCTCACTTGTGCTTACCTCGGACACGCTTTCTCCGAGCTGGCGGTGGGGACAGCAGTGGAGACTGGGTCAGGGCTAGAAGGCTGCTGGCAGAAAGTCCACTCTTCAGGGGTGGTGTGGAGCCTGCAGAAGCACAGTGAGATGCTGCAGCAAAACCACTCAACAACTCGAGTGCCAAGTCTCACACACAGCCTTTACACTACCTCAAAACTGCCATCAATACAAGTGATATTTTGAGTTTATCTGAAACAAACTCTGGGCTGGCGCAGTGGGCTTTTGGCATTCAAGAAAAGTAAATGGCAGTCTGGAATCAGCTCTTAGCACATTTAATTTTCTTAGCTGCTTTAGCAGAAAAGCACTTCACTTGTATTAAACACAGGTAATTCACATGTCCTGGAAGAACACTCTTATAACCACAATGATCTAGAAATATAAACACAAGGTTCGTAGGTACAGAAAGTCTCTTACAGGACCATCTTGAGGCTAAACACTGCTATTATTTCATGTCCTGAATATGGATTAATGTTGCTTAAAGGTTTGGCCTTTTTCCTCTGTGGTAATGTTGAGTAAGACACTGCCTCTGTACACAAATCTTTCCTTGCGAGAGGAAAGACACCAAAGCTTAGTGCAACAACTACAGAACAACGCCTGCCACAGCCCCTTGTAATTCCTACAACAATACTGGATTAAGTATTTGAAATTCACTAGGCCTGGTTTACAGAGCTGAACAGCCTGTTTCACACCAAGGTCAGCTGAATCGTCTGTACCCACAGCAAAAGTAAGGAGGCACCTTAAACCTATACACTACTGATACAACATTACTGCTAGCAAGGGAATCATTTCTGGTAGCCACTTTCAACGGGCCCACCACCACGGGCAGAGACAACTGGAGCACCAATAAATACCAACATCCACAGGATTAACCCCACCAAGGCTCCAGTCTACACTGAAGCAGACAAGCTTTAGACTTGAAACTGTTGGCTTCAGAGCCGGATACTGGGCAGAAACAGCCAGTGGCATCTACACAAACCTGAACAAATCACCAGCTAGATGCCTCTCCCAAGTTCTCAAACTTTCCTTTTAGTTCCTCCAGCCTCCTGCTCTTTCATATTTCTCTGATCTCTCTTCCATCATTAATACTCCTCATATCCAGTCTGCCTCTCCACATAATTATCTTCTATGTCATCTACAAGCCACTCCCCTTTCACCTCATTCTCCCTCAGGAAAACAATTGGGTTCTTGTTCTTGTCTAACCCCCATTTTTAACCACATCTGAATTTCAATGGGGTGTCTTTCATACCATTTAATTACCTGACAAAAGGAAGACATCATCATCCCCTAGACAACTTTGCTGCTCCAGTGTTTTGAGAGCACACGCTCCTGGTTTCTCAGCAAGTAGAGAGTCTGTCCTTGATTTGCTTCTGTTGCCCTCATCTATGGAAAAGCCAGTGAGATCCAAGCTGCACCTATCAGCACGTGATCTCTTGGCACCGTGACTCTCCTCCTTTTCTGGTGATAGGTAAGTAAAGACCCGCTTCCGAGATTTCAAGCCAAAAGTTCCCATGGCAGAGTCCTCATCAGCCTTCGGTTCAGAGTCACTAGGAGATGCCTGATCCTGGAGCCTGCAAATCCCTTCCAGTTCAAATTCCCCAAGAGTATTTGTTACTTTGCTGCTGCAGTGTTCCAAGATCCTCACCGTTCTCTCTCTGCCTGTTGACACCCGTGTCCGTTCATCAGCACTCCTCTCGCTCTGACCACAGCTCACATTAGCAGTGCTGCCTGCTGCTCTCTTCCTCCGAGGCCAGTCATTGATGGCATCAGGAGCAGTCTTCCCCTTCTGCTTTGGAGAAGGTGTCTGGAGAACTCCTGCTTCCAAGGGAAACGGGGAGGTGACATTAGAGGCACAGCTTGTTGGGGTGTATGACTGGCATATGTAGGTCTGTCCTGCACCTTTCCCAGGTGTACTGTGGAAAGAACGACAGCAGGATGGAGAAACACAGGCAGCTGCTAGTTTTCCTGGGTGCTTGCTGCACCAGGCCATAGCAAGATCACTGAAGGGGCTTTCTCCTCCCTTGAGTTTGCTGGCACTTGCTTCAGGTTGAACTTCCAACGATGAGCAAGAGCCAATTTTCTTAATGCGAAGCTTGGGCAGGCCTGAAGCTTGCATTTCAATTTCCACTTCGTACGTCGGTGAGCTGGCAGAAGGGAGTTTGCAACGACTTTCAGGAGTCGAGAACTTGGCTACAAAGGGAGGCTCTCCCATCCGTGCCGCAGCCTCCCGCTGCCTCCTGTCTGCAGTGCAGCGTAAGGAATAGGCAGGAGCAGACTTCTGCACAGGAGGCGAAGTATTCAGGGCAAATCTGGAGCGTCTCTTGAGACTCGGAGCCTTCAGCCCCATATATTCTTCCTTCAGCAGAGTTCTTGCTTCCAAGTCATCACTAACTGTTTGCAAATCGCTTAGGAAGGACTCACAGGTGTTTGCACTGCAGTTCTCCCCCTTAACTGATGGCTCACAGTCTCTCTCAGCATTCTGTGCATGTTCCTGCCCTCCAGCAAAAGGCTTTGGAGACAAATGGTTTTCCAAGTTTTCCAAGTCCTCCCTTGAAGGAGACTTTTGAGACACTCTATCCATCTGTTTATTTTTCTTCAATACAGGGGTATTTTCAGTAACTTGGGACTGATGAAGCTGAAGGCTTTCAACAGAACAGTTACCGCCAGTATCATGACGACTGTCCTTATTTTCTGAAAGTGTTGCACATTTAAGTGTGAGGCTCTCTCCTCTAGAACCTGGTTCACGTTTGGCCTGCTTGGATGTGTGAAACAGGGACCTCAGTGAAGTGCCAGTAATACCTAGAGGCTTTTGAGAAGATGTTTTAGATGCACCAGGTTCCCACTCAGACTCCCCAGCTTGCGTGTGGGAAGGAGAGCAGATTGTCTCAGTGTTTGTGGAACTTTCACAGAGTGGAGAAGTGCAGAGAGGCTCTGGCCTCACAGCAAGCTGAGGTATTTCTGTACTCAGTGGGCTGGTGCATAACTCTGAACCTGGATCTTCAAGTTTCCTGGGAGTCCTTTTAGGTGTCCGAGGTAACGGATCTGACTGCACCTGAATTTCCTCTGTGAGGATTTGCCTTCGAGCACTAACTGGAGATGCTAATTTTGAGAGGTATCTCAAGGAACGTCTTGGAGTCTGAAGTTCTGTAAAACACCTTTCTTGGACAGCAGAGGGGGACAAAGAAGCAGTTGGATTTGAATCTGTTGGAGGTAATATTGAAGCTTTAAACACTGTGAACCCTTCAGGTTTTGGTGTTTGCAAGCCAGACTCTTTGCAGGGAGGGGAAAGTGTTTGTGCTGCCCAACAGTCCTCAGCAGTGACTTGCAGTAAGTGAACCCTCTTGCTGTCAGTTAGCACAGATGGAGACTTGATCCTTTGCGCAGGATCAGAAAAGTACTTTCCTAAACATTTAGCTACAGTCTGCTTAGCTGCTGGACTTTTGCCAGGTGTCTTCTCCAGCTTCTGTGGCATCCTGTGGACAATGCGAGGTGATCTCCTTGGGAGCTTACTGGCAGAATTCAGTGGGTTCTGGGCAAATTTATGAGGTGTTTTCCTAGGAGACTGCAGGGGAAAAAAAAAAATTAAAGTATCATGCTTGTTCTACTCCAGCAGTATCATCTACCCATCTTCATATTTACTTCCAAGATTTGAAATGTAAAAAACCCACTAGATTAGACTTAAAGAACATTAAATTTAAGATGCATAGGTCTGACTAAACATTAATAGAAAACGAGGATGGGAAGAAAGAGGTAACTGTTTCTACCTGACATGAGGTGAGCTCCTCTAAGTGTAAGGAATCTTTTCTTGTTCTCCTCCTTCCAGGTGAATGCTTCACTGCAGGACTACACGTGTCAATGACTGCACCAAAGAAAAACCTCTTGGGAGTCTGGACTGGGGGGCTCTCTGAATGCTGGTTAAAGCCTACAATATGGAACAGTACAATTTAACTAATACAAAGTAATGTGCCACAATTGTCTAAATCACATCAGACGTGTGGAAAAGTAGTGTAAAAAGCTCATATCCCTGGCACGTTCTTTTCTAGCCAAGCGTTAAAGCTTCATCAGAATTATTGTTATTTCCCATTATGAAATTAATATCCATCAGTAGAAAGAGTGCTCCAATGGTAAAAAAAGGTACAAAATACCTCGGCCTCTTATTCTATTTATAGCTTGTAGCTTTAGATAGTTCTGGTTCATGACTAAGGATTCTAATAAGTAGAATATAAAGAACTAAGTGTCACCATTTTTAGCTGATAATCCTACTGAGAAAGCCCGCAAAGAAGATCCCATCAGTCATTGCTTTATGCTGCCACAGAGTAGACTGAAAGTAAGCTATAGGATTTCTGTCCCATATTTTACAAGGATTTCACTGCATTTAAGGAATTCAGACTGACAATCAGTGGTATTCTGTTAGATGGGCCTGACTGGTTTGTTAAGTTGGCAGTGAATTCATCATAGAAATAGCTGCCTTACCATCCTCAAAATTCAGATTACCAATTAAAAAATAATTACTGAGGATGAATTTCTGTCTACAGAAGATATTACATGACAGCTCTTAGCTTCTTACAGTCTCTTGTAGAGCCAAATCAAATCAAACTCAGAGCTATCCATGCCAGCTTTTCAGATCAGCAGTATCAGTCTGCTCAAATCCCACTCAGTACCTTCTACATCCTGCAGTTTCCAGCTCTCCTTTTCTTGTCCCTGGTGGAGGTGCAGTGAATTTTTTGAGCTGGGCTGTGTAGTGGAATAGAAAGCACCAGAGCAGGTCCTATTCAAAGACAGCTGTTTGATGCGTGGGCTTCTTCTCAAACCTGCTTCTGCAAAGGCAAGGACATTGGAGATTGAGCCCTCTTTCCCCCTCAGCAGTGGGCACATCATCAGGCACAGTTCACAACTGCAAGGAACATACTCTCAGAAGAAACTTCTCTGCAGATACCCATCTCACCCAGCAAGGCAAGCAGGTGAAGAAAAGGTTCAGCTTTCTTGAGCATTTGGAATACTTATGCAAACCAATCTCCTTCTAAATTATGATGCCCCCTCCTCTAACTCATGATTACTCCCATTCCTATTTAGCAATTAAAGGGAAAGGAATGCTAGAAAAGCCATGTTCAATGCAACTTACATCCACGTTAAAAGATGGGTTAATGCTCTTGTCTCAATTTGATTTTCCTGCTTGCCCAGACATGCTGTTTTTTTCTTCCCTTCTGGGCATAAGGAACAGCAGTAGCCAACATAAGAGACACTCCCCAGAGCCAAGTGTCTGTCTGTTCCAGCAGAAATCAGAGCAGGGTCACAGCACAACATGGTGAAGTTACATTAAAAATAAGCATGTGCTGGTTTGACAGTAATTATAGCAGCTCAGAATCTTGTTCACCCTTCAAGTCCTTCATGTTCTTTCATTTAAAAGACTTACTATCTACCTCTCTTTCTTAACCTCTACTGTACAGAGCTGTTAAAGCAATGAGCAGCAAGTGGTTCTATCAGAGGCAGCTGTGCTCCACCAACAGAACAGTACAACACTTCTGGACTGACTTCTCACAAATTAGATAAATCAAAGCATGCTCATCTTATGAGCTACAACACAGCCAAACCACCTTTAATGAAAGATCAGTGCTTACCATATATGGCCTTCTCTGGAGATTCTTCTACAACACCAGTGTCACAACCTGGATCAGAAGACCTTGAAGAAACAACAGACATTTTGGGCTTAGCATGCTGAGCACATTTACAGGAACAGAACTGGCACAGAGACTGAAAAGCAGTACTCTATTCTACACCAATATATTGCTTTGTGGGCTGCTCTAAGTGAGCAATTAGTGAGCACTTTTCCTCCTATTAACATGTAATTAAGTATGGGTAGCTCCCTAGCTATACAGGTAACAGTTCTACGTGAAAGAAAATGCTACAATTCAGCCTGGAGTCCACAAGATAGAGCAGAAGCCTTTTCTTCAGAAGCCCTTGAATCAGCAACTGAACCCAAACAGACATTAGCTGCAGGAATTAAAGCAGCCTGACTTACATGATGAAGCAAGCAGCATTTCCCCCAACTTAAGCAATGGCATTTAGCCTCCACTGCTTCTCTTACTGCCTCAAGTGAAGATGATCTTTGACCACAATGATACCTGGTAATTCTGCTCATAGCCATTAATTAGACACCCATTAATTAGACAGCCAATACTTAACTGAAGAAATTCAGTAAGAACTCACCGGCCTTTGATCTGCTTGTGTAGGAGTCTCCTGGACACCTGCTTATGTAGTGGTGTTTCTGCAACTCTCTTGGTCAGTAACTTGCGATGATCTAAAAATCATGCAAGAGCTGTAACATCCCACAGTTACAAAGCACTTGGAACAAATAAATAAATAGTTTTGTACAGGCCTCAGCTTGAGAATGACAGTCAATATAGAACCACTGTGCTGTCTCCCAGCACTCCCAAGCTGTCATTATTTCAGTCCAGTGTCTACACCTCCTTCCCACTCCCTCAATATTATTAATTGTACCATGTCAGACATAGTTAACCTACAGAAATAACTTCCATTCATCTTTATTTCACAGATCCTTTTTCAATCAAGCATTTTTAACTTTAATTTTCTTTATGAGATGTAAAGAGTTCAGTAAAAAAACAGGTTTCAGTTTCAATACCATCCTTATTCACCCTCCAAACACGACAACAATGATCTCCTTTTCTCCTCTATTAAAAACAGATCATAATTGTTTCATAGAACTGAGAATGCAAAAATAGGAATTTTAGCAAAAGCTCTTCCACAACAATCCTACATGTTTAAGTCATATCCTACCTTTGTTGCCGTCACTGGTGCATTTGTATTTTAGGCCTTCCACAGCAGACACTGACTGGCTTCTAAGCATCTTTTTCAGTGACCTTTTTGATGGTGAAAGTATCTCTTCATTGAAGAGATTCCTCCTTACCTTTGTAACCTCTGTGAGGCAAGAAAAGGAAGAAAAGATCAGATTACAAGGAAAAACAGAAGAAAAAAGAAAAATGAAAAAAAATACAAAGGTAATTTTGCCAGGCCACTAGGGATAGGAACAATACACCAGCATGGAAAGACAAGTTTTTAGAGGCTACAAAGCTTTGAAAAGTTGTTTTTACTGCTACTGGAACATGTCTTCCTCTAAATCCATTCCAGCCTTCTCTTCTGAATTTGTATTATTTGCATTATTCCAGCAATAAGCTACAAGCAGATGCCACAGCAGAAAAAGCAGTCAGTCAGTGTCTCACGTGGAACATTAGGTGCGCTACAAAATCTCAACCAAAGCACATCTTGGTTCAGAGAACACACGTGAGATTTATTTTTATTAAGTATTTGTGGGGATATATCCTATTTTCAGATATAGTTCATTCTTGTCCCCATTTTCTTTTCAGGACAGGGAAGATGGAAATAATTTCAAGAGTCAAGGTTTTCTTTTGAGGACACAGAATTTAAGTTTTCTGCGTATGAGTACACAGAATATCACGTATTTTTTTCCCCTCAAAGTTTTTGCACAACTCAGCAAAACTTCCTTCAGATTTCCAGCATGCCTCAGCATAATTTCACCATGGCTCAGTAAAATTTACAGGGACAACATGTGCTGAAGATGCACCTTTCCATGAACAAGCCAGAAGTCAATGTACCTTGCACTGCCTCTTTCTGCAACAAAGGCATCTGCTGGGACTTCTCAGGGGCAAGGCAAGAACGCAAGTTCTCCTGAAACAAAGAAATCAGCCTCAGCAGCAGTGCAATGTTATGTTTAAGTATGAATATTAACTGTAAGCTCTGAACCACACATTATTTCAATTTCTCCTTCGAAACAATTTGATCTCCGTACAGCTGATACAGGGCACATTTACTAAGGGAATACGGAGCAAGAGTTTTTGTAGTCAAGCATCAGAACTCACACACAACCCTTCTGGAAGAGTTTTACCTTTCTGATGGGATTCTTGGCTACCTTGGGAATCTCAATTTGACGCAAGTTCTGTGGTGCTTCTGTCATGCTCCTGTGTCTGGCTAACACATTATTCCTTCAGAAAACAGACAAAAATTAAGTTAAGATCAGAAGCACAGTTATCAACCTACTGACAATTAAACTTAGATTTGACTCAAGAGATAGGAAGTGTTTACCTAAATTCGAATTGCAAACGGCATTGATATCTCACTTACTACACTGAGATGATTTGCAATATAAAAAGCTATTCCTAACTAAGGTTGGTATTGGAACTCATTCACAGTTTGCTAATATCAACACAGAATGCCCAACATAGAGATCTCCAGTAAATCACTTTTAACTTTAACAACATAGGTCAGCTACTGCAGAGCATAACATGCTTTTCCTCTCATGGAAGATGCTCCTGAACTCTACTTTTGCATAGGATACAAATACAGAATCAAGATTGTATTTTTATAGTCAAAACAAAGGTGCCTCCCGTTTGGAATCGTTACCTTCTCTTTTTGGCAGACCTGGTGCGCAGCTCCTCCAGCTGAGCACTCTCAGTGCAAACAGCACTGGGAGTTAGGACAGATGATAAAGAGGGTGGAAGACCTGGAGATTTGCTATCCAGAGTCATGGAGTCATCACTGAAGAAGTCTGAAGGCAGAACAGATGCCAGCTTCGGAGGTATTTGTGTACCAAGACCATAATAAATATCTCCAAGGGTCTTTGGTATAGAATTCATATACCTGGAGCATCAGAGAGAACCCACATCAAATACAGCCCTCCTCAAAACTGTTCATGTTTCAATCCCAAGGTTTGAACTGAATCCTTGTTCTTATGTGTCAATTTAAAAACAAACAACAAATTGAATATCAACTGGGTTTTTTAATTAGTTTACTTGCTTATCAGCTACTTTTTCTTTAATCAAAATATAACAAACAGAACACATCTAAATTTCTGAGAATTACAAAGATGCAGTAATCAAAGCTACTGATTGCTGTCTACTCACAGACAACATCCAGCCAAAACCACAGTCCCCAGCAACACGTAAGCCATGCTAAAGAACTTACAATTCTAATATTTCCTCTAGAAACTTTGTAAGATAGGCTGGGTCTTCAGTCAGACACAAAATGCGCAGCATATCTGTCATCTGGAAGAGAAAGTCAGGTGGGAGAATGGATTAAGGTGTGACAGCTGCAGCACCAGATATTTTAGCAAGGAATATAAAGCGTTAGTGTAGAATCAAAGGAAAAGCAGGTTCCAGGTCCACATTTCTAGTGCCATGTAGAAACACAACCTGGTTTATACTTTACTTGCCTCTTCTAACAGCTGCTCCATTTCCTCAGCGTTGCTTTGCAGCAAAGGGCACTGAAGGCACAACTCAAGGCACAAAAATACCTGAAGTCGGCACCTAAGAAAACAAGTAATTATCCACCACCTCGTCTTCTAATGGAAACAGCATATTTACTGCAAAAGGTGTGCTCAAAAAAACCAATGGGAATGGAAGTGGTTCCTTTGGACAGCAAAATTTAGTTAGCATTTCATTTTGGTGGCAAGGGAGATGCCTCATTCCAGATATAGGCTGCAGTGCTTATCACACAGCATGGGTATATTTACATTTAATGAAATGGTTTTACTGCAACCAGAGATTCTCCTTGAAATATCTGCTCCATGTAAATACTTTTCTAGTTGCACAAAAAAGCCACCATTAAAAACTGCTAACCAACTCCACAGTATCTCAGAAGCTGAAGTAAATACAGTGTCTCATACTCTCTGACTTTGGTCTCCTTCTGTGAGCCATGCTGTTGTCTGAGCGTTTTGCTGGTCTTCAGGAGATGGTTTCTGACTCTTTCCACACAGGCCACCTGCAGGCACATAATGACAGCAAGAACTTCAACTCTTTTCCCTGTCTCAAGGGCAGGTTCCTCCCTTGTCCCCCAGTTATCCCCCAACCAGTTCTTCTGGAAGTAGTTCAGTTTTTTCCTTTTCTTTCAAGGAAAGGAATTACTTTTCAGTAGCAGAGTTACAATGACAAAGAGCAGCTTAGAGCTTAAAATCACAGAGGTTTTCTTGCTCACAGCTTCAGGCCTTCTTCACTCTGGATTCCCTTTGGATTTGTCTCTCACAGAATTTTTGTTCAATTAATCACAGGTTTACCAGTTTTGGTTTCAGATTATTGTAAGCCTATAAATAGTGCTAAAGATTTTAAGAAATACCTTGAACAGTTTCTCTTTCCTGGCAAAGCCAGGCCTAGATTTGCCACATAATGGAAAAACAAAAGATGCACCTTCTTTAAAATACAGTTTGCAAGAATGTGTTTTTAAAAATACCATCTTTGAAATTAGAATTTTTAAGGAGGCAAATGTAAAGAAAAGATGTCTTGCAATGTTTAGCAAAGTTGTAAACTGATAACTGAACTGGATTTTCCTACATTCTTTACAACCATCCACAGTTTTCCACTATTGAGTCCTCACAGATAGAAGCAGTCAGTGATCATGGTGCAACTGCACACAAAACTTCAGAGAACATGAAGGAAAAGTAGCCCAAAACAGTAAAAATTCTAACTTCCAGATCAGTAACAACCCTACCCACATGCTCTTACCTACCTCTTTCTCTTTGGCATCTTGTATTTTCAAGAACCTTTTAATGGCCACGATCATATTCTGGGCACATGCAGATGAGGGAATTCCCTCAGCAACAGCCTTCTGGTAGCTCGCAGCCAGGTGGGACTGCAGCTCCTCCTCTGTTTGGAAATCTGCAAGGAAAGGGTCTACATTAACTAAATGCCTGTTCCCCACACCTCACTGATAAAATACTCACTCCAGCTGAAGCAGGGAACAGAGGAGGTAACAATAAATACTTTCTCCAGCAAAGATGCATCCAGACCACAGAACACTAACAGAAGCAGTCCCAGGTCCAGGCCCATGACATATTATAAACTAAATCAATCTTATAATCAACAAAGTTTGCTTAAGGTCAGCAAACTTTCAGGCTACTGTAGCAGTGAATAAATGCCCTTTATTTCTGCCTAATTAGTAAATAGGACTACATTTCCAGTTATACCTTGATGGGTGCTTCCCTCTATTTCTTTTGGTTAAAAAAATTTAAAGAGTAAATCCTTACTGTTTTTTTCAGATGGATACAAGGCAAGAAACTAACCCCAGAAACAGCTGTAACACCAGTTCGTAAGGAAACAGAAACTAGATGGGAGAAGGATGGGAAAAAGAGTCTACTCTTTGCCATGCTGAAGATACAGAAACCCAAACACTGATCTGCTCCTTGGCACTGAATAATCCATTATTATCCTCTGCTCTCCCTTCCATAAAAATCCTGCATGGACTCCTACATCAGGATATAGAGCTCATATGGGATGTATCAGGACAGAAAGATAACAGGACTTAACACACACCAATTGGTATTTTAAGTGCCTTTTCCTTTCCTTCCACCTTTTCATCCAATCTTTTTGCTGAAAGCTTCTGTGGAACCTTCTCGTTTGCTGCTGGTGGCACAGCATCAGGTTGAAACTTCTGAGCTTTCACATTCAGTCTTGCTACATTAAGCATCTGCAGGGATCTGGACATGGTCTTCATCTTCTGCCTGACTGGAGTTCGGGGAACACCACCTGCAATGCCACAAAAAAAGAGTTCTACCACCTGACACACTGGGGGAGGAATTCCATCCAAGGTAGAGCACAACACTAAATTCTGTGTAACTGTGAAGTGAAATCAGTAACCTCCTAGAGGAAAACGTGGCCCAAAAGGTTGGTATTTCTTCATGAAATGAGCATATAGGCACTGTAGCAGGCAGCTGCTTCTCCGAATAAAAAGCAGGTGCATGTTGCTCTGCATAAGAACTTCTGTAGGTTTAATCAAAAGTTATATATAGGAAGCAATCTTACGTCACAGAAATAGAAACAGCTGACAGAGTAGGACCTGCAGATACGGGAGGCTAGGGTAAAGTCAACTGTGGTTAGTGTAGAGAAATGCAATGATTAAACTCTTCTAGAAGTGTTTTATTTCTCTGATTAGAACAAAATTGAGAGGTTGCAATATTTATTAGTAGTTGGAGCAGTCCCTGTTTCAACAGCTAATTAAACTGCAGAGCTCTGCATGCTGCTCGTAACAGCTTTGTCAGTCACTGCACAGCCTTGAATTGCAGTAATTCAAGTTCTACTACATGAAAAACCTAATACTAATAGGTAAATGAGATTGTCCCTCAATAAAATAATCCAAAGCATGCTACCACTTGGAGTACAGATCTCTGGGGTTCATGCATCATCTTTTATTGACAATGTGCACATATAATCCCAAAGTATACATACGTCTTTTTTTGTTATTTCCTGGTCCAGCTGCTGCAGAGGTTTCACTGAATTTTCTCTGGTACAGCTCAGACAGACTTTCTGAGAGCTCCACATCAGATTGGTCTGCATCATCCTTCCTGTTAGCACAAGGAACCTGCAGGAGCCTACATAAAAGAACATTACAGTTATCAAAAAAAAGGTGGGAACAGGAGGCAAATCCCTTCTTCCCTGTGGACAGAAACAAGGTTTTTCTAGGTTCCACTCTGCAGCAACATAATGCAAGTAGCACACACCAGTAACTCTTCCAGCACCTGCTCCCCACCACACTTAGGAGATGGAGAAAACCCAGACCACCCTCTTAAAAGGGTCACACCAAGCTGGAAACAAGCATTACATTAATGTACAATGGGTATGGCACTGACCTGTACCACAAAATTAAATCAGCAGCTTTGTGGTTTCTAAATTACCCTGCATTAGGCTCTCTTCTGTTTCACTCAGCAAGCTCTTTGAAGAAAGCAAGCTTATTCCTTCCACACAAATACCAACTGTGAGAACACAAGCCCATCTTCAGTATCTTGCACTGGATCTTACCATCCCATAAAAGCTCAAGTCTGTCATTTCCCAAGTAGCTTAAGGTCATTTTAAGTGACCTGTATAACTCCTGAAACCACCAAGATTTTGATCCACACAAACTGATACCAAACCAACCTGTTCCCAGTTTCTTTTGTCTATACACCAAGATTTAAGCCAACAGTAAACTGAGGACAGAAATAAAAGCACTACTAATCAAGAGACATTTAATTCTAGAACTCTAAGCAATGCTACAGCCATACTCCCTTAACAGGAAGCAGAAATCCTTGATTATTGCTCAGGGACATTCAGAAAAATACCTGAATGACTCCATCAGATCTGAGCTTGCTCCACAAGCATTTGATGCAGGATACCACCCTTCCAGCACTGAAGGATGCCAGCCCCCTGTGTGGGACAGTTCCCGCTGGACCCACTCTGGCACTGGAGTTTCTTCTCCTGTAAGCAGACACACACATACACAAAAATCAGAACAGCTGAACTAAGTGGCACAAGGTCCCAGCCTTCACAGAGGCTCTAAGGCAGAGGTTCCCAAACCTTTGATCCTGGAGAGGCAATTTCATAGCTAATACATCAGAAGAGAAGATTCACTCTTAACACAAAACATGTGAGGTAAAAGCAGCCTCCTTGCTGCAGTCCCTGGCTTTACTGGCCAGGGATGGCCCATGTGACACGTTTTAGGAAGCCTCCTTCTAAAAACGTGTCCCCAGGCACACGTAGCTGTGCTTTAGCTGCAAGCTAATGGAAACTAACACTCTGTCAATGAAACAGAAAGCTACAGCCATGCAGATTTCTTCCTGCATCACATCACAAGGCCTTAGCTACAGATGACACAATGAGCAAGTCCCAAAAATGAGACTCCTCAAGGAGAAAATCATTAACTTTAGATTGTTTCCACTGCAGATCTGGAGATGATCAAAAGATGGCAAGTTTTACGTTTCCTGCATTTTCCACTTACCCAGACTGGCCAGAGAATCTTCCACTGACATGTCAATTTTACTCAACACACTATTCACAATCTCTGGCAGGTGGGTAGCACAGTCTTGAGAAGAGTCTTCCACTACAGCTCCTTCAAGGCTGCATCCCTGGATTTCAGCAGTCTTCCCAGGACCAAGCACAGTCAGAACTGCAGTATCCTCACAAAGTGGTGACAGAACACCAGTGCAGGGGCACCAAGTGTTAGACAGAGATACCTCAGCAACCTGCATTTTAAAAGAAAAAGAGGGGAAAAGACAAGAGTTTACATTATCTAGAAATACAGAGCCCTACGGAGCACAGATACTTTACAAGCAGGTTAGAGAGTTACATGATCTCAAAAAATATGTTCTGAATTTAGCTTCAAATGAGCAATTTGCAGTGCAGCATTTATTACTATTATTGTCTTCACAACATGATACTGCCACCCCTTTTGTCACAGCTCATTTCAGAGCAGGTATCAGTTTAAGGCAAAGAGGAAGGTTTACCATGTGCAGTCCTTCAGCCACCAGACTCCTCAACAGCTGATGAAACAGAGACCTGTTACATTCTCCCTGCTCAGCCTGTGAGCTCTGCAGTATCCAGCTCTCTGTGAGGAAGTGGCCAGCCTGTGCCAAGCTCCAACCCATCAAACTTCCTTTCAGGAAGATGCTGACTGGACACTGCAGTTGTCTTTGGCTCATGGCAAGAGGTTCCAGGATCACAGCACAGCTTTCCTGCTTCTTCCCTCCTGTGCAAGGATAGGACAAAGTAAAAGTCTGGAAGCAAGTAAAAAAGGTTTTTCCATCTAGTTGAAAAGACAACTTCAATGTAAAAAATATGAGTTCCAAGATTAAACGAGGAATATACTCTGCAGTAAGTGTGTTACAGAACTGACCTCCTTCCCAGCCTCTCGAGGAGCTGAGTGCATGGACAGACCACTGAAGAAAGACTCCATGCATGCTGCTTTAAGGCTAATCTGTTTTCTTTTGAAGGGGCTTTTAATCTATGTTCTTATTTTAGTTAAACTGAATAATTGTATGAGAAAAAAGAGCACAACTCTATAAGGTGGGACCAGCAAAGAACTCTTCATCCAAACTTCTAGGAGCATGGAAAACTGAAGAGGCTAAATCAGAAATATGGGCTAACAGCTCTCATATCAGAAGTAGAGCACAAGCAGAACTTTAAAAAAAAACCACCGAGGCTTATAAATATCTGAAGTTACTTCATACTATTCACAAGGGAAGCTCATCAAGGACCCTGCATGAGACACCAGTTTACCATGCACATTTATACTTTTCTTCTATTTTTTTTATTACCAGGCATGCTGAGAAACAACGTTCCTTCCTGCTGGGGAAACACTGATTGATACACGGACGGCCTGGAGAACAAACAGTTCAAAGTCGCATCCAGCGGCAGAAGCGTGGTCCAAGGCACGGCCTGGGGCACTGGGAACCCCGAGTCTCCAAGGAAGCCAGGAGCAACACCTGCCCTAGGGTGACTCAAACAGTGCACCAAGGTTTCAGCTGGCAAAATGGTGCCTCCCGTCTGACAAATCACTTCAAACATTGTCCAGTAGCCACCATGATCCGGGCATTCGATCAGCTGAAACAAAACAGAGAGGTCTCAAGTTAAGGCTGGCAGTGAGAGAACTTTCATGCAAGCGAATAAAGACAACACTTTTTCAGAAAAGCTGGCATATGAAATATATCCAAAGCATCTAAACACGGTGCTTTCTGAGTGTTTTTATGGACTTTAACAGCCTTCGCAGTAACCTCACAAAGTAAATACTATTCCCAGTGAATTAAAAGCTAGCAATATTTTCAAGATTTTTTTTTTTAATCTGATATCTACACACCTGAACTATCAGGCTGCTTATCTGCAATTCTGAACAGCTTTAACACCCCTCTACGTCAAAGCACAAGAAATCCCATCAATAAACACTGCACAGCTACTCCACTGCAGACGTATCTCAGTCTCCACGTGGATAATTCCGCTCCAGATTTCAGTCCCTTGCTGAAGATTATGTGGCAGTAAGTGAACCTTGGCGCGGTTCCCTACCACCCGAAGATTACTTTATGCCAGAAAGTTGCGTGGCAGATGTCCCGCTAGAGCACACAGCTGAAAGCTGTGCGGTGTAACCTCGTTACCTGAGCCCAGTCGGCAGTGTCCACCCAGAACAGGGTGATTTTCTGCTCCGGCTCTGCAGGGGCGGAGGGGGCGTCATTCCCCGACACGAACTGCCGGAGCTCCCTCCGCGAGTGCGGGCAGGGGGAGAAAAGGAACACGGCGTTCACGAAGCCCTCGGGCGGCGCCTCCGGGGGCTCTCGGCCAGCCGGCCCCGTCCTGCGGCTCCTGCGGGGCGGCTTGGCGGGGGACGCGATCTCCGGGCGGTCCCACTGGAAGTCGAGCAGCGTCTCCTTGAGCCCGCTGTGCGTGAGGGCGGCGCGCGGCGCGGGGCCGGGCAGGGCG
>VWZW01003357.1:148729-175523 GCA_013397115.1 Edolisoma coerulescens
AGCCGATTGGTCGCCGCCTCCGGTTTAAAATTTAAAGCCGGCAGGGCGCGCGTAGCGATGACGTCACCGGGTGCGAGATTATTACGCCGGTGACGTCACCGGGTGCGAGATTATTACGCCGGTGACGTCACCGGGTGAAAGGTTATTGCGCCGATGACGTCACCAGGTGAAAGGTTATGGCGTCACCAGGCGGGACCCCGGGGCTGAGCCGCGACACCGGCCCGGTCCTGCCCACCCTGCACCCGGGCAGGCTCCTCTAGTGCCGCTAGAGGTCCGCGCCTGTCCGCACAGCGGCACCTCCCCATCCCCGCCACCGCCCGCGGGGAGCAGGGACAGGGACAGCGGCACACAGAGCCTGCCCGGAGGGTCCTGCCGATACGGCATCCTCCTCCCCGAGCCTCCCTGGAGGGCAGCAAGGACAGCCCAGGGCCCGTACGGATGAAATTAAAATTCAGATTACGTATTAGAAAAAAAATTTTCAATGTTTGAGTGGTCAAGCATTGAAACAGGTTGCTCAGGGAAATGGTGGAGTCACCATCCCTGGAGGTGTTCAAGAAGCATCTGGATCTGACGCCAGGTGATGTGGTTTAGGGGTTACAGTGATGGCTGGATTGATCGTAAAGGTCTCTTCAGCCCTGATGATTCTATGTAAAAGTGTAGGGTCAGGGCACCTGGACAGGGGCTGGCGCTTGTGGAGGACACAGACCCTGTGCTGTCATCAGCTGCCTTGTCCAGGATCATCCCCTCCCTGCAGCGCTTGAAGCACATCTTGCCCCGTGGTGCCAGTGGTCAAGGTGTGATCACACTGGGAAAGGGCAGAGGAATCCCCACGGAGCAGAGCCACCCGAGTGTCCGCTCCACCCTGGCCTCCAGAGCCTGAATGCCCCAGCCCAAACCAGTGTCACCAGCAGCCAGTTGTATTTATAAAGCAACAAAGACAAGCGGGCACTAAACTGCCCGTTTGGCTCTGCTGGTGACTGTGAACACAAGTGGGTGTAATGAGCTGGAACACGGAGCTGATCCACTCGGGTGGGCAGGAGTAACCTGCCACCAAGAGCAAGAGAAGGACAGCAGGTCTGCCTGCTTGAAAGTGCAGAGGGCAGCCTGCAGCCTTGGGGACGTGGGCTCCCTGGGGAGCCCTGGGTCCCTTCTCCTGGCTGGGGGCTGACATCTTGTGCTGCTTGCCAATCTATCGCTCTGCTGCTTGAGCCCTGAGGAAGAGCCAGCCACACCATGTCACTGCCATTGTCCAGCCACTGCCATCTGTCCCAGCAGCCCGCTGAGGACACTTAGCAGAGTGTGACCAAAACCTGCCTTATCACAGTCCACCTGGGACCAGAAACAAACCCAGGGCAAAGGGGAGTTTCCCAGCAAAGTGTGACAGCTTCCAACACAGGAACTGCTGCTGGCTGCTCAGACTCCTTCTCCTTTCCTGCCCACTGCAGTGTATTTGCTCTGGAAGCCTATCCAGCTCTTGGGAAAGCCAGCAGAGGTGCTGGCTGAGCCCAGGTGACGGCGTTTCCCAGTGTGACAGCCAGAGTTGCTCACACCTCTGCTTCTTGTGCTGTCCCATCTTTGTGCTGCTTACAGAGACATTTGCCCTCTCTGCCTGCTCCACAAGGACACCGACTTCCCTCTCAAACAGTCCTTGGGTTCTTTCTGGACAATCATTTACTTGCTGATAGATGCTGTTTCTTGGGAGGAAGGAGAGGGCACAAGAAAAATCATTTGTAAATTTGGCTCACATGTGGTTGACACTTTGATCCAGATAGGATATTTTTTAACTTAAGAAAGTCTCGCTTTATTCCGTCCTGTTTCCAACATTTATCTCCAAGCGATACTTAATGGTGGGGGCTAAAAAAAGGGGCTGAGAAAGCCCAGACCTAAGTGAACTGCTTGATCTCCCCTCATACCATCACTCTGCCCTGCCCCAGTGGAAAGTTTGTTTGCCTTTCTGCTGAGCCAGCCCGAAAAAAAGTTTTGTTTTGTATTGACTCAGATGCTTTGCTTTCAGGTCACTCCTCAAGGACCTGCACAAGCAACAAGTCACCTCTGATACTGGGCAGTGCCCAGAGTCTCCCTTGAGCTGCATGAAGGCTTCCAAGCCTCCCCATATCCTCATTCTCCAGTGCCCTCTCCACCCCGTGTGCCCGAAGGCTGCTTTGACCACTAATTCTGGGGAGCACCCATTCCCTCTTATCCAGGGTGAAGCTGCCCCAAGGCCTCCTGGCAGGAGGGAGGGATTTCTGTGTGCTTTAGATTTTGTCTCTACATCTTTCAAATATTTTTAGTGCTCATAAAAGTGAGAAACTGGGAGAGACCCAGCTGGCACCAGTACTGTACAACCCTCACCCAAGGCAGCTAAGACCTGCCCACTGCCAGACCTAGTGCCACATCTCTTAAGCACAAAGGCAAATGTTCCTCCTCCACCAGCATCATCCCAGTGATTTTTTGGGGAAACCTTGCAGCTTTTACAGGTGCTGGACGTGATGGGTGAAATTCCGTGGTGGAGCAAGCTCACACCAGCCTGGAGTTTCCAACAGGATGTTTAAGCACCTTGATATTTGTGACTAGGGCATGGTGAAACCTGCCCTGTGTGTACTGCCACATGGTTGGGTATCTTGTAGGGTGGATGCAATGGTGGTCTAACCCATCACAGGGACTGCTCTGCCAGCACTGCTGCAGACACAAGTGCTGGCACAGCCCCATCAGCCTTCCCAGTGTTATCCTGGCTCTCAAAAGGAGCCTGAGGAGAAGCTGGTCCTTTAATGGGCTCTCACAGCATGGACAGCTAGTGGAGCATGCCAGCCCTGACGGGACTGCAGTGACAAAGTGCTGATCTGCAGGTTGATAAGGAGGGGCAGCGCCAGGCAGTGCAGCAAGGTGAGACTATCAGGCCAGCAGAAAAGCCATTAGTCTTTGTTCCTGGCCTCCACACGTGGGGAGAGGGGCTGGGGACAGCAGGTGGGGCAGAACTGCTGCCTCTTGGGGCTGCACAAGGGCTTTGCAAGCTGCTTTTCTGGACACCCTGCCATTGCAGTGATGCTGTAGATTAGAAAAGCTCCGCAGTTACTCCCTTGCTAGAGTAATCACAGAGCATAGCTGCTGGTGGCTACAGCACCTTAGCAAGTTCTCTTTTGTTTTAAAATGCTCCTCTGTGCTGCCTTTTTCGAGGTGTCTAAGGGCTGCTCTAGGGCAGGGCGGAATACTGGTCTTACCACGTAGCTGGCATGAGAACATGCAACTGTCAACAGAGCTCCAGCAATTAGAGCTCAGGTATTGTTTGGGGATTTCAGCTTCTTTCAAGCTGGAGATCTTTTGTTTCCTGGTGTGTACAGCTGAGACTGCCCTGCAGAAGCCCTGTGTCATGGGAGACCCAAAAACACACCCTGAGCAGCATCGCTCGAGGGAGCGCTCGTCCTTCAGGTGAGGGGAACATCCACTTGCTTTAGATGTCCCCAAAAAGTGACCCCAGTCACACAGAGCTCTGCTCATGCAGGGCAAGGGTTAAGGCAGATGGGCCTCTCTCTTTTTCCCAACGCTGTCTCTATCCTGCTGCCTGCACGGGGTTCAAATGAGGTTGGAGAATGATTTTGTGTGGCCGTCAGTCTCTTCAAGACCATCCACAGCATTTTTCTGCCATCTGTCATTTTGAGAAGAAAGCACACAAGAAAAAATAATAAACTCAAATTATTGCCTAATCAACACCAAAATCAGCGCTGCTTGCTCAGCCTGCAGGCCACAATTAGATGCCATCAGCAAATTTGGGCAGCTTGCCTGGGCTGCAGTCTTTCATCTCCTGAAGACTGACAGGCAACCTAGGGATCTGCAGGCAGAGGAAGGAGCTGGGATCCGTTTGAAGGACTTGCCTGGCTCTTTGGGGAAAGAGCACATAATTCAAAACAGTAGGAAAAATGGAGTTTTGTGTTTATGTTTGTTAATTAAAGGAAACTCGATACCAAAGGAGGGGACGTTCAGGCCTCCAGCGCCATCTCACAGTATTGCCCTGGTTACACAGCCCCAGCTCAGTTTGCCTTGCCAGGAGGATGCTCTGGGTAAATCACTTTGGGAAATTATGGAAGATGTGTCACTTGAACATCCTCGTAGCTCTGTGGCAGCCTTGGCGGGGCCGTTGTGTGTCTGTGCACTCAGTGCAGGATCTTGGTACCTGGCTTGAAGCACACACCTTCCTCTTCCTCCTGTTCTGCAGCACAGTTGCTTTTCCAAAAGCCAAGAGCTGGAGCAAAGGGCACCCTTCCTTCACCCTCTGTGCCAGCTGGGGAAGGGCGCTCACAGAGCTGGGGAGGGGGGTGAGGGGAGCACCCAGAGCCGGGAGGGAGGGGACAGTGGGATCAGGGTGCTCCTGCCAGGGGCAGGGAAGGGGTGTGGGACTGGGCAGAGCAGGGGGCTGGACGCTCTGGCTCCACTCCCCACTCACACTGGCCTCCACATCTGCTCGTCCCCGTGGAGGCAGGGCTCAGAGGTGCTCGGAGCAGCTCAGAGGAAAGGTGCTGAAGCCTGTCCCTCCTCCCAGGGAGGGAGGTGGGTTAGAGGAACAACCCTGCTGAAGCTCCCGTGCTCTGAAATGTGATCCTGCCGGAGGCACCTCCCTGGGCCCCACCTCGCCCTCACCGACCTATATATGTGACCGGCCTTGGGCGGGCGCGGGGGACGCGGGCTCGCACGGCCCCCGGGAGTCCCTGCGGATGGAGAGGCCGAGGCACCAAGGCATGGCCAAGAACACCTACATGCGCTGGCGGCTGCCACTCGTGTGCCTCCTCTGGGAGGTGGCCATGATCGTCCTCTTTGGGGTCTTCGTGCGCTTCGGCGCCGAAGCTGATGCACACTGGGAGGAAGAGAAGCGAGAGATGAACCTGACCAGTGACATAGAGAATGATTTCTACTTCCGATACCCCTGTGAGTATTCTGGAAGCCTAATCCTTGTGCTGGCTGGTCCCCATCCCATCCCATCCCATCCCATCCCATCCATCCTGTCCTGTGGCAGAGCCTGTCAGAGGTGCTGTCTCCACCGATTGCTGGAAAGTCGTGCTCTTGCCTTGAGGCTGGTTTGGGGTTCACCAAAGAGCAAGAGAAAAGCCTCATGGCCCTCTGGTGCCTTGGGGCTCTGTCAGCAGGGTACCGTGACGTCTTTTTTCCAGGAATAGGGCTGACGTCTTCCCAACACCCTGCAAGTTTCAGCTTGCTGCCCCCTCCCTCAGCTGTGGATCAGAGCAAGCCTTTCTGTGCACACAGAGGAACGGCTGTCGAGATCCTGTGACATCTTCCTCCTCTTCCTCCGTCCACCCCCTCACTTGTGAATTACCCTTTAGCTACTGGCATTTCAGTGCCAGAGTCCTCCTAAGCTGCCAGGACCCCAGGGTTCTTGGGTCTCTGCATTGTAGCGACACAGAAATTATTAAGAAGGTTAAAGCCCTTGTGACCAGGCAGTGCCTTTGGGTGGCTTTGATCTCCAGGGCTGGTCATCTTTGTGAGCCTTTCAGAACAGGCTGCTTCTGTAGGCAATTGTTTCCAAGGAAGCAACAGGCCTGAGTCATGCATCTATTTAGAACATTTCCATTAAAAACACCTGCTAAATCAAAGGAGCTATAGCAACCTGTGGCTGCTGAGGATTAGCTAGTTCAGAAGAGGATTGGCATACAGAAACCCGTTGCTCAGTCAGCCTCCAGGTTCATGTCCGGTCGTGGCTGCCCTGGGCTCTCCCTGGACATCTGCCCTTGGGACCAGCCCCACGCAGGCTGGTGTGAAACAGAAGCAGTGCCTGAGGGCTGCTCTTGTCACTGGTGTGCTGGGAGGACATCAGGAGTCTAAGAAAGAGCGTGTAGGAGCTAAGGAAGTGACATCTCTTCTTCTGTCCTCGTATCCCACTCCTGCTCTGCAGTGCCAAATATTCCCCCTCAAACGGCTGCATGGATTCAACACAACTGAGTCAATCTAAGGGCAACTGCTCCGTTTAGCTTTGAATTACGTTTCTGTTTCAGACCTGAGGAAGGGTTCACGTGCCCAAAAGCACAGCTGTTCTTTCTCCCTTATCTAACCAGAAATATTCTCTCTCTGCAAAGACGGACAAACACGACAAGGTGGCCAAGCCCTGGAATTTTAATCCTTGTGTCCATCCAGTGCTGCTCAGAAGAATGTGGTGGTTGAACACCCCAAGATCATTTGTACCAACATATCTGCGACCACTGCTGTCCACAGGACCTGTCTGCAATGGCAGAGGGATAGGAGTGACAAACGAACAGGTCCTTCAAGCCAGAGATGATTGGGAAGGCAGGCAGAGGGAAGTTGTCCTGATTTCAGGAAGCCAATGTGTGGTTGTGTCAGTGATGCCCACTGCCAGGTCCAGTCAGTGTGACAATTCCTTCTCATTTTGGATTGCACATGGATATTCCCTAATGGGTGACTCATCTGCTCTCTAGGGAAAAAGAAATGAGATTTTTCTTCCTGGGTTCCCAAAGCATCCCCAAATCCCAAACACTTCCTCTTGATAGTTATGGCAATTGTCCTCCCACAAAATCCGGCTTAGAAAACCTTTAGGGCATGGCAATGCCCGTGCTGCCTCTCACTGATAACAATGTTATTCTTACTAAGGGAAAACAAAGGCAGGGGTTAGAAAAATGTTTTAGACTGGGTGCGGTTTGAAGAAAGATCTGCTCTTCCTCCTGAGTTCACACAGGGTCTAACACACAGTGGGATCCTCTGGGTTTTTGGAAGGCACACAGTCCACAGCTTTAACTCTGACGTGTGTATTTCTGCTTTTAGGATGAAAGAATGAATGTATAATGCAAATGGCAGCAGATAATTCTAGCTGTATATTGTGCTGCTTACACTGGAAAAGAGAGAGGGGAAATAAATACAGCTGCAGAGGGAAAGTCTGTGGGATTGTGTGGTAAAACCACAGTAAGGAAGGCTGGTTCTTAAGACATGTGGAGAAGTGCTTTTGAAGTGACCTCTGCTGAGCAGTGCCAGCTGCAGATCTCGTCTCCTTCCTTTTTTAAGAGTGATTTCATAGGCATGGGAGGCATTTTTTAAAAGCAAGCAGATTAGCATGGCACTACATGGCTTAAGCCTGTCCAAATGCTCATCCTTAAACAAGTTGCAAGGTCTTCTAAAGCACAAAAGGACAAAAGTCATGGCTTCTGCAGAGTTGCACTTCATGCAAGTCTTCACCAGCCCTCAGTGGAAGTAGAAGACACAAGTGGAAATGGGCCAGGGGCTGATGGATTTCAGCACAGGTTCGGGGCGTAGAGCAGACTTGCAATCACTCAATTTCCTTTGCCCTGAGCTTACACCCTCTCTGAGGTGCACAGATGTTGCTGGATTTAGTGGCTACAATGATTTGTGCACTGCAAAATGCAGAACTTTTTGGTTTAGCTCCATCACTGCTGTGTTTATCTGCTCTACAGCATGGGTTTGCTGGTGGGAGCCTCCCAGGCGGGATCCCAGCCTTGGGTCTCCTGTTCTTTCCATGGGCTGAGTGGCCTGCAGTGTGAGGGTTTGCATGGTTCAATTTGTAAGTATGCCAGCGTTTCAGCTCACTTAATTGCAGGGCGATGCTTATCTGATAGAAACGTGCAGCACTGAGAAGTACAGCAGGTTTACTGCACCAAGAAGGTCTTTCAAGAGGCTCACACAGATCTGGTTTCCCCCGGGGAAGGGCATCTGAGGGGCTCGAGTGAGCAGGTCTGACCATTAGTGGGAAGAACTGGGTCTCTCTGGTTTAAGCACTAAAAATCTCACAAGGTGGGTTTCTGGTTTCAAGGGTATTTTGCCGCTGATTTCTGAAGCATTTAAAAATGTATTTGTAAGCTTCCCTTGTTCTTGTGCTCCCCTTGCTCTGAGCTATTACCATGACCCTGAAATGGATGGACCTACCCAAAATGACCACTTATGTGTTTTAACAAAACTTTACTGTTCATTTCACATGACGTTTTTCGAGTTTTTTACAAAAGGGGAAAAAACCAATCTGAACAGAAAAATGTTTTCCTCTGTACACTCCATTACTCTCAGGTCTCCTTTTGCACACTGCTTTTAGTAAACATCTACTTTAAAGGCTGAGCCTTTTACCCAAAAGCCAGTTTCCAAAAGCTGAGCCATTTTCAGACTTAACAATGTGGGGACATGAGGTAAACATACATTTTCGCTTGAGTTTCCCCCCTACTGCTTCTGATGTAATTAGTTCCTTTTCAACACCAAATGCACGTGGCACTTGCAGCCCTGCTGTCCTCGCAGAGCTGACGGTCCCTTCCCTCTGCACAGCTTTCCAGGACGTCCATGTGATGATCTTTGTGGGCTTTGGCTTCCTCATGACCTTCCTCAAGCGCTATGGATTCGGAGCTGTGGGTTTCAATTTCCTCCTTGCTGCCTTTGGGATCCAGTGGGCTCTCCTGATGCAAGGCTGGTTCCACTCTTTCAAGAACGGGAAGATTCTCATTGGAGTGGAGAAGTAAGGAGGAGTTGGGCTCTGGGATGGCACCTCTTGCCTGGCCAGTGGAAGAGCTGGAATGAGAGCCAAGCAGCTGGCAACACCTGTCCCTCCCTTATGTCAAATACAAATCAGTCTCTAAACTGTTGTTTTCCCTCCACATACTTCCACTTGCTTTCCACCTGTTAGTGCGAAGGTACCTGCCGTTGTGGTGGTACTGCTCAAAGGGAAACTTGAGATGAGTGTCACCCTTTAGTGCTGAGCTGAGCACCACGGGTGTCAGTGCTGAGAACACCTATCATCCACCTTATCTAAATAATGTGGGTGTGTAAGGATGGGAGGACGGTCAGTGGGAAATCCAGGGATGTCTCCTAATCACCTCTTTGTCCACAGGTGGGATGTCTAGAGCTGGGTGAAGGTGAGAGTGATTCACAGAGGAGTACTTTCTTATTAAACCACAACTTTCCTTCCCCTTTTCCAGCCTGATCAATGCTGATTTCTGCGTGGGCTCTGTGTGCATCGCCTTTGGGGCAATCCTGGGCAAAACCAGCCCCATCCAGCTCCTTGTCATGACTTTGTTTCAAGTCACGCTCTTTTCAGTGAACGAGTACATCCTCCTCAACCTTCTTCATGTAAGGCTTTAGGTAGTACCTGCTTTGTTCTGCTCCTTCCTCTCTGCACCTCTCCAAACTGTCTCCCTTTGCTACAGCTCCACCAAGCCACTGCCTTCATAAGCATTTAAAATGCAAGAATTCAGGCAGCAAAAGTAGATAGCTTATGAAGGAGAGGGGCAGTGGGTCATGCTTCCCTGAGAAGGGAGATCTTCTGGGGTTTTACACGTAGGCTTGGCAATTCAGGAGCACTGGGGCCCTCTGTCAGGTGCGCAGACAAGCTGGGCACGATACAAATCAGGCCTCAGCTCCAGAATGAGTGAGGCTTGCAGAAGCAAACCTCTGTTTTCCCGTGGCTGCAGGTAAAGGATGCGGGTGGCTCCATGACCATTCACACCTTCGGAGCCTACTTTGGCCTCACGGTGACACGGGTCCTGTACAGACCCAACCTGGAGCAGAGTAAGGACAAGCAGGGCTCCGTGTACCACTCCGACCTCTTTGCTATGATCGGTGAGTCAGCCCTCACCTCGGGGGTGCTGCTACACAGGGACCACTCGGCTGCACAGGGCTGGTTCCTCCTGTGTCTCTGGGAAAAACTGAAACCAGGATATGGAGTTGAGGAGCTCTGTGTCCCGGAGGGCTTTCACCTTTCAGAGTTACTCGGCTCCCTTCATCAGTGGCTGGGCTGAGATGGTGCCTGGGAAGACAAGGATGCATTTTGGTTCCCTTTCTCGGCCAGCCTTTCCTGGTGTCTCATCATGTGGGGTGCGGCTCGGGGGAAGCAGGACTATGGGATGTAATTTCCCCCTGTGCAGAAATACCTTCCTTAGAGGTTTTTTTTTTTCAATCCCTATATTCTCTCTTTTCCCTTTCTCTTCCTCATCTCATCTGCCCCATCCCACCAGGTACCCTGTACCTGTGGATGTACTGGCCCAGTTTTAACTCAGCCATTTCTGACCACGGGGATGCCCAGCACCGCTCTGCCATTAACACGTACTGCTCGCTGGCCGCCTGCGTCCTCACCACCATGGCCTTCTCCAGCATGCTGCAAAAGAAGGGCAAGCTTGACATGGTAAGATGAGACCAGAGAGCCCTGCACTGCCCAGGGGACATATAATGAGGTTGATCAAGGAAAACAATTGGCACTTGTGCTTTGCTGAACAGACACAAGGCATGATGGTGAAACCAGCATCCAGGCAGAAACGCTGAAATAAGAAAGTGGGAATGAGCCCTGCAGGGCTTGAGGTGTGGGGTGATGCCCTGCCTGTGGTGGACCCAAGTCACAGCAGGGACTGGGCTTGCTCTGCTGGGCGTGTTGCAGAGCTGTGTTTGGCAGCGCTCTCCAGCAAACCAGGCCTGCGCAGCAGCTCGTGAGCAATCGGGGGGCTGACTTGTACGTGTTAGATGTGTGGGTGACATGTCTCTGTGACAGCAGAGCTTGCATGACACACGGGTGAGACAATTTCCATCTCATCACAACTCCCCACCCCTATCTGTGGATGCAAAGAACGTGTGTGGTACGGGGAGTGGGAGTCTATGTGCACCTGTGCTGCAGACAGAAGCTGCCTGTTCTTTTCTTGTTTTTCAGTTCTTTTGCCATGCTCATTTCCCAAGCAGGAAAATGGGCCCTGATATTTCCTCTGGAAACATTTTCAGAGATGATTCTCCCACCTTGCCATTTGCACCATCCCTGAGCAATTGCAATCTCCCTGAGATGCCAAGGCAGGGCGGTTGCTTCTGCAGGTCCACATCCAGAACGCCACGCTGGCCGGCGGCGTGGCCGTGGGCACCAGCGCCGAGATGATGCTGACTCCATATGGCTCCCTCATTGTCGGGTCCATCTCTGGCATCGTGTCCACGGTGGGGTATGTCTACTTCACGGTGAGTGCTGCTCGAGGGGTCTGCAGCCCTGGTCCTGCTGAGGAGACCAGAAATGGATTCACTTCCCTTTGACGGTTCCTGCTTTCCAGAATCCCTTATGAGATGCACTTCTGACTCCTTTTGCTGCCCCAAAGTGCTCAGGAAGTTTCAAGCTCCCAACAGGAGCGTGTTTGGAGGATTTGTTGTTATTTTATCTTGAGCTTGGTTCACATCTTTGTCTACAAGCCCTTAACTCTTTAATGGGGCACAATATGACTCCTCTTTCTCTGCTTATCCCAGTCCTCCATGGAAGGAACTACTCCTTTCCAGGGCCATGCTCATTTCCCTGATCTCTCTCTACTTCCCTTCCCCTCAGCCTTTTTTGGAGTCTAGGTTGCACATTCAGGACACGTGTGGCATCCACAACCTCCATGCCATGCCAGGCCTTATTGGGGGCATTGTGGGGGCCATCACAGCAGCTGCAGCCACGGAGGATGTGTATGGAAAGGAAGGGTAAGATGGCTTGAAAACCTTCCCTGAGAATTGATTTTACCTGAAACTCCGTGGGCTGGGAGCAGCGAGCAATTAAGAGCTTTTGTTAATAGTTTAGAATAGCCCAGAGTTGTCCCTCAAAAACATGGGGCGCACTGACTGTGTCAGGCTTACTGAACTGTAGCCTCGTCTTATGCAGCTGACTCCTGGTGGCCTCATAAAGTGAGCCACAGTCCTGCTGTTTGGCATTATTCTGGGCCACAGTGGGTAGGGAAGTGCTTCTCCCTCCCCCCTGCATTGTTTTGTGGGGTCAGGTAAGGCTAAAAGTCTGAATTACAAAGCGAATGTTTATATTTTGGGCTCCGCCTTGCCAGGGGTCAGAGAAGGAAGTGAGCCGTGTTTTGGTCACTGCAACACTCTCCTGGTCCATTGCAGAAGAGGGATGGGGCTAGGGAAGAATTCCCAGGAGAGCAGGGCGACACGGTTCCTCTGGAGCCAGGGAATGTCTCCTGCCAGGGGCAATCATCACCATTTCTGCCCTCGGCAGGTTCATCAAGGCGTTCGACTTCACCGGCGTGTACCAGTCGCGGACACCCAGCATCCAGGGAGGGTTCCAGGCAGCCGGCATCGTGGTGTCTCTGCTGATGGCGTTTGCTGGGGGGGCCATTGTGGGTAAGCCGGAGGGGAGCACGGAGAGGGGAGCACGGAGAGGCGAGGGTTGAGCCAGCCTGCAGCTGAAACAGAGGCATCCACGTGCATCCATGGCCGGGGGGATCATCCTGGGGGGACGGCACCGAGCGCTGTGCCAGGGCTGCCTTTGCCCCCTTGGGCGGACCACCCGCACGCCGCCTGCATCGCTCACGGCGCCCTGCCCACCGCCCTGCCCGCCTCCTTCCAGGGGGCATCCTGAAGCTGCCCATCTGGGGGGACGCCGCGGCCGAGAACTGCTTCGAGGACGACGTGTACTGGGAGGTGAGGGGGGCGCNTGCCGGAGGACGAGGAGAGCGACGTGTACCACATGCACAACCCCGACAAGCCCGCCTCGCCCTGAGCCGCGCCCCGCCGCCGGCCCGCCTGCCCCGCCGCGGGACCTCGCCCCGCTCCCGGCGCCGAGGGATCGCCGTCTCCCCGTGACGACAAGGGCTCTGCCCTACTCTGCCGCTTTTGTAACGAGCTGCTGTGGATGTAATAAAGACGTGTTCTTCTTTCCAGGCCTGTGCTGCCGTGTGTCAGCGGCCGTGCGGGATGGGATGTCGCCCAGACCCGTCTCTCCCGCCAGCGGCACAGCAGCTGCCAGGAGAGCTCTTGGCTGCCCGGGGAAAAGCGGAGGCGCTGGGACACTCCCGGTGCCTCGGGGACGAAGTGGAGGCATGAACGGTGGCAATACAGGCTGGGTGTATTAGTTAGATACTGTATTAGATAGTGCAGGCTGGGGGGATGCTTGGTTTGGGAGCTGGCACCTTGACATAACAAACGAGAAGGTGATGAGCCCCCACAGTGCAGGCTGAGCCCCTGGGGGAAGCACAGGACAGGCTGGTTGTTTTTGAGGAGGGGATGCTGGGGTGCAGCAGCTGTCCCTGCACTCATCCTGCTGTCCACGGCGGGGGTGAGGGCCGGCTGTGAGTCCAGCTACACTCCTACATGATGGGCTCTGCCATCACCTGCCCTTGAACTGCCCTACTGAGACCTCCATCAGCTCCTTGGGAACCTTGTTTGCATGGACAGCACAGGCTGACAGGACCCTTTCCTCTCTTTTGGCTTCAGCCATTCCTATCAGCATCATCAGATGGCTCCTTCCACTTGCTGGCGCTATTCTGATGGGAAGAGGACAGTCCCTTTCTCTTAGCTGGACCATCAGGCTTCAGCTGGAGTTGGAGGAAACAGGGATGAAAACCAGGCCTAAAATCCTACATGTTTTCCAGGGTGATATAATGTGAGGAGCAGGAAAGGAAAAGGCGGGGGGGGGGAAGGAGGTAGGAGGGCTGATAGGTCTCTTCACTGCATCTAGCTGTAATTCTTACACCTAAGGGGGGGAGTCAAAAGTAGCTATTCACATCCCCTTGGGATATGACACCCTCATTTTCCATGCTGGGTAAAGACAAAAACCCTTTACAACATGTTTCTGGAATTTGTCAGCGGCTGCCAGCAGCAGCATGTTAATTAAATGTCGGCAAAGATGGAAGCAAGAGGCTCTGCTCTAATTGGACACTTTGCTTGGTGGAGCTGAAAAACATTGTGACAGAGGAGGAGGTGCCGGAGCACTGTGTTCCCCTGCCATGGCGCGGGGACAGCCAGGCACGGGAGACGCTCTCTCCTGTACAATCATTGCCTCCATTTGGCCTGAAACAACCTCACCATTGAAAAAACAAGAGTAATAAAAGGCCTAAAATCCTCCGTAGGATTGGTCTCAAGCACGGCAGCAGTGTGTGATGCAGGGAAAGGGCTGGTTGGCTAAGGAGAAATTCAGAAATATCATAGCTGGGCCATCAGGAGCTCCAGCCCTCTTGCCAGCAAGTGGTGTATTGTATGTTTATTTTATGATGGCAAAGGCAGCTCTGACAGGGGTTAGAAATGGTCTCTGGAGAATGATCCCTGCAGAGGCTGAAGCATACGTTGAGCTGCATCCTTTCTCCAGGACAGAGATGGGAAAATGTAGGGCAGTTTTCCCTGTGCAGGGATCTGCTGAAGGAGGGAGATCTCCTCCCAGCTTCTCTGCCCTGGGAAAGGGATGTAACAGCCATTTTCTCCTCAGAGCTTCATCCAGAGAGTGCATCAGAAGCCACCACAGGGATGTTTACTGACAGGCACCGTAGACAACGTCATTTCAAAAAGGGAGTCCTAAACTTTTCCCCAAGTCTGCAAAATCTGAAAGCAGCAGCAGACCTTTTGGGCACTGCATTTCCCACTGTGTCACCAGACTGGTGTCCCTCAGTCTCACACCCTTTGAGTTCTGTCTGTGTCCCAGATAATCTGTGTGTCCAACCTTCATGGCCTCTGATCTTTCCTCTCAGCAGCTTGCAAGGGGCCTTGGGGTTCAGTAATGGCAAAGACTGGGTGACCCTCTTTGCTTCAGCGAGGTGGCCAGCCCACATCTCTTGTGGGACAGGTCTGTGAGCCGTGGGAGATGGTCCTGTCCTATGTGCATGTGCTGGAAGAAGCAGCCCTGACCCGGTTCCCTGGCCCTCTGGGCTCTGCCTCCTCCTCGTGGGAAGACACCTAAATTGCCCAGGCTGCTGGGCAGCGAAGCGTTTTATTGCCCGTGCTCTTGCGGGGCTCAGTCTGGTCTCAGTACCTAAATCACTCTCTGGGGCTGGCCATGCAGTTTTAATTCCCTGGCAAACAATGCCGGGCTCGGGCTGGCGCGTTTGAAGTGCAGTCGCGGCCCCAGCAGTGGACGGAGGGTTTCTCAACGGGGGAGCGCGGAGAGCAGAGGATTGGGCTGCTCCGGCAGGCGGGAGAACGTGTGAGAAAGGGGCTGTAGATACTCGCGGGGATTAGGTGGTACAAATTGGCTGGGAAGCACTGGAGGCATTGACCAAAGTTGTCCTGGGGCAGGTTCCCATGGGGGGGGGTGGCTGAAACAACCTGCCTTCAAGGAGGCTGGAAGGCCCAGCCTGGCTGCTAATCCCCTGGGATCCATGTGGCACGGAGCAGAAAAGAGGTTAAAAAAAAAAAGGGAAAATCTCATGTAAAGGTGGTGGTTTCCCCAAGGGGATGATGTTAGAGAGAGCAGGGAGGAGGTGGGGGGGGAACAGCATAGTTTAATCCCTCTTTTAATAGGCAGGTGGTGGGCTTTTCTCGCACTCCTGCTCCTGCAAGCTGCTGCGGGGATTTTGGCATGAGGCCTTTGCTCACCTCTGCTGTCCCCCACTCTTGGTGGAGAGGGGCCCCATCTGTGGATCTGCCCGGGACCAGGGGGTTGCATGCTTACTACATCCGTGCCCATGCGTGCGTTGGTGTGCGTGAGTGCAGCTCCATGGTGCCAACCCCAGATTTGGGCTGAAACGGGCTCACTGCACACCCCAGCCACTGGCCACTGTATGTCTGCTGCTGGCAGCGTGCCTCTGTGTACAAAGCCACGTGTCCCCACAGCCGTGCCCCCGGCCTTCTTGACCTCGCACAGCCGGAAAACCACGCTGTGGGTGTTGCTGGAGATGTTCACACGCTGCTGGCCGTGGTGCCACTGTGCACATCCTCCCACCTCAGCCACGCACATCCACCTAGCTTTGGGCCGGAGCGAGCGCGTGCGTGTCCGGCCCGGCGTGTCCACGCCTGCGTGAGCACCGCTCCAGCCCCTTCTGAAGGAGCGCTGTAAATTGTAATCAGATTAGGGCAGCCGGTCGCTTAGGGCCCTTGAAAAGGGCATACGTCCCCTCATCAGTACCTAGCATTGAGTCGCACAAAGGGTCTAAGTAACTCGGCAGGGGTCGGGCCCTCTGGAGCGCAGGGGAGGGGGCTCGCCTTTCTTTTCTCTCTGTCCCTTGTAATTATGTCAATTTGCTAGCCAAATTGTTTGCTTGAGTGGACAGTGGGGGCTTGCCCCCCTTCACACCTCCCTCCCCACCCCTAACCCCATTCATGTGCTAATGTGGGAAGGAGCATGGCCTCCTGACTTCGGGAGGTGGCCGTCAAGGAGCAAAGCACAGAGGGGCATGGGCCAGCAGCCCCCCATTTAGGTGCCCATGGATGGCTTGGCCTCGCAGCCCTGATGAACGGGACGCTCCTGTTTACTTTAGCCCATGGCAGGGTGTGCAGTGTCCAACCAGCCCCAGACAGCCCTGGTTTTCTCTGGCCACCCCTCACCTGCACCACATGCCCGCTCGGGCCACGGCATCCCCAGGGCCAGGAGCCGTGCCCTCCGCACGGTGGTTTTCCCGGCACACCTCCCCGCCCGCGCACCTCCCAGCATTTGCATATATTCTGCCCGCAAATCCTTGTCAAGGGGACCCTCTTTATTGCCTGTATAGATCACAGGGTGTTAGTTAAGGGGCTTCTTTGTATTGCCTCAGACAGCTGGGGTCATCAAAAGTCCTGTGGTGGGAAGGAGAGACAGGAGGAGGGGGGAAGCTCTGACAATACAGACTGAAGGATTAAAGGAGCATATAAAGTTCCTATTGAGTGAGACAAGAGGCTGTTCACTCCCAAGATTGACAGCAATCAGGAGGCGATTCCCAACACAATGTCCAATTAATTCTCTACCCTCTTCGCTGCCGTCTCCTCCTCCCTCCTCTCCTGGGCTGGGGCATGAGCAGGGAAGGGCTGAAGCTAAGATCCTCGAGAAGGTAATTAATTATTCCTGACTAAGAGGAGCTTGCCGAGGTGCAGGCCTGTCCCCAGGCTCGTTGGGCATCCATCCCCCTCCCACAGGCTACCATCAGTTTGGGCCACTTCAGGGTAATCCTCCTCTCTGTTGCAGAGCTGTCCCACCAAAGGTCCATCTTTATGGCACATACTGGACTGTAACCCGGGCTACTGCTGAGCCCAGAAGAGGCAGATTTAGGGCTAAAGCCAAGCTGACAGTGGAATGCAGCAGGACAAGGCAGCAGCAGCAGGAAAGCCAGGGAGCAGGGCAAGGTACATGACGGAGATGTATGGGCATGCAGAGCATCTGGGGAGAGACAGAGCAGCGTGTGCCAGCCTGGGGATCAGATCTTACCTGTGTGTGCGGTGGCAGTGGTTAAAGCAGCTCCACCTACCCTGGTTTTGTAGGGAGAAGTGGGTTTCTGGCAGTAAGGATGCATTGCCACTGTTCCCTGGGCTGGCCACCCACACTGGCCCCAATGCTGGGCATAGCAGGACTTGTAGGAGATATTGTAGGATACTGCATCTCTCTGATGTACCCCCGTGTACAGGAGCAGAATCTGGGCCACCATGTGAAATTTCTGCAAAGCACTGAGTACACAAATTGTCTGACTTGTCTGGTCTGTTCTTTTTCCTTACAAACATCTCAGCCCAGAGGGAGGAAAGCACCTTTCTCCAAGCTGGCCATCTTTTTCTTTTTCTGGTACTCTCTGCAGCAATGAGGCTCCCAGACATGAGCGGCAAATGTCCTTCAACAGTGACAAGCATCTTCAAACCACCTCATTTGGGAGAAAAAGCCATGCAACCAGGACAGGCTGTTCTCACCACAGGGACATTTTGGCCAGCCCATCTTCTACTGCTCAGCACTGACCCCTTCCCCTCTGCCGCCCCTGCCCATGGCACTGAGGATGCCCTGGTCAGCACGGGCTGGGGGGCCAGAGCTGCCCTCCCTGCACACCTCACGAGCAGGGGATGCGCTCAGGATGCCGGCATGGGGCTGCCAGTGGCTCGGCATCTCCTGCCCGCTCCCTCCCGCCGCACACGCTCCCAGTGAAGTTGTTTGAAAGTCTTCCGGCAGTTTTCACGGCCAGGAATAACAGATTAGCCATGATCTGATCAGCCCAGTATCTAAGCTGTATTCTCCCTGCTGACAAGTATTTGAAAGAGGGGAGGGGCCACTTTCAGCCCGACGATGAATCTTTCACCGACAAGAAAAGACCCTTTTTTCTCCCTGCCAGCCACGGGCTGCTCCGTGCCCTGTTGCTAAGCGAGACCCGGGGCTGCTGCTTGCACTCGGCCGGCTCCAGCCGAGCCCTCGGGTTAGCAGGATCAGGATATTCACACCAGACATCTTGTTTTTTAGGGAGGGTGTTTCTTTTCTCACCCACCTCTGGCTGGCAAATAACAGCTCGCCAGCGAGGCCCGGGGATGCCCCTGCTGAGGCAGCTTGCCCTGGGAGGAAAGGGAAAATGCAGAAGCCTTCAGAGGGCAGACTGGGGCATTGGGGTCAGGTACTCAGCCCTAAAAGTCTGGGGTTTGCTACCACACGTGGGGGTGTCCCTATCTGGGATGTGGAAGGGCAGCCACCCCACAGCCCCCATGTCCTGGTGGGTTTGGGCATAGTGGGAGCTTGGGGATATCCCCTTGGAGGATGCTTGGTACTGGTATCCAAGAAAAACCTGTCTTGGCCATGCAGGGGTGGCTCTGGGCATGGTATTGCAGGAGAATATGTGGCAGAGGAAATAAGAGGACGATCTCCAGGTTTGGGATGCTTTTTTATTCCTCACAGCTTCACTCTGCTCCAGAGCACCCTCTCACCCCGTCAGCACCAGCCGTGTGACCCTGAGAGAAAGAAGAGAAATCACTAAAACAAAGGCTTCCAGGCTATTTCTGGAGCTGCCAGCATGAGGTGCCCTCGCCTAAGACATGGTGCTCGCATCTCCCTCCTCTCCTGCAAGGCAGCGGTGCAGGCAGGACTGCAGGCTGCCAGGGCCTGGGCTGGCACCTTCGCAGAGCCCTGCCCGCCCTCGCTCGCAGGCAGAGTGCTGCGGGGAGGAAGGAAGCTCTCCTTCGTTCAGGTACCCCTCCAGCAACTCTGGTGCGGCTGCCGAGCCTCCCTCGCCAGCTCTGAGCAAAGGCATCCCTGAGTGCTCCCGATGTGCGGCAGCTCAGGCTCTTTGTGAGCAGCCCTGTGCAGGAAATCTCCCTCTCCACCGCTGTAGGAAGCCTGGAGAAACCCGCTCATTCCTGCCTCAGCCTGGGAAATCTCGCTTGACCTCAGGCTCCTGCAAGCCCTTGATGTCCTGATAGAGGTGACCAGGGTTCATTCCACTGACGTGCAGGACTGTGGAAGAGACATGCAGAGAGGCTGTTTCCTTTTCCACAGGAAAGATAAACCACTCTGGCACGGCATCACAAGCTGCTCCCTCTCCTCAGGCCATACCCTGTGCCCAGCTGGTGCAAAAAAACCCAGGAAAAGATGCCAGAGGGGATGCAAAAGTTACTGCTGCTTTGAGCAGCACAGAAAGGAAAGAAACCCTGAGCCTCCTGGTTTGAAACACAAAATGCTGGATCCACGGCTGTGATACAGCCCCTTTCTGTGTCTTTAGCAGCACAAAGCAGCTGACAAACTGGCCTCTCTGGCCCAGTGAGCTCTCCTTCAGTTTGTGGAGGGTCACTCGATGACTGAAGGGGCAGTGCTGATGTCACAGCCACCTCCAGTGCCATGGGCAATGGGACAGGTTTCCCAGTGCCTCGAGGTTGTCCTAAGTCACATCAGAGGTGTGATGACTTTCTCCAGTCTTCCTGGGAACAGAAGTACCTACGTTTGGCATTCTGGGGGCAGGTGGAGTTACGGTGCAGGTGCTCTATCAGTTTGTGCTTGCCTTGGGCAGCAGTGGCTGCGTGGGCTGTTTTCCACTCCTGGCAGAGGGCACCCACCCCAAATAAATCCCTCCTAGCCCGCAGCTTCTGAAGGACATGCTCAAATCTCTCTAGGCTTGAGCCAGCAAAGCACAGGCAAGGTCTGCTGACTTTTGAGGCTCTCACACAGTCCTACCTAACTCTCTGTTACCCTTTTTTCCTGGCTGTTGGCCACTCTGGCATGGGCAAGCTCTCAGCTTTGGGACCTTAGCACTCCTCTGGTACTTCAGGCCAGATTTCTCACTCTTTTTGTGTGTCTCTGCCAGCCATGAGTCATGTTCTCCACTGCACAGACAGGTCTCCTGCCCTGCTCTGCAGCCAGGAACCACGTGTGTGAATGGGCAGTGAGAGAGCCGGGGAGAGGGGTGAGGGAGCACAACTCCCTTCATCCGCTCCTGGGGAAGCTGAATGACTTTTGACATACATCTTAAAGCTTCCTGGCCCATTGCTTGGTTAAACCTGCAAATGGCCTCTGTTCCTCTTGGATAAACTCTCTGACTCATTGACTTCTTCATCTGCAATTCGACGACCCGATGCTCACACCATGGACATGAAGACCCATGTTTGACTGCCCCCGAATTTCACACTGTCGTGGCACTGACCAGGATTTTAGGAGCTCCATGTGCTACCAACAGCAAGTCCACAGCATCAAAATTAACTGCTCCTGACTTTATTCCTTTTGTCTCGGTTGTGTCTGCTGGCTTTGCTTCCAGGCCTTGGCTTTGCCTTGGATTGTGCTTGGCAGGTGCTGGGAGGTGCTTTGTGGATGAGAGACGGAGCATCCCATATGGCTTCACTTCTCTCTGGGGAATCCTGAACCACTAAAACCAATTTACTCTGTAACTCTGGGTAGTCTCTATGTTGGAAATGCTCTATAAAACCCTTGTTTGGGAAGGATGTGGCCTGCAGAGAGATCTGACTGTCCTGCTGATGGTCTAATCATCTGCAGGAGAGAACAGGGGCTCTTCCATGGCTGGGGCTGAGCAACACCATGTCTTCCTGAGGAAGAAAGGAAAATTTGCCTTCAAGAACTAGCAGGTAAAACCTGACCTGAGAATTCATGTCCCAGTGCTGAAATAAACCATTGTGCAGCAAAGAATAGTACACAATGTAAGCACTCAGGAAAGAAGAAAATAATTTTATCCTGATTTCTAGTGTCTTCCTGACTTGTGAGCACCCTTCCGTCCTCACACATGTCAGCAGAACACCACGGAGATATATTTATATGAAAATCCATTTGTCTCCACAGCTATCTATAGCATTTCTTTCCATGCCCTTGGCTCCTGTGGCTGTGGGCTCGGTTTGCCTGTTTGGTTCCAGTGCCTGGAGCATCCCTGTGCAAAGGGACGGCGTCAGCACCCCGTGTCCAAAGGAAACCAAAATAAAGAGCCATCGTGGGATCAGAATGGGAGCTTGGATGGTCTGGCAGCACATGGGTAGCCTTGAGCATGGCAGCATCCTTTTCTGGGGCGCTGCCGGCGGGGAAGGGGGTCCCCCCACGGGCCTCCCTGCAGACGAGGGCCCCCGCTCAGAAAGAAGTGGCGGCACATCAGTATGCAGGAGTGGTCGCTGCTTGCCGATAAATTAGCATAAACCACTCTAGGAGGTAAATAGACATACAAGGCGCCAGTGTGTGCAGCGTGGGCTGCGGCTTTGTCTCAGCCCCACTATTGTCACGGCCCCTGCTGCACACTGACCGAGTGGGGCCGGTGTGGTGGGCTCTTACACTTTTGACTGCTGGATAAAAGGGGGGAACATAAAGAGAGGGGAGAACTTTTTTTCGGGTTTTTTTATAAGTCCAGACGAAGTTACAGACGTCTGTTAAACGTCAATTACAGCTGAATAAAGACGTCTGCTTGAGGCTTAGTTATGGCTCCTTTCAGCCACCGAGATTTTTCCAGGGCTGGTCCGGGATGCCTTCGGCAACCTAATTTGGAGATTGTAACTCTATAAACAGGCTCTGGCATTAATCAAGGCTGGTGAAAATGCAAATGACGGCATGGAGGGGGCTTGGGGACGGGACGGGGTCCTGCGCCTTGCAACTCAGGGCAGGGAGTAAAAAGAGGAAAGCAAAGGGGAGGAAGAAAGGGGCCATGCAGAGGAGTTGGGATCCATAAATAGAGAGCTTGGTGGGGTTTGCTGACTTTCCTCATGGTGTTCTAGGAATCTGGTCCCATCAAGACTCATCTGTATCCCACTCTGCTTCCCACTGGTTAACCCTTGTGGTGCTCCTGGCATTACAAGCCTGGTTGCCTGTGTTTTTCCCAACAAGACCAAAGCCAAAACAGCAAAAAAACCAGCTTTAAAATCCTGAAGGGTCACTGGCTGGTTTGGAGCATCCAGACTACATGAGAGAGGGTGTCAGGACAGTTTGGAGGCTGCAAGGAATGATTCCTTTTGGAAGAGTGGCTCATGCTCTGCATGTCTCCCTGTTGCTTATTATGTGGCCTGTTGATGTTGATTTTGCCATGGGAAAAAGGCTTCTGAGCTCTAGTTGGGTAGGGGGGAATGAAGCCCCTGGTCAGTGTTGTCCATGCCATTAAAAGACATCCTGGTGACCACAGAGACCAAAACACCCTTCAGACAGGACAAGGTACATAAGTACCTTCTTCCCTCTTGGATCCATCCGTGTCAAGAGGCCGAAGGTGGAGGGATGGAACTCCCCTTGGCCTCATTGGCAATATTGGCTTGTGCCCTGGGATGGGTCAGTACCATGTCCTGTTGCATAGCTGTGTCCTAGCCAGATGTTGCAACCCAGAATACGAGGAAGAAGCCTGAAAGTCAGAGGGGAGGCAGTGCAGATGCTGAGGGCTCGCTGGCTGATCTGTGCTGTGGGGGAGGCTCGCTCCTCGCTCCCCCAGACTATGGAGCATCCTTCCCATGCTCTGCCCTGGGGCCCAGTGTGCCGTGCAGTGACTGTGGGGTGGATGGTCCCGAGGAGCTCCAATCTCCCTCCTTTCCCCAGATCTTCTGGGAATCTTCTATTTTGGAAACGTTTGAGAGGAGAGGTGAGTGTTTTAGAGGTAACAGTAGCACAGGAAGCCCCTTTCCATTCCGCTCCCTGGGTAAAGCGTGTTCTCCTCTCATTTCCATTCTTTGGGGATCATTCTCTCTCCATCCTAATCTCTCTTCTTTTATTCTCTGTCACTTGCTCTCCCCCATCTCATATGAGTACACACTGTCCTGTCTCCTCTCTGTTTCCATATCAGAAAAATCAAATCGGCAGAGAGACACAGAAACTCCAGAGTCCCTTCTCTGATTTCTTGGAGAAACTCTTGTCCATTTTCAACAGACCCAGAGTACTGGGTTCTTCCTCGGCCCGTGGGGATAGAGGTTGCACTCCCATCCATCTCACAGACCTGCCATGGGGCTGGCTTGAGGGGTTGACAGAAAGGGAGGTTTATTGCAGAGCACTGAAACAGAAACGCACATCCCGGGTCCTTCCCCTTTGGGTGATGATTAGGAAGGAGCCTGCCCCTCCCAAACCATTAACCTGACACTGCTGGGGACTGAAACCTGATGTATTTTCCCCAGTTTTTTTCCATCCACCCATGGCTTCCCAGAAATGGGCTGAAAAACCAACAGCGTGCTTCTGGAAAACACCCAAAGGATACCCTCCAACCCAAGGAGAATCTGCAGAATGGATTCAGGCCAGAAGACATGCTTTTGATTATGGTTTATACACAGCTGAGCAGTTTTCCTGATGAAGCATCCTGAGAAATCTGTAGTTGGTCCTGGGGAAGTGTGAATGAGGTGCTGTGCCAAGGCTGTGGAAACCCCCTTGCAAGGAAGTGGCACATGTTCATGGGTGTCTTTTGCAGGATTGGATTTTTTTGCAGCAGGATGTGCTTCAGAGGAAAGCCAAGGGAAGGACAGGAGGGTGCAGCCTCATAGGGCTGCAAAGACTGGCTTAGGCAGAGATGCAGAGCAGCAGGATCTGGTTGTTCTGGGCTGAACTGGGAATGCTGGTTCTCCTGATGTTACCATGCATTCACATCCTTTCCCCTTTCACCTGGGAAGAGGGGTACAGGCAGATTTTTGGGGAGCTGACAGCACTTCCAAGGAAAGGAAGGTCAGACCTTGCAGTGAAAAAGTGTCACTGAGCCCAGAACCCAAGAGACAACAGAAAAAGAAAGGGTGGAGGTGGGAAGGAGGATGAAGATGAGAGGATGATAAAGGGGGATGTGAATCAGGGCACAGAGCCAGCCCGGCGGACAACGCCCAGGGCTTCCCGAAAAAAAATGGAGGATGGGGTGGACCAGCGACAGCTGGAAGATTTAATTGCTCCTCTCCACAGACCTGTTCGGCTCCCTCCCTCTCAGATCTGCATTTCAATATGAGAGCAGCAGTAAGTGGGATGCCGCTGGAAGGGGTTAGAATGATTAATCATTTAAAAAGCAAGATCTTAATTACAGGGTGCAATTTTTGCTATTTAAGGAGTCCATTAGTTTCCAGAAAGGAAAAAAAAAAANGAGGGGGGGGGGAAACCGGGGGGCCGCAGCACCCAGGCTGGCGTGGCCGCCCCTGCCTGGGCGAGGGCGTTGGTGTGCGAGGATGGCGAGGGGGAGGTGGTGTCATTTGTTCCCCGAGTGATATTTTTGAAGGGTGCTGGCTGCGAGCGCTCGCCGCGCTCAACCACGCGTTGGCACAATCTGTGCCGGAGCAGGCAGACGGCTTGTGCTCAGCCTCCCCGGCACGGCTCCTCCTCCGCCGGGAGCAAGGGGACCATTCGGCCGCTGTCAGCACCACTGACCCCTCGGCCAGAACAGCTCCCAAAGGATGTTTTGGGGGGTAATTGCCGTGATAACATCTTGTCTGCTGGGAGCCAGGCTGAGACCTCGGGCGGCTCATCTTGCCCGCGGCTGGGGCAGCTCCGATCAGGCTGGGGGGCTACAGAGCGCCGTGGGCCGCAGTGCTACCCCCGATGGGTGACACGGGGCGTCGGGACACAAGGGGACACAAGGGGACACAAGGGGACACCAGCTCAACTGACGGCGGGATCGGCGGCTGCGGGCTCGGCCCCGTCTCACCCCGCGCCGCAGCCTGGAGGGAGGTGACGGGGGTTAATCGCCCACCGCCTCCCCTCTGACCCCTCTGTGGGTTTTTCTCTTGTATGGTCATTTAGCCGTCCCCTGACACAAAAGGGAGCGATTAAACACAGCTCAGGCCCTTCATGCTTTAGTGGATTAATTTGCTGATCCCCCACGGATTAAAGGTCTCGACAGGATCAGCGGGAGCAGCGGGGCAGACCCCGGCGGGAGGAGGCCAGTGATAGTCCCGGGCAAGCTCCAGCCCGCAGCAATCCCCCTCTCCGGGGACCTCGCGGTGTCACCGAGCCATGTCAGGGTTCAAGGCATCGGAAGCTCGCCTAAATACCGCATCCCCAACCCTCCTGCTCGCTTTGCCGACAGCCGAGCGATGCAGAGCCGCTGCCGCCCCGCTGGCTCCAGGGAGCAGAGCCTGTCCCCGCGCACCCGGCAAAGGCGAACGGGGCAAGCGTGCCCGGCTGCTCCAAAGGAAAGGGGGAGCAGCGGTGATTTTTGGGGGCTGCACCCCAGTGAGGGGGGAGTGTGGTTACCCTCCCCAAGCCTGCAGGAAGCAGAGATTGCATCTGCCTTTAATTACTCCCTCTCTACATATCAGATGCTCGTGCACCTTCTGCACATGAATGCTGATTAATTGCAGGGTTAGGCTCCGAGGCAGGCCGGACCACATTATTTCTGATGTTTGCTCTTTTCACGAGTAGAGTAAATGCCATGAATCCACAGTAATCAGTGGCTTTTAGCTTGTCACTCTTATGACACTCTTTACTTAGACCAGGAAATGGCAAATGTGGTGGAAATAAGAACTTTATTATCTTTTTTTTTTTCCTTTTCTCCCAAAAGGGAGGTGTGTGGTGAGGAGGGGGAAGAAAGTGGCAGGGGCATCTCACGGGAGGGAGAAAGCAGCTCCATTTTCCCTGTGCCTGAGGAGCTGAGCTTCACCCTGTTCAGTGAGGGAGAGAGGAAAAGCAGCATCATCTTCTTTGTGAAACGAGGCCCGGGTGGCACGTCAGACTGCGGCTGTCCTGGAGCAGTGGTGGCACCCTGGGGACAGCAGAGCTGGAGGGCAGGGGGATCTCTGCCACCCTCCGTAGCATCTGTGGCCTTGCCCGCAATGCTGAGCTTGGGCATGCACCGTACAGCCACATCCGGGCACAGATACCCACGTGTGCTGCATCCAGCCCGCGAGACATCCCATAGCCTAACCAGAAAGGAGCAAGGCTGGGGGGAAACCCAGAAGGATCATCAGAGAAAGGTTTGGGTTGGAAGGGGCCTTAAAGATCATCTCGTTCCAACCACCGCATTCCAAGGATGCTTAATCTCCTGGCAGGGATGAGCTCTGGGGGGACAACCGGCAGCACCCACAGCATCTCCCAACCCTCACCCTTCGCCTTCCCTCGCCGGCAAGCCCCGTTCTCCTCCCAGCAGAGCCCCATCGGCTCAGGTGGGAAACCCTTTCACCGCCTCCCTCAATGCCCTGCTACCGATCTCATTGCCACCGCTTAGCTCAGTGCGAGGGCAGCCCTCGCCTTTTCAGCAGCGAACATCTGGCGTGCGGCGGGCGCCCGGCCACGGCCGCCCCGGGCCCCTCCCCGCGCCGCCCCGCCGGGGTTGCCCGCAATTAGGCAGCCCCGAGCCCCTGGCCGTGGCCCCGCTCAGGTGAGCACCCGGTTCCGAGGATGGAGGTGTAATTAAGGTTAATCAGGGGGCCGGGGATCAGGGCGGTGGTGGGGAGACCCAGTGAGCCTAATGGCGGCCGTAATTAGGCAGCTGTGGAGAAGCGGTTAATGAAGACGGCAACCGTTAATAAAGCTCTTCCTGAGCAGCCTTCTGGCCCGGGTAATTGAGGGATTTGCAAGTGCCATCTCCCCCTTAACCCTGTAATGAGCAGACCCGTGGCAGCCCGCGTTAACCCTTCCGGGGACGGAGGCGGTGGCAGCGGGGCCGTTTGCCGCTCCGCGGGGACGCGCCAGCAGGGCTGTGGTCGTGGGACGTGGGTTTGAGCATCTCCCCTTGCCACCGCGTCCCCAGGGCTCCCTCTGCCCCGTGGCTTCCCCGGGAGCCCTTTGAGCCATGCTCAAAGCGGCTGGCAGAGACTTTTCTCGCAGATGCTGTGGTTTCCC
>VWZW01003357.1:175580-195532 GCA_013397115.1 Edolisoma coerulescens
CACCGCCCCCCCGGCCCCACCACCCACCAGCGCCGGGATGTCATCATCAGCCCAGGCCCTGGGAACCCACATTGTTAGCTTAGTAAATAGAGAAATCCCCACTCAAGCATTGCAAATGAGGGCAGAGGGGGAGCCGGGGAACCGCGCCGGCGGGCCGCAGGGTCTCTCCCCTCTCTCTCTCTCTCTTTGAGTTGTCAGATGAATTCAGCGGTTAACAAAGAGCAAGGGAGGGAGCTGAGCTACTGTCGCAGCTGGGCAGGGCGGTAAGAGGAGGCAGGACTGCAATGCCACCACTCCAGCGAGCAGCTTCGGCCCTGCAATACCTGCTGCAGGTGGGCAGGAGCCCGGCGTACCCCCGGGGCTGGGTCTGCCACGTACCTGAGCATCAGTAACTCTGCACCCTGAGGCTCGTACTGCAACAGGGGGTGACGGCCGGGGAAAAGCAGCTGGGCTGGGGACACATCCCATCCTTGCTTTGCTTCTCTGCTGCTGGTTGTACTTGCATGGATGCAATTCCCCAGGGAATCTTGGGACCTTGCTGAGGTATGGGGACCCACCATACTAAAATGCTTGTGAGCATCCTGAATGTGTCAGTAAGGAAGTGAGGCAGATCAAAAGACACAGAAATGCTTTTATTTTCATCTGAAATAAAAAAGAAGGACAAAAGAGCTGCTTTTACAGACCGACGGTTCTGCTTTCTGAGTGGGGCACGAAAATCAGTTGATGAGTGGAGTGCCCAGTGCCAGCTCTGGCAGCAGTGATGCTGCTTGGTCTGTAGCACAGCAAAGCCTCTCTTGGCCCTACCAGGGGTTTTCCTTCACCTCTCACCAGGGATCCTCCTGTTTCCCTCTAGCTCTGGGTTTCTGTAAGTGCAGGGAGGTGTCAGGAAGAGTACATGCCCCCCTTTGCAAGGTGCACAAGGGCTGAGAGCTGCTGAGTGAGAACATCCCCTTGGCAGGAGTGTCTGGAGCCAGGCTCTGTGCTGGAACTGCTGCCTATTGACTCTGCCCTGCAGCGGACAGGGCAACTGGGAGCCTTTAAAATCTTTATTAAGATATGGAGGTGTGGGTGCCCTCCTCTGCCATTTGCCTTAGCCCAGAGCCAGACAGGGTTGTGGTGATGAGTTGGGAGCTTCGTGGACTTTCAGGCACTGTGAGCGGCGATGCTGTTCCTGATGCGAGCAGTGCTTGGAGCCTCAGTTCTTTCCACAGTGCCCACAGAGCTGCTGTCCCCAGGAATCCCAAGGGTGGGCACAGCCAGAGGCTCCGGAGGAGCCATGAGCCCCTGGCTGGGAGTGGGCACCCAGAGGTGAGATGGGAGCACAGAGTCAGGGCTGTTCTCTCTCCTAATGAAAAGCTTTTGCTTTTTTTGCATCCACCACTGGATGGTCAGAGAAATCTGCCTGGAGGGCACATTTTCCCAGGCCATGGTGATTTGCAAGGGGTTGAAAGATCTCAGTCTTTGATTTGTAATGCTAACCTGGCTTTGTTGGACTGTTTTATTAAACTCTTCAAATTGTGCGTTTCTATTATAACAACGTGTTGCGTTTAAAATAAAAAAGACCTTTTTAAGGTGAGAGCAAAAATGTTTCACTCTGTGTCTTCGCCCCTGGTTTCAGCTGCTGCAGCTGGATTAGCAGTGGATGCAGGAGGCTTGGGGAGCCCCTGAATTCCTGCCTGGGGGTTCATCAGAGCACTGGCAGCTCGGCCACCCTGGTAACTTGTGCTGTCAGGTGCTTGTCAGGACCAAACCCTTACCCCAGCACAAGCAGGGCAATTGCTATTGCAATCAGGCAGCCAGAGGCAGAGCTGCTCAGATCCTGTACTGGGAGTGAACCTCGAATTCTAGCCCATTTTGGGGTACAAACTGGCATCTGGCACCTCCCTGCTGTGGATGCCAACCCTGTGCCTGTCCCCAGGTAGGGACAGTCTAGTGTGGATCACCAGCCCTTATCTCCAGGCTTTCCAGTGTGTCACACGGTGCTGCAGCCTGAGACTTGCTCACAATCTGACCTCTCCCCAAATCTCTTGGACTCCCCTCAGGTCATTCTCATAACCAGATTTACTGCTGGTTATACTGGGGGGATTGGAAGGAGCCAAACCCACCCCCCGTGAGACAAACCCAAAGAGTGGGCACGTGTTTGTCCTGCCCTGTACAGATGGGAGAGAAGATGCTGTGATGAGAGAGCAGCTTGGAGCAGTGGTTGTATTCAGAAGAATGATGAAGAAACCTCTCCCTGCAGCCCTGCAGTCTCAGGACCCGGATGCTCCAGGTGCTTCCTACCCATGCCAGCAAGCAACTGTGCTGCGGGGTCAGGAGAGCTCCCAGGATTTTCCAGCCACACTCCCACGTTCCTGGGGAGATCAGTGGTGGCTCAGCCTGCATCCCTCCATCCCTCCCTGGTCCCACGGGCTGACCCTGCAGGGACACTCCCAGCCAAGCACCGCGATTCATCAGCTCCTACAGTGCAGGGTCGCCCAGCTGGGAGTCACGGGTGAAAAATCACTTCCAGGTATTTAGGATAGCTTTTTCTTTTAAAAGCCTGCTAAATTATAGATAAATAAAGGGAAGAAAAAGACTCAGCAGCGACCAAGTGGTCTTCAATAGCTGGTGGCTGCTGGTGTTGAGCATCTCCAAAACAACCTGATAACAAATATATCCTCTACCAGCAAACCTGCTTTGGCAGATCCCACATCAAACAAAATATGTAGATTTTTCATGAGAAGGTTGTTTTTTTTTTGGCTCGTTGCTCCATAAAACACATTTACTCAGTCACATACAAAATACATTTATCCAGTTTCTTTAAAACAAACAAAATAACCTCTCCTCTCCATCTGGCCCCTCTCTCTGCTCCTTTCTAGCCTGGTCTGCTTCCCTATTCCTCGCAATATGGAACATGACAGGGTATTTTCAATGCTATTTTTGTCCGTTGTGTCATAGCTTATATTTAAAATAGCATTTAAATCTGCCAAGTAGTGCGGTGTTTTAAACTGCTGTCAGACTGAATTTCTCCTCCTACATACCGCAGATTTCAGCTACGACTTAAAGACAGCTGAGGGAAGCTTTTGAGGAAGGGGGGAGGTGGAGGTGGTTGGGGACCAGATTGTCTGCAGGGGTGAGGACAGTCAAAGGATATTAATAGGGTAAAGGGATGCTGGAGGGGGGACACAGACCCAAAGAAAACCAGGGAAAGTGCATATGGGAATGAAATTCCCTTCCCAAAGGAAGCTCTTGCTTGGGACAAAAGGCTGTGATGGTGGGACCAGGAGGCTGCACCCAGCTGTGGAAATGGGGGGGTCTCGGGTCTAAGGGAGATGAAATGAGAGACCCCCATAAAGGGATATTTGCTCTGCATTTGGGGTTCACCTTTCAGGTCCCAAAAATAGCATCAGTTGAGCCTTTAGTAAGGACAGCCCTAAGGCAGGGGACAGGGTTGTGCTGCCTTGCTTGCGTTGGGGTTTATTCCCCCTTTCTTCATCATTTAATTTTTGGAACATGGCTGATGGCTGAAAAGCCCTGAGGTGACGTCGTACAATCATTGTCCATGGGCATGGGAAAGGGCCCATTCCCCTTCTTTATGCTTTTGGGGATCTAAAAGTCAGCTGGCCCCTTCCTTCCCCACCATGAATAAACATCGCAGCCATCCCCAGCAGAGCTGGCTTGGTTGCAGTCACGCTAGAAACATCAGCCTAACCTTTCCCAGGCAAACCCTCAGCCAGTTCAAACCTTCCTGACCCCTCTGAAATCATCTCCCACTGAAGGAGATGCTCCAGATACGGATCTTCTCTCCCATCTGAGCCCAAACCACCTTTGTTTCATATGTTCAGTCTTCAGCCCTTTACTTTAGGTGTTCCCTTGGTTCCTTGTTGTCCCTTTCACATTTCCCCTTCTATCCGTGGGCACATCCCAGCAGCGTGATGGGTCCTGAGTGGCACCTCCCACCCTCTCCCCCGTTGCTCTGCTCTGCTCCAGGAGCACCCTGCCTTGCATGTCCGTGTCGTAAGAAGATGCACCACGTCACCGCTCCCAGTCGCTGGCACGCGAACAGCACAGGGATGCCCAGGCTGTGGTCCCTGTCACTTTGGCTGCCCCCGCTTTCCCTCCTTCCCTTTCTGGCTGCTCATGTCTCTGCTGGGCTCCGCTTGACAGCCTGCATGGGAATTGTGGGTGCCACAGGGAGGGCCAATGGAGCTGGGAGCGTCCCCACACCGAGCCTGGCAGGCACCTGCAGCCCCACCCCACTGCAGAGGAGTTTGGTGTCTGTTCTTCCCCATATCGTTTGTGGCTGCAGTGGAGGTCTGGCACAGCCCCACCAGAGCAGCTGAGGGTCAGGAGGGGTCTCCTCCTGCACCCCTCTCTGCTCTAAGAGCTCCACAGACAAGGGGTGCAGGGTCTCCCCCAGCCCCTCGCTCAGCCCTGCACCTTCCCCAATGCCGATGGGACCCATGCCAGATCCTGATGGCTGCTTGATCCTCCGGGATGTCTGGAGGGATGAGTATTCCATAGGGTGCCCCCAGCCTGCAGGTGACCCCACTTTCCAAAGAAGGTCTGGGTTTCTCTCCTGCAGCTGTCCAAGGTTCATTTCTTGCTCCGTCTCTGTTGGTGTCTCACCCTCTCCTGGGACACGTGTGCCTGCCAGTGAAATCTCCTACCCATCCTCTTCTGTCAACACCACCTAAGGAAGGGACAGATTGAAAATCTAGCAATGTGTCCTCTGTGTCAGTAACTCCCCCTCGTCATCTCCCAGGCGGCACAGAGATCTGCTCACCCATCTTCTCCCTGCTCCTCACACAGACTTCGTCTCTCCCCTCTCCCCCTTCACCATTTCCCCTTCTGCCTGGAGTTTTCCATTGCTCACCCTTGTTCCCAGAGAGAGAGGTGACCCTTCCCACAACTCTTTGTCATGTCATACAGTGCCACAACCCTTGACACATCCCTGTGCCAGTCCCAAAACCAGCTCTGCCACCTGTGGGCCAGGATGGCAGAGGCATCTCTGTTACACCCCTCAGCTTTCTGGGCTGAGACAGGACCAGCATCAGGATCTCTTCCTTTGGCATCACCTCCTGCCTCCAGTTCAGTCCCATTCTCTAGCTCAGTTCAGGACAGGAGGAGGGTGGGGGTGCCTGGTTGGGTTTGGTTATTTATTCCTCCAAAAGGCAAGGCTAGGGAAGGGGTACGGCTGGCTCCACGATTACATCGTGGCGCGTTAATCAACCGCATTAAAATTCCGAGACAGCTCCTGCCAAAGTGGCTGCGCGCCGTGCAAGGTGGCTGGGAAACGCCGGGAGCCGTGACAGGCAGGCGCAGGCAGACAAAGAGCTCGCTCCGTCACTCCGGGTCTGCTCCGGGAGGAGAAAACCAACACACACACACACACCCACCCTGCTCCACGCCACCACTCAGCCCACGCCGCCCGGCCACACGGGTGCCACCAGAAAGCCCTAAGCGAGCGAGCGTGCAATGGCCAGCCAGCCTGCCAGCATCCCGGCACCATCCCAGGGGATGTCTAGGCTGGATGAGCATCCTGGCTGACCCCGTGGAGATGGGTGGTACCCGCCACGGGGGACTGGGATGTCACGGCGGAGGGGACCGCTCGCTGTTCAGCCCCCGGCATCCCATCCCTGCGTGCGCGGGGGGCGAGTGTCCCCCCAGGGTGTGAGCCCCCAGGGCGAGGGCCCCCCCAGGCCGTGTCCCCCTCCGGAGCCCCTGCCAGCTGTAGTAATGCGTTTTGCCACAGGGTGCCACTATGGCAAAGCTGTAGGGCCGCCGGGCCCTGAGCCCCGTTGTGCGAGGATACCTGGCGTTACCCGCGCTCCTCGCGGCTTCCTTCTTCCCCTCCGCTCCCATCTCCCCTCATCCGCCCCGCGGGGAAACTGCGGCAAGAGCCCCCCAAATATTCATCCGAAGGGGACAGTGCTGCCGGGTGTCCCCTGCGCTGCAGGGCAGAGGAAGGGATGCTGCCACCGGCTCTGAGGTGTCCTGAGAGTGACACAGTGCAGACTGACATGTCAGCACTGGGATGGCATTGCTCTGTCTCCACCAGACCTGGCATGGAGGAGAGATTTTGGGGGCTTTGTGGGACCTTGTGGCGTGACAGTGAGCGAGGGGGATGCTGTGTAACACAGATGTCCAGGAGCAATACTCCAGCCATGCTTCTCTCCTGCATTTGGTGTGCTTGGCTCTGGGGATGCAGCTCCTCGACAAAGGGGATCTGGCTCCATTGCTGGGGTGCAAGCAAAGGGCCTGGAAAGGCCAGAGCCACTCATCTTCTCCAGCTTTTCTCCAAGGGTGGATCTGGCCAGCCCTGTCCTCCTGCAGCTGGGCCTGTGAACTGCCTGAGAGAAAGGGGATGCTGCAGCTGGGACACCCCATCCCATCCCATCCCATCCCATCCCGTCCCCACACACTGTAGCAGTGAGCAGGCTGGGTCCCACGCCCTGAGTTCCTCTCCCCCTGGCACACTCCAGTCCGTTCCCTGCCTCTCTCCAAAGAAGAGGAGATGCCATGGGGCAGCTCAGACCTGCACCCACAGCAGCACCCCACAAGACCCACGTGAGGGGAATGGCACAGCTCACCTAGGAAACGGAGCTGATGAGAGCTATGCAGGATCAGGCCACGAACCTGAGATTTTTTAGGGTGAAAAGTGCTCTGCAAATGGCAGGCAGTGGGATCCTGCATGCTGCATCCGCTGCGGGCGGAGAGAGAAAGAAGATTCTCTTCTTCCCTCGCTAATAAAGTCTGGCTGAAATGACACAGTATAATCAGTGTTTACCTGGGAGTTTACATATGGTTTGTTGTAATTATAGTTTCAATTCCTGCTTTTGCTTTTTTTTTTTTTATTTTTTTTTTCCTAACATCTATTTTTCAATCAGTAAAAGTAAATACTATTTTCAGCCCAATGTAATTCTTCCACTCCCGTGGCCACAAACACAGCGAGGAGAGCGATTCCATTTGCGCGCTGTGCAATTGAGCAGAGAGAGGAGCCCGGCGGCTGCGGAGCATCAGCGAAGCCACGGCCGAGCAGGGACCTGGGGACACGGGGACGAGCCTCCCCTCCCCACTACGACTCCCCCAGGGCCTCCACCCCACCTGGCAGGGCTACCTTTGCTGGTAAAGATCAGCACCAGGCCCAGACGTTGCTTCTCATCACGTCGGCGTCGTTAAAACCCCAAAGCTGCCTGGTCGGAGGCAGTGGGGAAAGCATAAGAGCCATTAGGTGAAGCATCATTTATTTCAGGGCTGGCAAAGCTTTGTTCCAGCTTGGGGATTGAGTTGGCACTAAAAGCACCGCGATCCCCAAGATTTAATTTCCCCCCCCCCCCCCCCCCTCTATTTTTTATGTGTGTGATTTATAACAAATCAAGGATGCCGGTGTCAGGTCCCCTTCTTCACCCAACTATTGTCACACACACATGCTGATTAAAACCACCCGGCCCCCGCTGGTTCCTCCTTGTCCATCCATCAGCAGCTCTGGGGACAAACTTAAACATCCCACTCCTAGCCCACACCTCCATCCGTGCATGTTCTGACACCCTGGGCTTTAAACCAATATTGGGTACTAATTTGGTGTGCACATACCCCCATTTAAATATATCAAAATAGGTGTATTTATTTATGCCATGCACCTAAACCCCTGTAAAAATAATTGGGAGCTTTGTCTCAAGGAGGAATTGGGCGTTATTGGGATGCAGAACAAACACGTTGCCCTAGAGACACACACAGTGGTTTTGCCTCGACCACTCCAGTTGAATATTTGCCGGTTCAGGCACGGTTTGAGCTCAGTGCCAAGGCAGAGCCGGAGGCCGGTGGGCAGCTGGGCAGTGCTGTCCAGAAGGGGATTGAGAAGGGACCCTTCTCCTGCCCGGATGGTCTCAGCCCCTCAGGGGAATCAAGCAGAGATCAGAAGCCCTGCCTGCACCCCAGCATCCTCATCGTCCTCATTTTGGGGTTAAAATATAGGTGATGAGGATGCTTCTCCCACAGCTCTGTCTTTGGCCTCCACTCTCCCTCATGCCCTACTCCCCACCAGGGGAATTACTGGGATTTTTTACTGCCTTGAAAAAGGGCTTTTTTCCCCCCAGATGCACATGCTACCCCTCTGAATATCCCTGGGAGCAAAGGGGAATGTTTCAGCGAGGGTTTTGGGAGGGGGCCCTTGTCCCCAAGGCCCCAGCACGGCAGGCAGGGAGTTGGGGCTGGGGCTGTGTGGGAGCAGAGCCACCCCACAGCAGCCAGGGCTCCCTGGGCCTTTGGAGGGCGGCTGGACCAAAAACTGCCCGTCCCAAAATGTGGGTGGCTGTGGCTGATTAATTCAAGGGGTGCTGAGTTTGGGTTTCCCAAAATAGGAGGAAGGAAGGGGAATATTCACCGGCTCAAGAAAAGTATCCCTCTCCCGCCACTGCCCGACACTGAAAAGAAAATTAAAACCCAAGCAGTTTTTAAAAAAATACAATAAAATAAAATAGTTTTATTTCTCACTTGCACAAAAAAAAAAAAAAACAAAGCTGTTCTCACCAATCCCAAGCACGGATATATTTTCTTAGTATGTTTCTTAAAAGTCTACCAGACTCAACCTTTTTCCCCCCAAATTAAGAATGAGCTGGTTTAAACTCTCACCCAAAATATTTATTGCGAGGAACAAAGATATTGCAGTCATCTCCAGTGTTGGATTTCAATTCTCCCTTTCAGGCTTTTATCTTTTCAATCCAAATTTCAGTGACAATAATCCGATTTTGATTGACATTAAAATTATTTATTGTCACATTGTAGCTGTTTAATAAATTGTGCCTGCTTTATTTTTTGGCTTATAAATACTGTATCTTTACTACCTTGGTACTTAATTCAGGGAAGAAACCACTTCTGAAGGCAGGCAGCAATAGTCTTAGCTCAGGCAAGATATAAAAATGCCTTTTCACACACATGAACCTGAGGAAAGAGCTGATTCCACCTTTTTACTAATTTATATATTTTAAGTCTCTCTAGTTTATACAATTTTGCTTTATTTTCCAATGGTAAAATATGCTGCTGTGAGCTACGTGTAAAACGAACATTATTTTAATCTCCTTTCAGATACAGAATAATTATTCATCAGTAACATTTTTAAAAATCAGGAAAACAATTCATGACACTTTCATGATCTAGATTTGAGAGATTTTTCACCATTCTGGGAGTGAGTTCATTAAAAAAAAACAAAAAGAAAAAAAAAAAAGCCGGGCGACATCCATTTCAGAGTGCCATTTAAATCTGGGTCGCGTTGCAAATGATTTTNATTTTTTTTTTTTTTTTTTTTTTTTTTAATTTACACAAATTACTGAAAGTTAAAAGAACCATCAGCCCATTTTACTATTAAAAAAAAAAAAAAAGAGAGAAAGAGAGAGAGAAAATTAAAAAATAACATGGGAAAATGTAGCCCTTGTAGAATAAACCTAAAGCAGTTCCTTTGCAGAAATATTTCCCTGGGTGAAAGATTTCAAGCCTGTGTCCCACAGATTTTTTTTTAGCAGGGGGGTCCTGCCTTTTTGTGCTGGATGCCAGGGGGGTGCCGAGGGGTGCCGGAGGATGCCAGTGCCCCAGGGATGTTCTGGGGACACAACGTCTCCTTCTCCCGCCTGCAGCGGGCAGAGGAGGCTGTTTGCCCACTGCCTAAATGCCCTGGAAACCCTTTCTGGGGGGAGCCTGTTGGCAGATAAAGGAGGTATCAGCCAGGGGAGAGTGAGTTTGTTCCCTGTGCCTGTGACTGTGCAAGTGGGGGTGGAGGGGCCAGGACCCCAGTCGGGCTCGTGGGACTGAGGGAGGGATGCAGGGCAAGGCAGGGAACAAAGATGCTCTGCAGGATTCAGTCTTGGGCACCCCCTGCGCCCACTTCCCAAAGCACAGACCCAGTGCCACCCCCCAAAACTATCCCAAAGCCCAAATCTACACCTTAAATCTACATGGGTTTGGTCCCAGCTCCATTGCTGATGCTGCTATTTCAGGGCAGTGTCAGGGTCCCGTGGAGGGCCCCCAGGGAAAGGCAAGGCCTTTCCTGCAGGGACACGGGGTGGCCCTGGGGACACAGACTCTCACCCAGTGCCAGGAGGACAGTGGGGCTGCCCTGGGTGTCCCTGCTGATCTTCTGTGCTGCCTCTCCCAGTGCCAGGCGGCCGCAATGGCTCTGGCAGCCACATTTGTTTACGGGCTGAATTTGTATTAAAACGGTTCATTATTTTCCTGACTGGCAGGTTTCCAGGGTCCGTGCTAGTTAATAATTGCTGCCAATTAAACCTTCGCAAAATATGCATTGTGGGGACGGGGATGGGGGGGAAACAACACGCGAGGATTTCTCCCGAGCCCACGGAGGGCTCGTGCTGCCGCGGAGGAGCCCCGTGGTGGCTCGGGGACGCGGCGCTGTGTCACTGCTCGCCGTGGGAACCTTCCAGGGATGGGGCAGCTGAGCCCCCCCGAGATGGGGATCCTTGCAGGGCTGTCACTGAAAAGGGGTTTGTCCCTTTATGGGGCAAAATTTGCAGCTGGTGGAGGGAACAGAGTAGGATCGATCCGGGTGGCCCCCTTGGCCTCGCAGGAACAAGCCTGCCCATCCCGAGCCCTGACCTGCCCGCTCACCCTGTGGATGGGTGTTCCCAGGGTGGGCAGCCAGAGCTCGGGACATTGCCCCCAGCCCCGGGCATACCAGTACAGCTTCCAGAAGGTTTCTTTTCAAAGAACAGCTCCCTCTTTTCCTGCCTTTCCACTTGTTCCCTTCCGCTGCTGGAACACCCTCTGTCTCCGCAGGCCAGCAGAGCATCGCCTCGGAATTCCACCGCGATCCCGCTCCGAACCCAGCTCCAGGCACGGCCTGGAAATAAAGCTTTTCTCAGGGGTGAAACACAAGCAAACCCCCACGGTCCAAAACCCACCTGGGGCTGGGTCTGCCCAGCTCCTTCCACCTGTGACCTCGAGTGTCTTTTGCAAGCCATAGAGACGTGAGCACATTTCCCGACCACCGCTTGAAAAGCAGCCAAAGAGCAGGAATAAAGAATCATTATTTAGCGAACGCTCGCCCCACTCTTTGAAGCGGGGAAGCTCGGCAGAAAGGCTGGGTGCTCAGGCGGGCTGTGGCTATGGGAAGGCTGCGGGGAATGTTTCTCGGATGCTAAAATCGCTCGGAGAGATGCGGGAGCGGGACTGCGTTCGTGGGAAGGACGGCTGATGGGGAACCGCTGCCTTTCAGAAAGGCAAATAATCGCAGCCTAGGTTAGCTCTTCTGTCGAGAGAATAATTGTGCTTCTAAAGGCTCTGATATGATGAGCAGCACTGCTTTGAAATCGAAATAAATACATAAATAAATCAGGGATCTTGGACTGATTAAGGCAATTGCTTCCCTTGCTTTTGCAACCCCTTTGGGTCCTGGTTCCCAGAGCCAATTACATATTTAAAAAGTTTCTCTCTGGAAAAAAAAAGAGGACTTGCAACTCTAAAATAAAGTTTCTTTGTGGTTGCCTAATGAAGAGCAAGGGCCAGGGCAGTTTACAGTTATTAATTGGTTTTAAATGGCCCCAGTTCTGTCTTGAAGCATCTTTTTGAGCTGGCCACAATATGTCTGTGCCCTCCTGACTGCCCCACACGGGGTCAGGGCACGCCGGGCACTGCTGGCCCGGGCCCCTTTGTGTGGGTGAGCAGCCAGCCCGCCTCCCCAGTGGCCTCTCCTCCTCCTCCACCCCATGGCAGTCCTACACAGCCCCCAGGACCTGCCGAGCTCCCCCTGCCTCAGACAGGGTACGGATGCAGCCGATGGGGAGGCAAGCCAGGAAGATGCTGAGGGTGCTCAGCCATTACTTTTCCAAATGAATTCACAGTTTCTCCAGCTCTCTGCTCCCTCCTGTATGACTATGGGGGAGATTTGCTTTGCCACCCACTCCCCACTTTATCCCCCACCTTGGCACACTGCAAACCCCTCCTTGCCACCCAAACCTCAGCTTATTTCTAGGCTCCACATGGCCACGACATGTGGGAGCTCAGCAGCCGGCACGAGCCCAGGGACTGCCTAAGCTTCTCTTGGCACACCACACCTCACACCACTGTGCACCTCCAGGCACCAAGCAGGCAGAGAAAAGGCTCCATTCCTCACCCAAAAAACTCCCAGGGGGTTTAATTCAGCGAACAGCCTCCTTGCCATGAGGATAGGTAAAATAAATCTTTCTCCCAGCCCAGGGAAGTGCAGAAACGTCACCCTTAAAGGGAGGCAAGGCTCAAGCCACGGGCCTCCTTGAATGTCTTCTCCCTGTAAACATGCATTATTGATAGCAGAAATTATGTTGGATTGGGTTTGGGATGTAAGGAAACACTGGAGAATATTGATATTTTCCCGAGTTGCTTCCAAACCTATTCTTGGGCTTGAACGCGTTGCGCGTGTCATCTCCAATGAACAGTTTTAAGCTTTAATTCAAAAAATAGCACGGTGTTTATAATACTATATAAGGTTTTCTCCTGGCTGTACGCACGGGATTATATATGTGTCGGTGTGTGGGTGCGGATGTGTGTGCAGGGATGTAATGAGACAAACAGCTCAATCTGGAGCCGGTGGGGAGGAGGAGCTGCACACGCAGCCCCGAGCAGCGGCTGGTTCCCTTTGGTACCAACTCGGTTTCTTCCCTACCAGCCGTCAGAGTTGTCTGAACAAACACGTTATCATGGGGACCGATCCGTAGATAAACAGGCGGTGCTGTTGTAGGTGCAGGAATACACCTGGGGGTGCGTGGGGAGGTTTATTCTCCAGCTGTTGAATGCTGGAGATGGGCTGGTGCATGACAAGATGCCAGACGCTTTTCAGCACATCAAATCCGCATCTCAGCGCTTTTCACGGCGCGGAGAGGAAACAGTAATTAAGCAGCAGGACTCACACCACTTCCGCGCCGGAGTCTCGCTGCATCCCTTTCAGCCCCGTGCACGTGTGTGCTGGCGGGCCCCACTACTCCAGGTGCAGCCTCACCCCTTCTTAAGCACGGTCCTGATGGGGTTTTTGTTGTAACAGATAAATTATTCAGCAGAAAAAGTGTTTCCCCCATTCCGGGATTTTCCTGGTAACACCTTATTGGTCATTTCTGTTGGTCCCTGCGCAGCTCTACTGGTTTTATAAAATGCTCTGGAATAATACTGGGAATAGCAGCGTGTGGGAAGGAGAAAGGTTTTTATCTGCATGGGGTCTTCCATCTCCAGCTCTGTTTCTATGGATATCTGAATGGAGTTTATATTTATCTCTCCCGTTTGAGCCATGTGTGCAACTTTGGAGGAGAAGGAGGAGGCCAAGAGCAGAGCCACCCTGCTGCTGGCTCTGCTGAACCCTGACTCCTTTTGGTCAGTGGTGAGAGCATCACCCAGGTGGTCAATATCAGCCAAAATGTCACTAAGGCAAGGGGAAGCTGCAGAAATACTTGAGCTAGAGCTTAACACAGCAGCAGGCACTGTGTCCAGCAGGGAAGTGGCCCCTCTGCGACCCCCAGACACCGGTCAGGGATGGCAGGACAGGAGCATCACTCCTGGTCCCCAGTCGCTGGTCCCCAGTCCCTCATGCAGCTGCCCTGTAAATGGCCAAATTTCCTGGGAGCGAGGGATTTTCCATCTGTCACAGTGTCCTTTGCTGTCAGGAGAGAAGTCGGCACAGCCCTGGTGCCGGGGGGAGCGTGCCGGGTGCCGGAGCAGGTAGGAGTGGGAAGGCGAGCACATGACTCGGCCTGGCCCCGGCGCACCAGCTCCCAGAGCATTACCATGATGGCTCCATCATTAATTGATCAATCACTGGATGACAGTTAATTAAGTAGAAAATAAAGCTGCTCTGCCCAGCCTGGCATTAGTAGGCAGCGGCATTAAGATTTCTGGAGTACAAGGGGGAAATTAAAAAACAAAGGCACAGCTGGAGGAATAACCCCATCGCCCGTGGCTGGGGGTGGCAGCCTGGCACGATGTTCCCTGGGTCGGGATGTGCAGGCAGCCCCTGCACGGCAGCGATGGCCGGTTCTTGGCTTCTCCCCTTCCCAAGAAACTGGATCTCACCTGCTGCCCTCCAGACATAACCCCCATTATCCATGTGCCCCTTTCTCGGCAGCTCTGGCGCTGCTGCCCGGGCACTGGCCACTGGCCACCAAACCCTCACCAGCACACAGATCTGCAAAGGGGCTTTTCCTTTCAATCCTGTTTTCCCATCTCTCAGTCCTGCCTTGTGAGCTAACCCACAGACAGGGTGGGGAAAGAGAGAAAGCCAGATAGAAAGCATCCTCCTGCTCTCCATCTCATGTGCCCGGGATTGTCTTGATATGAAAAATTATGGTTTTTGTTAAAAACTATTACTAATGAGGCGTCTTTCCTGCCCTTAATTGTTGCCAAGGCGATGACCCCAGCCAGCCATCTTTAATTAACTTAGACTAGATCTCCTGAAATGAGTTCCTCGGGTAAATTGCTCACCACAGCTTTCAGGCACGGAGCCGTGTTTGCCAAGGCCACCCGCTCCGGCAGGCTGCCACAGCCACCGGCAGAGGTGATGGCACAGGCTGGTGTCCCCACCGGTGCCTCCCCTTGCCACCACCGTTGGGCAATCCCAAAGCCACTTGGTAGAAACTCAGAGTGATAAAGGGACAAGGACAGAGTGAGTGATGCCGACCACAGGGAATGGGATGAATGCGGGTTTCTCCATAAAATGGGAATTCACCCCGGCTGCTGGCTTCTCCCCTCGCAGGGGCTGTGGGACCGGCTGCACGGTGGCTGGCACCTCTCCAAGCGAAAATCACATTTCCTGCCTGACAGATAACGTCGGTCAAGAGAATGCCAAGGACGATTCCTGAAAATGCCATAATTGTTTTAATCTGATGGCGGATAAAAGATAATGATGCTAACAATATTTAAACGTAATTATAGTTTCCTGCGGCTGTTGGGCTCTCTGAATCCTCTCCACTCAAGTGGCTTTGTTTACGAGCGGCTCCAATAAGGCAGGGCCCGTTCTGCTCCTCTATCGCCTTCACACCTGCACCTCCATCAAGGCAGGGAGTGGACACATGCCAAGAGGCTGGATCTCCTCAGGGACCGGCGCTGGCCAACTCTGCAGCCCCTCCAGGTTCTCCTGTTTTGGGCCCACCATCATCCATCCTCTGTCTCCTGGGATGTGATGCCCATCTTGGAAAAGGGACCGTGGCAACCGCCAGAAGAGAGGGATCTGTTTGGGGAGTTTTAGGGACAGGTGGTAGAAGTAAATCCCCCCCACCAGGGTGGGGTAGGCATATGGTGGCTTGTTTCTACCAGTCACTCATGTCAGGGCTGTGGCCCCCTGTAGTCCCCAGATCTCATCCTCAATTCCCCTCCAAGGTGAACTCCCCAGCATCAACATAAAACAAAAAAGCAGGACAAAGGGAATTTTTAGGAATGATTTGCTGATGATAAACCAGTAAAAAGCACCAGAGGTGGATGTCTGGGGGCTTGCAATCTGCAGGAGAAGAGGAAAATGGGATGAATCCTACATGGAAGACTCTCCCACATTGGATACTGCTACCATCATCTCAAAGAAAATCCCCCAGTCTTTTGGGGGCCTGGATGCCCTGATGGCCCCGATAGCAGGAGGAGAGGTTGCAAAACAGCTTGATCAAGTGCACAGAAAAAAGTAGTGAGAAAAGATGGGATTTAGGCGAGGCTTTTAAAAGAGGTTAAATATGAAATGGCTATTTCAGTAGCTGCAGTTTAGCCTCCTCTGTGAATCGGTCTTTGTAAATAGGAATGGAGGATAGCCAACTTCCCCAAAAGGGCTCTACGGGGGGTCCGGAAAACCACAACGTCCTGAGTTTAATGGGCAAAACAGATAGAAATGGTAACAAAGAATGGGGAGAAACAGCAATAAACCTGATTGTTTGGTAAATAAGACCGAGCCTGTTGCCGAGAAGGGAAGTTTGAAAAGCAGCTGGGGAATGAATAACCGGTTAAAAGTTAGGAGACAAAGTGGCATAACAAACCCGAGGGGTTCCCAGCTCAGAGCGGTCAGTGCCGGAGCCCCCGCAGCAGGCAGGAGTGCGAGCCCTCGGAAGTGCCAGGGAGGAGGGAGGAAGTAGCAACAGGACAATATCCATCGCTGCTCCAACGTGACAAAATCTGGCACTGTGTAGAGGGCTACGGAAGGGTCTCGTTGTGCTAATGAGCTTGGCCTTCAAATGAAGGAGGAATTCAGTGTTGAGCACAGAGAAAATAAATCCATTACCTACATGGCAATGAAATAGTTATATCCATGGAGGAAGAGTGCTCTAAAACATGGATATTGAAAAGAGCCTGGTCACTAGCAAGAGTCAAGAGGCACATGGCATGTCAGGAATGACTCAGGATAGACCAGAGAAGAGGGCAGAGATAGGTGAGGAGCAGGCTCACCCTGTGCCATGCAGGTCCCTGCCCCACTGAGGGCATCCCGCGGGGACTGGGGAGGCAGCAGGGCAGGACGAGGAGGCACCTTGGTGTTGTGCAATAGCTACGACCTGAGAAGGAATTAAATAGAGTCCAGCCTGCAGAAAGAGGGGCTCGGACGCTCCAGCTGGATGCCTGGCACAGGAAGCTGCTTTGGCAGCGACCAGAAGTTTGGAGGGGTTGGAAAAGTAATTGGGGAGAGCAGAGAGGTGCGTGGCTGCTGGCAAGGCAATGAACGAGCTGGGGCTGAGGGCTCTGCAGAAAGTAGGGCAAGGGCAGACGAGAGAGTGCCCCCTCCCTGTCACTGTCCTGTGCCCTGGCCTGGCCTGGGACACCTCTGGGGACGGAGTGAGTCATCTCCGGAGCTGACATTGGTTTGGGCGTGGCCCGGGATCCTCCACTTGTCCCTGGAGCATCTCTGCCCTCCAGAGCCAGGCATGAACCTCGGTAGGGGACCTCTATGCTATAGCACCAGGAAGGAGCTCCTCGCTCCCAAAATGCACCTCCAGGTTTCCCAGCGTCTCGCCCCCACCCCGCGGGAACGGATTCTCACCAGTTACCCCGTTCTCCGCGGAAATCCAAGCGAGACACACAGGGACAGCTCTTTACAGGACACACATCACAACGATGAGCGCCCACCCTTTTCGCCCGTGCAGGACCTAGACGCGAATGGCGGGGGTGCGTCCAGGGGAAGTCCGGCCCCTGCCCTCTCCCGGCCCCGCAGCCCACGGCCACAGCCAGGAACCCGCGGCCGTGGCCACGCGTGGCGGGCGCAGCGCGTCTCCACGGGCTCGGCGCAGCCCCGATGGGGCGCGTTGACATCTGTAACCAACACGCCGGCTCCGGCAAAGGCAGGGCTGCCCGGCCAGGCGGAAAATTAACACTGACATTGAGTTTAATTAAACAAAACAACCAGGCTGCGAGCTGGAGCGGGGACGTGGCGGCAGCTGGAGGAGCCGGGCTGGGCGCGGTTCGGGACCGACACCCGCCGCCGCCCCGCCGGGACGAGCCCACGTCGGCCGGACGGAGCCCGGCGTGGCTGGGGAAGCCGAGGCTGGGTGGGCGGCCCGGCTTCCCCGCCGACACTGCCGGCCAGGGCCAGGAAACAGCGTTTTTCTTCCCCGTTTTGCCCGTCTCGTTACAAAAAGATGCGCGGGGCGCAGCACGACGGTGGAGGCCCACGCGTGTCCCTGCCCCGGCGTGGAGCAGGACGGGTGCCCGGCGGTCTGAGGCGCGGGGGGGAGGCGAGGGACGTTCCAAGGGGCAGATTTCGTTGAGGGGAATTTGGGGAGACGCTGACCGACTGACAGCCACCCCCTCACGGGATGTGGCCCCGCACCTGTCTCCGGCCCTAAACCACAAGAGGTGGGAAACGGTTTGAGCGGGGCAGGGAGACCCCGGCACAGCATTTCCCGGCCAGCTGCTCCCCGGCGGGCACCAGTAGCACCAGTAGCATCAGTGGCACTGGCGCTTGCCATGCCTGGGCAGCGGAGCTCCGGGCAGCGCCGGCAGAGGAGAAGCCGTGCCCGGAGGGACCGTGGTTTTACGCCGCTCGGCTCCGAGATTGGTCGCACGAGGCAGAGCCGCCCTGCCCGCTGCCCGCTGCCCGCTGCCCGCCGCTCGCACCGCGAGTTCTTCCGCGGAAGAGCTGAAAATAGCGCGCAGCCCAGCGCAAGGCGCGTATGGGGCGGCCTCCGACAGCCCCCGAGAGCCGCAGCGCTGGCGTCGGGTGTTCGGGGCTGTTTCTGTCCGACCCCCCACAACCCTCTGCCCCCTCCGGGAGCTCCCTCCAGCATCAAAGACCCTCGTGTTCCATCCAGCCCGCTGCGTTCGGGTCCTGGAAGCTAAGGGCTGATCCCTCTGCCGTCGGCCTCCTCCTCCCAGTTCCCAGTCCATAGCTTTGGGGCTTTTAGTCTGGTCATTTTATTTTATTTTATTTCACTTTTTTTTTTTTTCTTCTGGGGGGGAGGTGGGGGGGCGTGTGAAATGTCGGCTTTGAAGGATATTTGTAATAACATAACCAGCAAAATGAATGTCATATTTTTGCTCCAATGAATTGGATTTCCTGAAATATTGTCTCCGTAATGATGCCTTTAGGCTCCTCTGGATTAGATAACTCTCCAACCACATCAAGAAGGCTAATTATCCCAAAGCCACTTTCCCGGCGTTTCCACATCTATTTCACACACACCTATGTATATCTATATCCAGAGACACGGTACTCTCAGGAACCAGCCGGGGCTGCCGCTCTGCAGGGCCGCGCACGGGAGGGGACACCCGCCCCCCCCCAGCGCCCGTCGTGTCCCCGCGCCCGGGGCGGCCCCGTCGAGCAGCCGTGACGACACCGAGCCCGAGCGCCCGCCAGCCAATCCGCGGGGCCCGAGCGCGCCCGTCAGCCCGCGCTGACCAATGAGGGGCGGGCGGCGCGGCCCCGGCGGGATCCCCTCGACGGCTCGGGGCTCCCGCGGGGCGCTCCGGGACCCCCCGCCCGCCCCGTCGGGCGCTCTGGGGTCCAGTCCCCCGGCCAGGGGAGGGGGTGACACCCGCGGAGGGGCGCGGGGACTGGGAAGGGCTGCGGCAGCGCCAGGTGCCGGGGTTGCCCGGTGGGGTTGGGTCACGCTGTCACAAGTGGGGGTGTGGGAGGGGGCGAGAGCCTCGCAGCGAGGAGCAGAGCCCCGAACAAAGGAGGAGGCGTTGTCCCGGTCCCACCGAAACCGCGGCGCTCCGGGGGGGTGCGGGCGAGGCCGCCCCTGCACACTTGCGGGCGGAGCCCAGGCAGCCCACGCGTGGGTGCCCCCGCCGCCACCCACCCCCCCTGCTCCGCCCGGCGCGGCTCTCTGTCCCGGCTCTTTGCTTGGGCCGGGCAGTCTGTACTTCGGGATTATTCAGCTCCTGCAAGTTTTTTGTTAGGCGGCCCTGAAAGGCCTCAAAGGCTGGGAACACCATTCTAATTACGGGGAAGCACAGCTTATTTAGAAGATAAAAAGAGACTTGTAGTCTCATAACAGCTTCTTATATCCGTCAAATAAGGATCTCTAATGACGGGGTGAGAGCCAGTGAATGCCTAAAACAAACTAAAAAAAAGGAGTGAAAATAAAGCAGCCAGGGGCTTAAGATATATTAAATTACCCTGATTAGGAATTTAGGCCGTGGCTCGAGTCTGCTGGAGAGGCTGGCGAGGGGGGGGGGACGGAAAGTGCTGCTATTCATTTCTGGGGAGAGGGGTCAGTAGGTCGGAGGAGTTCACAGGGCCTGGCTCTATTCTTATGCTAACAGAGAATACAAGCGCTGGCCTGGAAAATAGAAATGAATTTGCAATAATCCGAGCCCCTCTGTTTGCAAGGCGAGCGGCTCTATAGCTAATTGCAGCCCGGCCTCCCCCGCCTCGTTGCGGACAGTTGTAACGATGCATGGGAGATTAGAGCCCGAGGGGCTTGGGGGGGGTGGATTTAAGCCGTCTCCCCCCCCCTCCCTTCCCTTTGCCCGACGATGAAATATTCCGGGGCAGGCGCTGGTGTTTGGGCTGGCTCTGCTCGGAGGGAGCG
>VWZW01003357.1:202972-239922 GCA_013397115.1 Edolisoma coerulescens
GCCGGGCTGTGCCGGGGGGCCCCCGCGGCCGGGGAGAGCCGCGCACCCCGGGCCGTGTTTATATGTAGAAAGAAGGGTAATTTGAGTGCTTATACCAAGAACCGGGGTTGTTAAGTTTGCAGGCAGACAGCTAAACGGTGCCAAGTGCGGGCAGGGAGGGGGGTGCGGGGGGGAGGCTGGGGGTGTGTAAGAAATAAAGAGCAATTGTCAGAAGCGAACAAAAGGCGGAGGATGGAAAGGAGCTGGGAATCCCAGGGCAGAGCCCCTCGGCGTGGACTTGAACTTGGGCTTTGACACCGTCTGCCAGGCGGAGAGCGGCTCCGGGCCGGGCGAGGCGGGCTGCGGGGGGAGTGACAACAGCCCCGGCAACGCAGAGAGGGGGCATTGCCCCCTCCAAACACCCACCTTTGACGGGGCGGGGGGGCACTCTACTTCAGGATGCGAGGGATCCGGGGAATAACCCAGACGGGCTGAGACCCGACGGGCTCAGCACACCTCCCGGTGCAGAGCGGGGCGGCGGCGGGGGGACCCCGTCGGGGCTGGCCGGGGCCAGACGGTCGGGGGGGCCGCCCGGTTCNGGGGCCCCCCGGTTCTCACAGTCTGCGCCCGAGCCTGGATTCTCTGCACGTCCCGGCCGGTCCCCCCTTTGCTACTATTCAGCACTTAATTGAACATTAATGGCAGCTGGGGATGAGGTCATTGGAGCCGGCTTTTCTCACACATTTTTCATGCAAATCCGCTAAACTCTAAACAAATTTGAATAAAACCCCCTTTGTGCAGGCCCTCCATGNCCCCCTGGAACACCGCCATAGCACCAGTCTGCCCCTAGTAGCATCAGTCCTCCTCCAACTCATGCTAATCCCCCACAGCCCCTCAAGCACCATCAGCCCCCCAGCAACCCAAATTCCTCCCAGTACCACCAGTGCCCCCGGCACCCCTTGCTGCACTTGGCGATCATTGCCTCTCTGCAAGGTGGTTTTTGGGTGCTCAGGGCTGCACAGGGTAAGAGCACGCAGAGCCCCCGGCCCCCCTGCTCCGCAGCCCCCGCGCAGCCCCCATTAGCATCCCCGCGCGCCCGGCCCCCTGCCCAGCCTTGAACTTGGCCATGCCGGGCTGCGCTCCTTCTGCCTGCCTGGGCTCGCACAATGCCGGCCTTGACCCATTGTTTGCTTTTTTCGGATTTCAGCTGGGAAAGCGGCCACCTCGCGCAGCCTGCCCCGAGCGCGCCGGGAGCGGGGCACAATGGGGAACCCTGCTCTGCAGGCAGAAGGGCTCCAAATCATTTGAGAGACATATTCATTATATTCTTTCACGGGGGTCTGTTTGCATTGGGTTTAGCGGTTACTTCCCAGACGGGGTTCAGACCAAATAAAGATCATTGAGCGGCGAGGGATTCGCTCGGGCTTTCAGGGAAATATGCCTGATGCGGGGCGCGGCGCAGCCCGGCTGCCTGGCTCTCGGCTGCTCCCGCTTCCCTGTTGATTTTGCCTGGGTTTATTTTGTGCCCATGGCCTCCTCCATCTCGAGACTGCACCAAATCACACGCTCACTTTTGCAAAAGGGAGAGTTTATTTTCAACAGTGCATGGGGTGGGGGGGATTTGAATGGGAGAGAATTACAGGCAGTACATTTCTCTTACAGGAACAGAGAGGGTGCAGTACAACATCAGCAGGGCTGCCTGACCTGGACAGGTTCACGGTCCTCTGGGCCCCAAGCACAGTGCCTTTGGGAAGGTGGCACTCCCACAGCTCCACAGACCCAGGGATCAAGAGCAGCAAGGGCCCAGCTCTGCTCCATGAGCAAAGCCAGGGGCTAAAAGCTCCCTCCAAACTTCACACACCCGGTATTTCACCAGGTGAGACAGTGTCTGGCTCAGGTCTCTCTGCCTAAGCACTTTGGTCCTTCTCTGGGGTACTGAGGGCACCGAAGGCAACGTACAGGAGTGATGTGGGATGATCCCTTGGCTCCCTGTGTTGCCCTGGCTCCCTCCCCATGGCTGCACCGCTGTGTTTTGAAGTGATGCAGAAATCCACTGTGATCATGAGACAAAGCTGTCTCCTCTCCGGGCCCATGGAGAAGCAGGTTGGGACCCTCCTGGAGAAACTCGGAGAAGTCAGATGGCAAGTTCGGGCAGGTGGTAGCCAGCTGCAAGAAGGAACTCACAGGCTTCAAAAGTCCCTTGTCCACTCACTGGGATCTAGGAAGGAAAGAAAAAAAAATGGAGCGGTTATGATCTCTGTCAGAGAAATGGTCCAGCAGTGCTTGGCTGAGCACAGACCAACTTGTTTCACTGATGGAGCAGAACTCCAACCCTCTTTCCCTCCTCACCACACGTTTCTCATGGCTCTGGACCACTTACCCTCTTCCTTACAGGGAAAAATGTGGTCCCCAAGATGCCAGGCTTCCCCTGTGCCCTCCTCAGTCCCTTACCTCTGCCTGCCCCGCACACCGCCAGCCAGGGGAGGGCTCACCGCTTGTCCTTCCTCCCTAGGCTTTGGGGCATGGGATTACTCTGCATGTCAGAGCCACTAAAGGCACAGCCCTCTGATGTTTTAATCTTCGTGTTAACTTTCCCTGCCCTCGGCGCCCTTGCCTGGCTGGAGAAAGTGATACCAAGCCACCGAGCTGGAGCCGAAGCTGTGACACTCAGCACAAGTCCCCTTCTCGGCTTTCCCCACGCCTCCCGTGCTTTGCCCCACACATCTTGCACCTTGCAGCACGTTCTCCTCCCTTTTTCCTGATTTTTTATCTCTATTTCCTTTACACTTTATCCATGTTGAGTGCGTATTCCCTAGGCCCCCAAACCAGTCCCATCCTTTTCCTGTCCCCTCTTTGCTTTGCCCATAAACTGTTACATTGGAAGGAGTAAAGACTAATATAACAAATCCTTGAGCACACTTGCAAAAGGAACCATCAGCTGGCTAATTTATTCTTTTTATTGTACCAAATTGTAATTTTATAAAATATTGCAAATTTTATAAAATATTTGCAAGCCCATTTTAAGAGATAAATCTTCTGTGTGGCTCTCTAATGAGCCGCCCTGGGAGCAGCTGGCATGTGATCTGCTGTAGGTCGCACCGCGACGTTCCCAGGCTGTGACTGGATGAACCACCGTAACTCTTTGAACTGTGCAAATACTCTACACTCTGGGGTCCAGGCTGCAATTTTCATGGGTATTTTTTTTCTCTCTTAAAAATAGATCTTCTGTAACCCCTTTATTGCAATATTCATAAAGCGCTTGATGGAAATCCAAGGAAAATCCCTTCCCTTCCGCAACTTTGAAGCAAGCCTAGAACTTAAGGGAGGCAGAGGCCAAACCCACCCCAAGTGCGTGGGTTTGGGGAAGGACCACGGCCTGTGCCCGTCTCTGGGTGCCGAGAGGACAGACCCCATGCTGGCATGTGTGTAGGGTGACCCAGGCTGCAAGAAGCCAAGGCTCAGCACTTCTTTATCCTGTGTGAGATTAGGAGTCATCCTGAATGTTCCCCCAAGGCTGGCAAGGACGTTGAGGTCAGGACAGATGAGATCTGAATGGTGGTGGGTGCTTTCACAAGCCCAGGAGAGGAGGAAGCGGCTGAACCCTTGTGCTCACCAGGGAAAAACCTTTACCCTGGGCAGGGACAGCCCCTGCCCTCTGTAGGGACAGGCCTACAGAGAAACTCCTCTGTAGGGTGGATAGAGAGGATGCTCGTTGGTACCAGACATCAACCCAGCCTGGAAATCACCCACTGCCTGCCTGGTGGGCTTGAAACTTCTGGCACTCAGTAACTGAGGGCAGGAGGGGCTGGACCAGCCTGACTGATTCGACATAAGCTTCAGGAAAACTCAAATCTCCTGCACACACTTTCTCTACAGGCAGAGTTCAGCCTTGCACTGAGGGTGCCTGCAAAAATAGGGCTCCACCAGGACCCAATCCCAGCCCAACACTGCCTTCCCTCCCCAGCGCCCTTTGCAGGGAAAACATCCTTCTCTGTGTGGATTTACTGTCCACCTTTTTTTTAAAAAACTGCATAAATAATTGAAATTATAGCTCAGCCTCTGCCCCAACACTTGCTCCTGTGCCTCCTCGTGCCCTTACAAAGCCAGCACTGAGGTTTATATGCTGATAAACTGCCCTGCCACAGCAATTCTGGGCGGTGGGAAGAGGAAAAAAAAAAACCCTCAAATAATGGTAAATGGATGCAGAACGCTCTGCCTAATCAGATTCCTGTCCCCTATTGAGGCCAGGAAGGAGGGACCCCGCTCCTCCCCTGCCCTCAGCCCAGCCTCCGCTTCACCGGCTCACACGGAGAAACTTTCTGGACAATTTAATCTCGACAGGGTGTTACTTAGAAAAACCTTTTTCACTCTCAATTTTTTTCCCCCCCTCCCTTCCACCTCCCCCCTTTTTTTTTTTCTTCCCTCCCAGCCTTGATTGAATTTTGCAAGCCCCTGATATCTTTCTTTTTTGTAGGGATGCACGCTGCTTATGCAAATACCAGCCTTTCATACCAGCCTCCCTGGCTCAAGCCCTCCAACTTGAATGTGACCAAAAGCTGTGCTCTCCCCTGCTAACTCCTTAGCACAATTACACCTCCATTCTGCTCCAGGGGCCCGGGGAGGGGGGAAAAAAAAATCATTTTAAACTAATAACACGTGCTGTTTGCTTTGGATAATTACGAGGGAGCTTCGGCTTCTAAGAGCTATGAAATATTCTGTGCAGCGGGGCGGGAGGGAGGCTCCGTGTTACGCCTACGCCGCGAGTTTTATCTCCTGACGGAGATGCTCGCGCGGCCTCTCGAGGCTCCCTCCATCTCGTGCTCATCCTCTGCACCTGGGCAAGCATTTACATTTCCTACGGAGCAACTTCTCGGCGCTTTGGGCTACAGGAGAGAGGAGAAGGCGCCTGACATTTTCCTTATCTCAAGTTACAATTTCCTGCAAGCATCAAGATAATAAAACATCGGCGATGGGCAAGATGAGCGAAATGAATGCGTCGGCTGAGCCTCCCGCAGCAGCGCGGGAAGGGCCGGGGAGAAAGGACACCCGGGGGATGCGGCTGCTCCGCTGGCTCTCGTTTGCATCGTGGCCCTGACGTTATTGTCCTCCTGCCTTGTCTGCTGGGGAAGTTTATGTGGAGGGCTTTTGCTGGGGCGAGGAGGAGGAGGGGAGTTTTCCCCAAAAGCACCCAGGAATCTGTCAAAAGAGGGACAGAAAAGAGAAGAAGAAGAAGAAGAAGGGAGACAGAGAGTGGGAACGTCAAGGACCCCTGACTAATGAATAGCAAGTTTGCCCTTGAACCTCCCTGGGCTTTGCCATTCCCAGGCTCCAAACAAGGGCTGATGCATGCTTGGGCCCAGCTGCAGGGGGACCGGGCTATGGTTCATCTCAGACACTTTGACAGCCCGGGCCTTTTCCCCACATAGCTCAGACTCGCCTAACTACTCCCCTGGCAACAGCTCAGTGCAGGAACCTGCGCTGAGGCCCTGCCTGCTGCATACAGAAGTACGAGGAGGAGGAGGGGAGCCGCTGGGAGAAATTAGCTAGAGACTGGCTTAACCCATCAAATGCTGGGCAGGCGTTGCCAGCCCCAGCACCCTTTGCTCAGCCCCAGCACCCTCCAGGCACCCCTGGGTGCTCGCTGGCCAGTATCTGCAGTGGAGCTGGAGAGGGGCAGGGGTGGGTTAGACGTGCAGAGTCACTGTGTATCACGAATCCCACGATCTGCTGCTTCACCATGACCCAGCGCCTTGGACCTCGTGAGTCTGAAGGTCCTCATGGTGCCAGGGATGTAGGAGGGAGCCCAAGTAGCCAGCTGGAAAAGGCCACCGGACACTGAGAAGAAAGGGCATGGCCTGTCCCCAGTGTGGTGGGACAGGGCTTCCCTCCCTGCCAGCCAAAATGAGGGCAGGGGCTGGATGAGAGGCACAAACTTGCCCTGGATGCTCTTTCTGCATTGCAGATCAAAGGCTGGGGACGAGCTGGCCTTAGGGGTCTGCACTGAATGGCCGGAGAGAACAGGCACAAGCACCCGGCAGCTCTAAAATGCGACCCAGAAACGTTCCCACATCCCAGCCCCATATAAATCAAGGGGGAAAAAAGGGGGAGCTCCATCCCAGCCTCTGTTTTTACAGAGCATCTTTCATGTGCAGCCCCTGAGAGAGGGCTTTGCCGAGCTTGTTAAGGATGGCTTCTGCACCAGGCAGAGAGGGGGACGCACCATATGGAGAGGAGAAAAAGAAAAGGGGACACTGAAAATGGAAAATTATGCAAAGCAGGAGGAGAGGCGCTGGGGGAAAGGGGGGAGGGAGGCAGCAAGGAGGTGGGGGATGGGGAGACAGGAGGCTGGAAGGGAGCCCTGACTTGGGGAACACCATGAGCTGGCACTGGGGCTGCATGAGGGACAGAAGTTTCCTGTGACCAGGTGCAGGACAGCCCTTTGTACCCCGGGGTGCTGTCACTGGAGGGCAGTTCTCCAGCCTGGCCTTCCCTGAGAGGGTCTGGGCTGTGCCAGGACGATGCCCAGCTGGACTGTCACGGGTGCCTCGTGTTTCTGGAGTTGTGCTGCACTGGGAGACACAGAAAAACGGGGTCCATGGTGACCTACTTCAGAGGTGTCCTGAGGACCTCTGTTACTATAGCAATGAGGTTGCAAGCAAACATTATGGGCTTTTGGTCAAGAGTTTTGCTTTTCATCAATCACAAAAACCAGACTCATGTAAGGAGGTGCCAGGGCATTGTAAGAAAAGGCTCTGATCAACAGCAACGATAGCAAGGGCCCAAACTGCCCTTGGGTCTCAGCTGCCTGTGCAGTGATGGTGGATGCTTGGGTGAGTGAAAGGAGAATACAAATACAACTGCCAGAGCTCTTCCCTTCCCCTTGGGCCCTGCAGAGTCCTGGTGCTGCAGGGTGAGCTGCAGGCCCAGTGTGGCTCAAGGATGCTGTGCAGGCATTCCAGTCCAGGCTTGTGTTACTGCCCAGCTTGTGCTCCAGCTCCAGCACCTGGCCTGAAGTGGTGTTTGGAGAAATTACTTGGCTCTTCCCAATTCTGGTGTAGAGCTCCTTTTCCCTACCCTGGAAACACTGGCCACTTTTGGGGAAACCACCCACCCTGTCACTGTGACAACTTCTTTGTCCAAAAGCCACTATGTGCCTCAAACTTGTGGTGCTCTGCTGGCTCCCTGTCATGGGCCACGACCATCTTGCACATCCTCACTGGGTGCAAGCCCTCTTCTCCAGCCCATCTTTCACCCAGCAAGGAAAGCCACCCACCCCCATGCTTGGTACTTGCTGCTCTGTGATTCCTGCTTTTCCCCCTCCATGCCATTCCCATCTCCCCATTCATTGGCTTTTGTTCAGAGCAGCCAGTGTTTTTCCTTCACTCTCCTCAGCATTGCTCCACATCCAGAAACACAAACTGCTCCTAGCTCCCACCTCTCATCTCTCTTGGCCCTGTCAGAGCCTTTGATCTCACACCCGTATCTGCCACACTGCTCCTTTTTCTAGCTCCTTCTCCTGTTGTTCCATCAGGGAACCTTCCCTTGCTGCACCCCAAATGGATCTCTCCATTAATCCCATCTACCGTGCTTCCCTCCGTTTACCACTGCTTAATTTACCATCAGCCCTATGCCCCCAAACCCTCATTTCAGGGAAGTGTGGGGCAGATTCATGTGAGGCCAGTGCACGAGAGGGGCTGGTACAGAGACAGGCGTGGGACTGTGCCTGCAGAGATGGGCACGCTTGCCCTGGCATACACGTGTTCCTGCCTGCACATGCCAACACCTACATGCTCCTGCCCACATTCCCGCTGCCAGATCCAAGGCTGTAGGATTTCAAGGGGAGTTCTTGTTCTCCAATGGGGCACGGGCATAATCTGCGCAGCAAGGCTGCAGGTTGGGATTTGGGCTGTTTGGTCTTGCAGTCACTAGACTGAAAAGATGCTGTATCCATTTAGTTTCTTCGAGAGCCGTGCCCTGGAGTAAGGCTACGTGTGTTGGCCAGATCCTCTGTAAAGCTCTGGAATAAGCTGTAGGCACTGAAGAGGATTCATCTAAGCAGCATACAAAGAAAAATAGCAAAAAATAAAGTTCACGGGGGCACAAGGAAAACAGAGCTTCCCACCCACAGAGCAGCTGTGTGGGGCTCCGGAGACAGGCAGGCAACGTGGGAGATGTTTCAGAGCTTGCTCTCAAAATGATGCATTTGCAACCGCTTCCCTTCTGCAACCACTGGAGGTACACTGAGCTACCTGCCCTGCAGAGACACATTTCAATCTTCAGGAATTTGTCCTGGGCTGCTTTCGGGCTGGCTGGCCCCTGTGGCAGCACGACACAAAAATGAGATGTGCCTTCATGAGAGAGGAAGAAGCGGGACGTACTCTATCCCTTGGTATCCTGACACAGGCAAGAAACTGCCCCTCCACGAACAAACCCAGGCAAAGGGGCTGTTTGGTGTTCTCACTGCAAATTCCCACCCACTAGGAATGGGTGGTGTGGAGGAAGCAGATGGGATTCAGGGTGTCCTTTGGATCAGGCCGGCCTCAGCTGCTGTGCTGGAAGCTGAACCGTTTCCAAGGAGGATACGGCAAGAACAGCGAGTCCTGCCCAAGTGACGGTCCAAAGCGCTGGCACTTCGTCCTGATTCAACCTCGCCCCAGATTCCCGCCCTTGGCGGGCATCCAGGTTCCTTTCTCCTTGACCCATCTCCATCAAAAGAAGCGCTGTTACGAGTCTCTGCTCTGAGTTTCTAGTCTACAAATAGAAGCAAAGCAGCGCCTGCTCCAGAGCTGAACATTTCCACTAAACCCTATTTTGATGCCTGTCCTGGCCAAAGAAATCTTTTGGGACCGTTTCACTTGTATGAGATGTTAAATATTTCAACCTCCAGCGATACAAGACATTGATACGATACTGAACTACACAATTGCTGTATGTCCCTGCACTTCCACCTTGGCTGCAGAGATGCCCCACAAGGGCTCATCTCCAGCAAATATTTCTCTGGACAGGGACAGGGAGTTGGCTGCCTTGAGCACTGGGGCCGATGTGTTTATCGGGCAGCAAAGCTGGCCCTGCCATCTCTCCCAGGGAGGCTGTGCCACGGGAGCTGCTAAAACAGCATTTCATTTCCAAACAGGGCCCCAGAGACCTCTTGTGTGAAGGACTCAACAGAGCGAGGCGGGGTAGCGCAGAACAAGGAGACACAACCCCAGGCTAAAAATAAGCCAGACCCCAGGTTTGATGGACCTTATTGCTCTGCACAAGGGTTCAGGCTGGCCTGTCCCCTTGAATCAGTGCCAATCTCTCCTATGCCTCCACTGATGGGGAAACAGCGAGTTGGGGTTTTTTTCACCTCCTTCTTCCCCCCTTTTCCCTCCCCTGACTCCTTTTCCGCATCATAAGCAAAGTCCTAATAAAGCTCCCATCCCCACTGCCAGCCCTGCACCATGCTCCCAGCAGAAAAGAGATGCAAAGCCACGCTTGGAATCTGATTCCCCGGCTTTAAACGCTGCTCTGCCAGCAAAGTGCGACTTGAAAGCTCCCCTGTCACAGTTACAAAGCTCCGAACAGCCCTTCCTCGGATAATCACGCTTATCTCCAGATTAAGAAAGAGAGACCTGCAGCTGAGGCTGGTCACATGGGCTGGGATGTGGGCAAATCTCTTTTAAACAATCCCCATATAGCTGTGACCTCCACCGCAGCCCAAATACACCGTCCCTCGGTCCCACTCGAAAACCAGCTCTGGAGACATGACAGAGCATGTGAGAGGAGACTGGGCTGGTGATGGGGGGAGCAGGAGGGAAACCAGGGGGGAGGAGTGAGAAAGCAACGGAGAAGAGGAGGGTGAGAAAGACGGAAGAAGAAATAAGTAAAAGGAGGATGTGGGAGAGGAATAGGATGTGGTGGAGAGGGAGGAAAAGTGCATGAATGGAGGGGGAGGATGATGAAGGACAGGGAGGTCTCTGCTACTCTTCCTGTTGGGGATTAGTTGTCCCTGCACTGTCCTCAGTTTAACTCTTCCCACTCTGTCCCCGGCTGGCAGCCTAGCCTGATTACGTGACTCCAGCTGTGCCAAGCAGCCTTGGCAGGGCGAGCACGTTACCTACTTTGCTGCCACGGATTCATTAAGAGGCTTTGCTTGTGTGGGAATAGTCATCCCAACGGGGAAAGGGAAAAAAAACCCTTCTGCAGATCAACCTGGCGAGGAGCTCTGACAAAGCGGTTTCCACAGCCCTGCCCAGAGTTTGGGAGCAGCATTAAGGAGAGATAGGGATGTGCAAACAGCAGAGGGGTGGGAGATCAGTTGGAAGGGGTCCCTAGCATGGCCACTGCTCGGAGATGAGATACGAGACAGGGAGGGAACTGCAAGCCCTTGGTAGGATGCTGGTGCCTGGTTCTTTGTGATTAAAGGCCACCTTGCATCTGGGTCAGGCATGGATGACACATTCACCCTCTGCGTAAATGAAAGGTCTGAGCAACCGCACAGTGACTTTTTCCAACAGCAGGTTCCCCTCTCACATCCATGTGGGATTAACACAATTACTTTGCAACAGAGGAGCCCAAACACCTCTGAAATGGGCACAGAGTGCTGGGGCTGCACCTCTCTGAGGATGCCCACTGTCTGCTGGCACTGACTTGGGGTTTCCAGCCGTGGCCACCAGCTGCAGCCCGCCGGAGGGACCGCAGTGCTGCCTCCCCGGCTGCTCATTATTCACCCTGCGCAATTAGGCACCGCTGATAAGTCACACGAAATTGCCTTTGTTCTCCAACTGGAAGACCTGCATTTCATGGGAATCCCTTTTTTCCTGCACATTACTGATGAGCTGCCTACTGTACCTACTGCTGGAATGGCAGTGAGGATTTTGGGGCACTCTTTGGGCTGGCCCTCACAGATGTCCCGTGCAGGTCGATGGGGAGGTGTACCTTGGCCCTGCCCGTGTTCCTGGACTTCTCTGAGCACAAAGGAGAGCTGCTCCTCCTGCAGCCACTCTGCCCTGCCAGGGACTTGTCAGCTCTCCTCCAGGCAGGTGGCTTTGTCACTTCCTGGCTACTCTACCATCTCTCCATGTCACCATCCAGCTTCCCTCCCAGTAGCAGAGGAAAGCCCAGTGCATCTGCAAAGTCAGTGGGGGAAGAGGCATCAGCCCTGCCCAACCCAAAGCCTGCTGATGCCAACGACCACCTTATCTTGTTCATGACCTTCCCCCTCTCCCCAGCCAGCCCATCAGGAGTCAACCCCATGCTCTGCTGCTTGGACCAAGCATCTCCCACCCAGGCTCCCCGCAGGGCCAGCCCTGCTCCATCGTGGATCAGCTCCTGCTCTTCATTCCTTCACTACACTGGGACCCAAGTACGGAAGAGAAGGCAAAGCAAATTGGAGCCAACATGAAGCTGGGTGCTACCAAACTCCACAGGAGGCAAGCTGTGCTCCAGTAAAACTTCCCAAAATGACTTCTGCTTCAGAGCAGCCTTGTGCCAAGTAAATCCCTGCTCTTTCAGCATCCGGCAGCTGCTCAGACGGGACCACAGAGAGAAAAGACATCTTGGCCCATTCAAGGTTTTCTTCCCATTCTGCTCAAGAAATGTATGTGGGCTCTTAAGTCTTGTTGATTTAAGGGAAAGGATACAAAATTAATTTAGACAGGAAATTAATTAGATGTGAACTGATGTTTACATCCCTACACATACAATGAATTCTTGTGTGAACCTACAGAATGCAGATGGATGGATGGATGAATGATAACAGCAGTCTAGGAATGACATTATGTGCTGGTCCATACGCTGGGGATGTAGAAAGACTTTTCTCTGCATTGGTAATTAATAACTCTATCCTGAGCAAATGTTGATAAATCCTTTATAGAGCACGTTATCTCTGTCTCTCCAACTCCTGTTCTGCATTTCCATTTGCCTGTTTCCACTGCTCCACCCCTGGCACCCACACGCTTCACTTCCCTCCCATATTTTGTAACTGGTAGCAGATTTGACTCCTTTTCTGGAGAAGGAGGCGGAGGTTTTGTTACTGGGGCTTTGTGTGAGTGATTGCATGTGTATGTGTGTATACAAAGATGGATACAAATCCATTGGAAATAAACACCTTTTAAGGGACTTGAGAGAAAGACACACAGGGCAGAGGAGAAGAAAGAGCCTACAGACCTTCAGCCAGACAATCAGCCAAGATGAAGAGAAAGACCCAGTGAACCAAAAAAAGCCTCAGTTCTCTTTTAAACTCTCCATGATTTGCAACGAAAGCAGCAGATCCCATCGCTGGGAAGCCGAGCTCCGGCGATGCAACCCTCACCCCTTCTTCCAGCCCCGCACAGCTCAATTACCCCAGGCTGCCAGGCTGCACTGAGCACACCCCCACCACCCCGCATCTCCCCCGCCGCCGAGACAGCTTTCGCCAATGGAAGGAGTACAAATATATTCATTGGCACCTTATCAGACATGCATGCAAAACTAATTAACATGGGGAGACATGCAAGCTGCCACCCAGCCACAAATACACACCCACGAGCATGCACACACACACGCACGCATGCACAAGGCAACCCTTGTCTAGGGGGGACATTCAAAAGGCTTTGTCACTAATTTAGGCATCTGTCTCAGTCTGGTCTGGTCCTCCTGGCTAGGCTGGAGTTGTGGTTTTTTTCCCACTCTGTTTGACAATGCTGGGAACATGCCCGGAGACCCCTCATTCAAATCACCCCTTGACAATGGTCTCATTGTGTGAGCATATAGAAAAGGGAAAGGATGGGGGAGAAGATGTGGAAGGGGGGTAAGGAATTAAAATGTGAACCCAAGGAAGTGTTTACTAACACAAGCCTCGCAGCTGCCCCGTCTCTCCTCCACCCCCTTCTTCCGCCCCCGGCCGTTCCAATGGCCCAGCTTGTCCCCAGCTCGAAGCGGGCAGCAGGATGTCGGGACAGTGGAGTGGGAGCAGGGCTGCACAGAGGTGCACAGAGAGCAGGCAGACTGGAGGGATGAAGCCTCAGGGCATTCAAGTCTTTGGCAGCAGGGGGGCAGGTACAGGTTAGAGAAGAGAAGATAGAGCCAGAGATGCCTTGGAGAGGATTAGGGACTTAAAATGTCCTGGGAAGGACATCTTCATGGAGGAGCAAGAGATTTATTGGTATAACCACTCCAAGGCTTTTTCAGGCAGGAACAAAAAGTGCTTAAACCTGGCCTCGTGGATTTAGAGCAAGTGAGCAGCCTCGCTGCACGGTTTGGACTGCTCTCTTTGGTGCTGCTGCCAGACACGCTACAGCACGAGAAGAAAAGGGGGGAGCAGCAGGGTGTCGGAGCTGAGGGCTCAGAGGATGGACCAGCCTCCCTTCAGGACCCCACTGTCTGCCTATTGCTAGTTATTAAATACCAGGAGACAAAAAAAATAGGGAAAAATGCCCCAGTGCCCTGACCACCCCCAGGCACGCCTGGGGAAGGAAACAGTGAAGGTGCAGATGGGGGGTGCTGGCCCCCAGCCCCACCGCGCTTGGCTGGCCTTGGCAGGCTCCATTCAGCTGGAAATGCCCAAGAGCCAGCAGAGCAAAGGGAACGGGAGCTGGGGAGGGGGAGAAGATGATGACAACGTTTTCCATATATGCAAATGCATCCACACAAGATACCCAGAGGGAGACAAAACAAAGAGACCTCAAAGAGGCTGGCTCTGAGACCTGCACAAAGCCAGATACCTCCGCACACCTACGGTGTTTGCACGTGAGGAGCTGTGCAATGCGAGATGCAATGTTGCCCAGAGGTTCCCCCCAATCTGAGCAGATATCAGCCCAAAGAAAGCCTGGTGGAGGAGCCCAATAAAAGCTGCAAAGACAAATGCCACAATCCCACATCCTCCTACACAAACAGATGCACCTTAGGAGTACAAAACTATTCCTGTCCTTTAGCTTAGTCAGAGAAGAGAAAAGCTGTGATGCAAACCCACATGAGCCCTGCCTTGGTGGGCAGAGGTAGCTCTGCTCCTCCGACATTGCTCCTGCAGTCAGATCCACCCCCTAGACCTTTGTGTGTTTTCCATAAGAGGAAAGCTAGGAGATTCCTAGACATTACTATAAACAAGGCCGGGCAAAATGTCACACAGAAACCCAAGAACACACATGAGGTGAAAAATTTCTTTCCCACAACCGTTGCGACAAAACAAAAGTCACCTGTGCAAACATTTCTGCTTAAGAAAGGGAAACTACTGCCAAGTAAGCAAATCTGTGCTTTTTATCCAAACAAGTGGTTGTGAGCAGTTTTATTGCCACATTCCTGTGCCCCAATACACAGGGATAAGCACTCGACACACAGTGACACGCAGGGACTCGGGGACAGAGCTGTTGTTTTAATAGGGCAATGAAGACAGCGAATGAAATAAAACCCTACAGAGACCAGCTTGCAGAACTCAAGGCTGAGAAAATCTATTTGATGGTAAAAGGAAACAAGGACACTCGTGATCCTGCTCTCATTTCCATGCTGTAAATTTGGGCAGCTTTTACTGAACGCAATTAAATCCTCGCTTAGGATTTAACCTGGTGAAGCTGAGGGCAGACCATGCTACAAGACCCACCTCTGAGCTCTTCCCCTCAACTTGCTCTGCAGAGGCCAGCAGGAGTTGTGAGAAAACTGCATGAAAAAGCAAGGGAATTCATAGATCCCTGCCAATGTGGCCATTTCAAAGCCCCCTTCAGCTCTGTCTTGCCTGCTTTCTGCTTCCCCAGTGATTTGCTGCTTTGCTCATGGACCTTTGGCTGCAGGGAACAGTCAGTACCAGCCCGGCAAGCACAGAGACTCAATAGTATTTGGGCATCTCCTTCCCTTTGCCTCTAACAGGAACTGAAAACCTCAGCAAACCTCCAGCACATCCATTCCCTGCCTCTGGTGGCTGATCCTTCCTTTCCAATACTCTTAGGGTCCCAGTGGGGATCCCATATAAGACTCCTGCAAGAAACCCTGCAAGACCCTCTGTTATTAACACCTCTTTGACTATTCTTTACATTTTCCTTTATTCTAAGACAGGGCATTTCAAAGGCTTTTGTCCACCAGCACAGTTTAACACACTGAGTTTCCCAAGCAACAAGTAATAGAACTCCTCACCTACTTGTACCACACAGGTAAAGCCACCTCAGGGCTGTGACCTTAAATCCGTACATGCTTTTCCCCATGGACGCTGAGAGGTGTAAATCTCGACATCTCATTAAACAGATCACTCAGAACAGATTGCCTCACAACGTAACTTTTCGGCTGGCCACTACCCACGAGCGGATGATTTTACATGACATTTATTCATGCAAATTGCCGAGGCTGTAGTCTGGTTACCCAGCAAGAGCATAAAAAATTACAGTTTAGATGCATAAATGCTGGCACCATGAGAGAAGACACGATGAGACTGGAAACACATCCCTGCGTTTCACATAGAGTGCAAGAAAACTTAGAGGGAGTCCTCATCAGATGGGGATTTATCAGGAATGACCCCCCCAAAATGATCCAGGGGAGGCAGAGAAAGGCATGTGCAAGGCTGCAGGGGCTACAGAGAAATGAACTTCTCCTGCTGCATGTGCAGGAACCTGCCATGGGGAGAGCACACGCAACATTTTACGTCACTCACAAAGCCTACTCTGTCCAATAAAGTGGGGAGGTAAAACAAAGCATGAAATCCAGGCATAAATTAGCATCCCTCTAGTCTAGCTTTATTTGTGCTGCTGCTGCTGTGGATTAGCATCTAGCTGGCTGACAGGCTGATAGGCAGACAGAAACAGGGAGAAATAATAAAAAAAAAAAAAAATCAGTGGGTGTCTTTTTTTTCCCTATGGTTCCTGGGATGTCTGCCTTCAAAGTGCAGGCAGTGTTCATCCTTTTAGGACCCGAATTCTTCCATCTTCCTGTGAGAGCAATAGGCTCTGCAGGAAAGCAAATCCCCCTGAGATATTTGTGCCTGCACCCTGTGGAGCCGGCACCCGTCATCTAACGCAAGCCCAGTGCGAGCCCATCACATCCTCAGCCGGCATCCCTCTGGCACCCACAGCTCCACTCTGCAGAGAGCCACGGAGCCCCGCGAGCAGCTCCGGTGTGGGGCTGGGAGACCTCGGGGAGAGTACCTCACCACAGGCACGCACAGGGAGCAGACGCCTCGGGATTAGCTCTGGATCATGTTCACCATCGCTTGGGGCAGCTGCTTCCTTCACTGCTTGCAGCCACGGCTGGGTTTGGTACCTGATCCCAGATGACATGACCGGGATCTCACGCCGGCATCTCCTCTCAGTTTGTGTCAGAAATGTGTCACTGCCAGCTCCCCGGGCAGGAGGACCTGCAGAGAGCTTCCATCGGGCTGACACACAGCCTCCCGCTCCTCAGGGCTGCATGGCAAAATGAGTGGTCGTCACCGGAGACATCCCTCCTCTCGGGGCTTGGTGGCCTCGTGCCCACCCGCCCTTTCCAAGTACAGCCATGAAAACACAGTGCTGAAGAGGTGTCAGTCCTGACAGCCACCACTCCGGTCCTTCCCAAACCAGGGAAAGGACACGTTTCTGCCCTAGCAACTTCAGGCAGCAAAGAGGAGCTGGGAAGCTCCTCAGTGTGGCACTTGTGCACAAACTGGGGGAACAACAGCAGTAAACTTGACCGTGGTCAAAGCAAACTGCAAAGCCCATTTCCACCCTCACTGAGTCATTCAGAGCTTGGCTGGGCTCTCAGGTCGCAGGAGATTTCTAGTCCTTGCCTGTCTTTTAAGGAGCCAAACACAGAGCTCAGTTTTTAGGCTATGGAAATCAAATTTTCAGCCACTTTCAAAGGTGGCCTAGAAAACACAGACTAATTCTGCACAGCCATAAAGCGAGTCCCTCAGGAGTACAGCATGCAGTTCGAGCACCCCCGTGTCCCTCTGCCTGCCACCATGACTCTCACTGAGTGGGTCTGATCAGAGGATGCAGGTGTGAAAACTCCCCAGGAGATGCAGAGAATCCCTCCTTGGCAGAGCTCTTGCAGCTCTCAGCCAAGTGCACTGGCCCCATTGATCACTGGTGCCACAATCCCAGTAGATTGGTACTGCCTTTGGAGCATGGAGCAGGCAAAGCCTTGCTTGCACCAGGCACCTGTGGCCAGTTCTGCTTGCTCCACGCCCAAATGGGTCAACACAGGCAGGTTTTCCCCAAAGGAGGCAGAAGGGCACTCTGCAGGGCTTCGAGACAGCTGCAGCTGGAAATAGCCCAAGCAGAAGAGATGAATCCCTGTTCCTCCAGCCACGCCTTCCCTGGAGTGCTTGATCCAAGTCTGGAATAAAGCACACCATCACCATCCTCATCCCACTGCACACAGCGAGACAGTCCCCTCCACATCCACGCACCCACAGAGGTATCTATGGAAACATCCCATGGTATCAGTAGGGCGGTTTCTTCTAGGGGCTAGGAAGGAAGGGAAGAAGGATGAAGAGAGTGTAGAAACCGGAGCCTTTGTTTGCCAGCACTCAGCCATGCTGTTAATTAGGTAGCAGAGACCAGCCACTTCCTACCACATCCTCAAGCTCTTGCAGCAATAGCAGACACTCCTTTAGTCTCTGTCCTTTGGGGATGAGAAGGAGGCAAGGAGGCAGAAGTCAGTCAGAGCCTACCGAAATGCAACAAGCTGCAGGAAGGATTTTTCCTTTGCAGGGGAACAGGCGCCTGATGGGCTCCCCAGCCAGCACTTAATCTATGTGAACCATTTGCTTCCTCCCCAAGCTCTCAGCTTGCTCTGACACATCACCCATTCACCTGATTGCAAGCAAAATGAGTCAGATGGGTCCCAGCCTTGCACCCACTCATAAGCCCTCTATTTCTACTCTGCTCCTCAGTGCCACGCCATCAGAAAGCTCAGCCTGGGGACTGAGGGGGACCACAACTGCCTTAAAAGCTTGTACAAGTCCAGACTCACACATGCAGTCTGCCCTTCATTCTAGAGAGCTCCAGTACACTTCTGCATAAGATGTATTAAAACTCACACTGGCAACAGCACATTCAGACAAGCGGCCACTGGGACCAAGGCAATACCTATGAAATGTATCACAAATGGACTGAAAGAGCACATTCCCTCGAGTCACTGGTCCAAGTGGCAACTTGGGACATGTCTGCAGCAGCCTGGGGAGATCCTGCACAGTCCCATGAGGAGACCACAGAGACAGCATCTCCTCCTCTGGCTCTTAAGCAGAGTCTTCCGCAGCGCTGCATACAGTACATGACCTCTCAGTTAAAGCAAGGATCAAATAAATTTTAAAAAGCGGGTTTTTTTCTGAGTCCTGGCAGAATGGAAGTCAAATACTGTTTTTCAAGCTGTTCCCAGAACGAGACAGAGCCAAACATGTTCACAGGCACAGCCAATCTGCGTCTGTACAGCCTTGTTCCCACCACCTTCATTAGTACGTACAGAGATGTGCATCCCTCACTTGTAGAATAGGGTGCCAGGGAACACCATCACATTCTGGACCATAGACCTCTGTGTCCAAGCTTCTCTGTGTCCAGGGCCACACAACAACATCTGGGACCACTCCTCAGAGTCCTCAGTATGTCTAGGGGCTTAAATGAGACCCAGGCCAGCCACTATCCAACCCAGTGTGATCCATGACACTTGGAGTTGTCGGGCTCTCTTTTACTCCCTGTTCAGTGTTACGCAGCATCCTGCACTGTCAGCCCTAAGCTTTGAGTCTCGATCCCCAAAATTGCTAAGACTCATTCCAAAAACCAACTATTCAGAGGGGTTTTTTTTCAGACTGATAATGCCTAAGCCCTACAAGGTCTTTGACTTGTGTCCAGAGTTTTCCCTGCAATTAAGATGTCCCTAAATACATTTCTTGTTGGCATAATTCTATTAATTTTAAGTGAGAACTGAGACTTTTAAACAGTCCTTGATTACAGTTGCTGGGGGTTTGCAACAGACACCCCAAATCCCAAGGCTTGCTCTAAAACCCCTGTGAATTATTCTAGTCCAGCCTTGCCAGCTGCTCTTCTACCCAAAAGGCACCTTCCCTTGAGAGCAGGATAGTAGAAGAAGGGAGGAAAGCTGGAAAACAGCCATTTCTGGGACTACAAATGAAATCAGGAGGAACAGTCCCAAAAGCCTCTCTTAGCCTTGGCCACCAGCAGCAGCTACTCAGGAAGCTCCCACCAAGTGAGAGCCAAAGGAAGAGACACATTGATCCTGCCTTGCTAGATTTTATGCCAAGCTTGTCAGCAAGGCATGCTCAGCTTTGGCTGCCCAGGAAATGCAAACCTCTCCTTTGTGTGGCTTTCTGAACACCTCCCGCTGCCCTCCCTAAATCCCAAAGCCAGCAGCATCCCTTGCAAGGTGCACGCCATGCCAGAGGCAGCAAAGATGTGCTCCTCACAGCCTCCTGGCCCCAGGCCTTCTGCCAACACCGTCCCAACATGGGGCACGCAGGCAAAAGAGCTGCCGGAGGAATCCACGCCAAGCGGCGCTGAGCACGACCTTTCTGCTTTACAATGGTAACCTGAATCCTAAATACTGGATTTCTAGGCACGCATTAAAGCCATGAGACAATGGAGACGGCGAGGCTGGGGCTGGCTGCAAGCCAGCTCCGTGCCGGCCCCGCCAGTGCCCGATGTTTCCCATTTCCTTCTTTTTTCGCCATGGCAGATAAGCGAAGTCCCCCTAAGCCAGGAGGCAGGTGCATGCACAAGCTCACCCCTGACTTGGGGACCGTGCATGATTCACCCCCACAGAAGGTGGATTCCCAAGAAGACCCAGAGAGGTGGTTGCCTTCCTCTCTCCCTCTCTCTCTCTCATATGAGCATTGCTTCTCCTTTAATTGGTTTCATTCATGGCGGCCCTTTGCTAAATGTAATTATGCCAGGCTCTCTCCATCTGTCTGCGTTCAGGAAGAGCCATCGCTCTCACTGTTTTTATCTTCAATCTTTATTTCTGCATTAATCCCCGCTCTGCAGCTCACATGTACAACAATGTCCAGGACCTCCTGAGGACATACAGGCACAGAATGAAGAGCAGGATTTGTCCCTGGGTCTCTCCTGGCTGGAGGACATTTTTTCACAGGGAAAGCCCCATACCTCAGTCACTCTGTAACATCTACATCTCTCAATGATACCTGCACAAGCCAGTCCTTTTGCAGACACTCAAGATTTGTCTGGGAGCCCAGGCAAGAGGAGACAGCTTGATTTTGTCTGCATCACAGAGCTGTCTCTGCCCTGTCTTCCCAAGCCCGGTACATAAAGGTAGCAAGATGCCCACTTAAGTTGACATGGACCGCTTTTCACATGGAGACAGCATTCAGTCCCAAACTACCACGCTGATTTTCCTTCCCAGGAATGCAGACAGGGTGAACACGGCTGAGCACAGGGATTAACAAACCTCAGCTCTGCAAGGGCAGCTCATAGCTGCATGGCTGAGGCTGCAAAGCGCCCAACGCACCCAGAAGGATTTCATCCCTCGGGATTCATTACCCAAGGTCCTTACACCTTCCTCAGCCAGGGTAGGTAGATCTTGGGGGAAAACACAATGCTAAAGGAGCTGCTGGTTTATCAAGAGACCAAACCCAGTGACACAGACCCTGGGCAACCAAGCACCATCTGGTGACCGCCGGCTCCTGACACAATAGCCCACGTTGGCATGTTTATGATAGAGACCAGAGGCGGATTCCCATTATCCCCATCAGATCCTGTGATGTGGTTTCAGGAGAAGGACCATGAGAAGCAGATGGGATGGCAGAAGAGAAAAGAACGCAGCGAGACAGACAGACAGGAGAGATTTATATGAAGCTAAAGCGCATACCCATAAACATGGGATAAGTAAATAGCATGTAAGTATGAAATTAAATGCAGGGAATCCATGGCATCCAGTAATCAGTCAAATATCTCCTTCACCTCTTTTTCAGTTTATCATCGGCATTTTAAAATGAGATATTTATGCCAATAAGTAAGCCAGTTGTATATTGTAACCCTGCAAATATTGGCTTGGATCTGAGAGATTCGTCCCGACAGACAATTCATTTTTACAGTTATTTTTGGACTCCCGGCTTTCGTGGAACACTGGCTCTCTGTGTTGGATTTTATGCCCCTGAAATGTATTTACAATGCATGGCATCTGTATTGTGCATTACACACTTAAATCATTGCATATCATTCATCGCTTGTAAAAAAAAATATTGCAATATCCTGAAGCTCTGAATACTCAAATTCAAAATATAACTGCTGCATTTTCAGAGTAATGCTATAAAATAATGTTGTATTTTTAGATAAAGGAGGGAAAATTGATCATGAGGAACATGGATTCCCAAGATCCGGGAAGAAGGGGAGTTTGGATTTCACACCACGATAAATGGGAAAAAAATAAAACTAAAAGCTGAAAAACCCACAAAGGTTTATTTTCTAAACAAGAACATGGAAACATTTTGTCACTTAAACAAAGGGAGGAGGGCGGGGGAGGCTCCGCATCCTTGGCTTGCTCTCTGCAATGGACAAATACTATCAGAAACAAAAAGCATGGCATAGTTAGCAGGAGCTCAGCGCTTTAGAATTAATGGTATGTATTTAAGTTCCTTTTAGGGGAAGCCTTCTGTAACTAGGGGGGGGGGGGAAATTCATGGTTTTAAAGGCTTCTCTCATTGTTGCCTACAAGCAGAAGAGAAAGGCGCTTTCTTTGTCATCCGGGGGTTTATGGCAACACCTTAACATGTCCTTTTCATAGGTGAAGCAAGGCGCACAAAGCAGCCGCGTGCCAACACGTCCCCCCCGCCACCGGCAAAATAAATAAATGGAGGAACGCGGGGACGGCGGCCGTCGTAATCCCTCGGCAAAGAGGCAGCGAGGATGGTCTGGTGGGGTAAATATCGCACGTCTCCTGCCAAACCCCGCGTGGGCTATTGTCCCGCCACCCCTTTTAGATGTCATTAAGGATTTTTCGCATACAACCAAACGAGCGGAGGGGATGAACGCGCTGGCTTCTTCCCCACCAGTTGGAGAAGCCATGACGAGGCGGCTGGGAGCCGGCGCAGGGAAAACACAGGGCAAATTAGGAAGTATGTTAATTCAGTTAATATCACAGAGGGGCTGGCGGGCAGTGGGGGGGAGGTGTGCACGCAGATTTTCCGCCCGAGGAAGGAGGTGGCAGAGAAAGAACTGGGGCATGCCAGCTCCCGTTATTGTTCTGCCTTCATCGGTAATTAGCAAGATAAGGAGGGGACGGCGTGAGGGAGGCAGCGTGGCGAGGACAAGGCAGCGCTGCACCCCACCTCATGCCCATGCGGCCATCTTACAGGCGGCGCTCGCCTCCCGCAAAATGGCCGCCGGGGCCCACGCTGCCTCAGGCCCGCAGCTGGCCCGTCCCAGCGGGCTCCCCTCCGCCAGCCCTGAGGCAGTGGGCACCCGGGAGCAGCGGCAGCCGGGAAAGGGGGGCCCCAGGAGAAAAGGAGTTGCCATGGTGGGCCAGAGTGCGCTGGCGAGCGGCCATCTTAGCCCGGGCCCTGCTCACGGTGCCAAGGCGCTGGGCACGCAGCGCTCCCACAGCTCTTTCCCCAGCCCTCCTGGCTGGAACAATCTTGGTACACTTCTCCTTCACCAGGCAGCACATGTTGCCTGGGCCCTGCTTGTGCCCACAGAGGTAGCTGTGCCCTTGCCATGGCTTTCCCCTCGGACATGAGCGAGCTTATCCCCACATGGGCAACCGCCTGCCTCAGTGTGTCCCAGTGAGTTCTGAAGGCTGCCAAGCACTTGACTGGCCCTTGAAGACTCGGCCTGGACAGATAGAGCATTCTGAGAGCTACAAGGCAAGATGTCACCTGTCCAGCCATCAGAGAGTGAGTTATGGGCAGATTATACCTTTCTCCTGGCCAAAACAAAATAAATTCCAAACCAAAACTGCAGAGATATCAGTAAAGAAGAAGTGAGCTTCCTAAACCTTAATTTAACACAAATTTAAAACAAGGTCAGTTATAAAACGCATGGTTACACAGACAACACAGACAAAGCTACACATACTTTTCTCACTCCATGGGAGCTTTACAGTGGACACATCAGTGTTGCTCGGTTCTCCAAATGAGCAACACCAAATATCAACCAAGGAACCCTCATCTCTGGTCTCGGGCTGCCCTCAGGACAAGACCAGCAATTACTGACACAAAAGCAGTATTTGGGAAGCATTTCATGTGTCTTTAGCCATGATGGGACTATGTCACATGGTGCAATAGGCACACAACGCACGTTGAAAATTCGGCATCTGCTCCAGTACTCTGTGGAGAACCAGAGGGTGATTGCAACTGCATGCAGGCAGGGCCATGTTATACATCTCAGCTAGACAGTGAAACATAAGGGATGGCAGGCTAGCTGCTCCGCTCCAGGGTTGTCTACACGGGAAACCACACCATTATAATGACAGCACTATAGGTCAACTGCTGCTGCTCCTCGCCACGCTGGTGCACATCTCCACTCTTAAACTGGCTTTCTCCAGTTTAGCTTAAACTGCTTCCAGCGTGACATCACTGGTATACAGGAGAGTCCTGCCTTCTGCTAAAGTAAATATCCACGGAGGTTGTACGCGCACAGCTCCTTGCTTTAAAATCCGCCCCCCAACCGTACATCTGTAGCTAGACCTGCCCTTCGGCTAACCTTTCTGTACTCCGCACACTCCTGGGCTGTTCACAGTGCCCGTGAAACACTATTACACCCTGCTTCCCTTGGGTGCTAATCCTGCTTGTCAACCCAAAGGCAGAAGCAGACGGTGGCTTGGCATTTTGATTACGTTGTGATCTGTTTGAACCTTCCAGACTCTTTTGATGTCTGTGCAAATTTGAAAGGGGGAGCCTTCATCCCCCACAATGAAACTCCGCTATCGCATGGTGAACCATCTCGGGACTCCTATGTCCATAGCCATTGCTAGATTTGAAGCAGGGAGGGGAGTTGCAGCTCCTCCAGGAAGAGTCTGAATTTCAGACTAACCAGTTCTGGCCCTGAGCGGAGAACACTACGGGGACAGCGTGTTGCTCTTCAAACAAATGCATGCATAGGGGAGTGTGCGCATGCACAGAGACACTAGATTTATACAAATAGATGCATTCATAGGAAAATGCAAATAGCATCCTCTTCCATCCCAAGCTCCCTTCGAGCTCCTGACATCCCAAGGTTTCAGAGGAGTACAACGGAGCCTCAGATCAAACATTAGCCCTGCGGGGGTTCCCTCAGGGAAGCAGCCATGCACTGGGGTCTTTTCCCCGCTTCCATGTGAGGTTTCCCGACCCGGCCTTCCGTGGGTGCTCAGTTCTGACACGCGTACGACACACGCGCACGCATGCAGAGCCTTGCTAAAAGGTGCTCTGGGAATTGAGCTCCACTTCCTCTTTCCCCTGAATCAATTGTCATAAACCAGCTTTTGTTTTATTTTTAACAAAGCGACAGAAATAATCTCCACACACAGCCCTTGCCACTCCCACGGACCTGTCCTTTAACAGAACAAGCTGTCCAGGGCCCCCGAGGACATGGGCACAGGGAGACAGCAGGGTGAGAAAGACCAGGAGAGGCTGCTTTCTGGTGCACAGAAATCCACTGCTCCTCTCTTGAGCCCATTGCTTGGCAGGCAGAGAGGTGGTGGGATGGGAAGAGGACTGGATGGTAGGCAAGGCACTCACAACTTCTCCAACCCAATCTCCAGCTGCTCCCTTCATTCCCTGCCCACTGAAGGACCCACTTTCAACCTGCATTTTACCTAACACTGTTTCTCTTGCTCTTTGGTATCAGCAAGAGGTGACTCCTGCAGCACCATTGCAGCAATCAATGGGCTGACATGCAACCTGTGACAGCCCGAGCTCTGCCTGCCTGTGGCAAACCCCTGTCTCCAGCATGGCCAAGGACTCATCCCTCCTCCTCCTCCTCCCATCCCANGTGGGTGAGTGGCAGCTGAGCAGGTACTGAGCAAGACGTGGGGCCAGACAGCAGCCAGGGGGGAAGGCAGCGGGTGGAGGGAACGTGCCTCGGGAGGAATACTCACAAAGGGCTGCTTTCATTAATAAAACATTCCCCCCTCGGTTGCCTTTTGATTTGGGTGTAAGAATTAACCCCATCTGCCCAACAGCACGCTACCTACCAAGTCATCTCTGCTGAGGAAGGCCGTCTGACGTGTCCGCTCAATTGCCTCGCTTCCCACTGCCCGCGCTCCTTGGCAGCCCAGACCCCTCCAAACAGCTCACCAGCCTCGCTGGGTCTGCCCTATGGAAGAGATCCTCTTCCCACAACATAGATTAGGCCCAGTGAAAATAGGCTTAGTGAAAATACCATTTCCCTATTAATGCCCCCCCCCCCGCCCCCCCCCCAGCTTCACACTCTCACACCCAGAAAGATTATAACAAATCCTGGTCACCTTTTGCCCCTGTTAACTACTGCTCCAGTCTCTGCACCGCATGCCTTCTACCACGAGTAGAGAGCTGGGCACAGGGAGTACTTATATATATACACACACATCTATCTAGTCAGCACTGGAGGTGTTCAGCTGCACAACACACATCTCCCTGCACAGCATCTCGCCTTGTCACAACACCCCAACCCATCCCTCCCTGCTGTAATTGCAGCGCCTGGTCCTTGGGCATCAGCAGAAAGTTGCAGCAAATCCTGCGTTGGTTAAAGCACAATCTGTCCATTCAAAATTGGTGGGGGGTTGCTTTTAAATCACTGAGACATTTCTATTCCCTTTCTGTTTCAAGTAAAACCGAGATGCAGAGATGCCTTCGAACCGACAGCCCCTTCATTTTTCCAGAGGTGTGTTTTAATGAGTGACTCGCCTTCCAAAAAGGGGCCGGCAAAGGGGAAGGACGGCAGATTCTCCACACAAATTCAATAGCTGGTAGGTTGCCATGGGCTAAAGCATTTCTTTGCACACATGAAGGGAAGGGACTCCAGAGCACTAAGGGTTTTGCCTCCCATGAGTTATAGCTCTACCCTTCAAGAGCGGAATAAATGCTTTATCCCATTGCAGCCTGCGATGTATTCTACATAGATGGATTGATTTCCCCTATTGTTCTTAATAAATCCTGGCGCATGAAGAAACTCACTGCACAGCCATTTTTCCTGCCTTGTTCTACCTTGCAGAAGTAATAAGGGTCAGATGTGACTGCAGTGGGAAGCAAAGGCCGTACGTGAGGCAGTGCTTTGCTGGATGCAGTGGGTGTGCTTGCAGGGGTTTGGTGGGTGCAGGCAAGCAACTCCCTTTTCCCTGTTTATTCTCCCTTTGAGTCGAAGCTGAGGAAAAGGGGAACCATGGCTGGGTACCGCAGCATTGGCGTGGCTCTGACAGGAGCAGCCGCTCCACAAGCTGAGCCTGCACAAGCCCCCCAGATCTGCACAGGGAAAGGCAAGGCTCTGGCCCTCTCTGACTGGAGCTCTCAAATGTGAGAGATAAATACATATACTGTATTGCGTGATAAATACAGGGCTGAGCACTGCACCACTGTAGAACCTTCCTGAGCACACCCAGCTCTCTGTTGTGCCCAGTCTGTAAGACCTGTCCCTGCCCGTGTCCCAGCTGAGAGGAGTCCACACCACCAGCACAGGGGCTTCTCTGGTTTTTTATTTGTTTGGGGTTTTTTTAAATCAAAATGCCAAGCCAGCCCCCTATCAATGACTCCCAATGGCACAACTCAGACCCCCAGACTGTTGTTAAAAGGTTCTCTCCCTCCCTACCATCTTTTCTACTCACAAGATTGACACCCATCCTCTTTTCCTGCTCCAGGAGGGTGTTTGCTGGACACAGTTTTGCTGGTGCCCAGCAAGGAGGCACTGCTGGGCTCCAAGAAGCAGGTGGCTCTGCACAATCCTGCCTTGGCCACCTGCCTTCAGCTCCATCCAGGCTCCCTGGATTATCGCTGCTGGTCTTCTCTAGCAGCAGCTAACAACTGGCCCTGTTTCAAAAGCCTGGCTGGGAATTTGGCTGTGGGAGGGAGGGAGGGATCAGGTAAAAGAGGGTCTCCTGTGCATGAGTTGGACTCGATCCTTCAGCAAGACTTCCAGGGACTCACCTCTCCTTGCCCAGGTGGAGACGTCCCAGCCCTTCCCAAGGCATCCCACTCCACGAACTCTCAGTCATGTCTGATTAAGGAAAAGAGAATTTGTCTCAATTAGAAAGAGGTTCCCATATGCATGGACGGTTGTCAAGTAATTACCGCATGTCACTCACGTTTGGAAAAGAGACCTTAAATTTGGGGCCGTGCAAACTTGCACTCACAATTGCAAGTGAGTTACAGACCTTGGCATGCTCCAGAGCATACGTTGTGCGGATGCTTTCAAGCCCGTCCCTCGGCTGAAATACACCCAGCCACGTAAAATACAGCCAGACACGACCCCGTTCTCTAATAAGGAAATAAAGCCGAGTGGACCTGCATTGCCAGAGCCCAGAGAGCAACACTGTCTCTTTAATTTTCTCCCTGGCTATCTCATCCTTTGCACAAACTCTTTCCTCCCCGTGGCTTCTTCCAGCCTGGTGGGCAAAGTGGGAAAACATCATTAGGGAGGAAAAATAATTTAGTTTGTTAATCAGTATCCAGTGGTGGGAAACAAGAAAGACAGAGAGCTGGGCTGGCGGTTAGGGCTTAGGAAGGGCCAGCACAAAGCCCACCATTCATGACATCTGGGGCTGGGATTCTCATTGAATTAAACAGACACAAAGAGCAGAGGCATTTCATGCTCTCTTCACAAGAATTATCATATCTCCCTGGCACTAGGAAACCTTCAGCACGGGAGAGGGGGAGAGAGAGAGAAAGAGAGGGGAAAGCGGGCAGGCTGGGTAGAAATATGGGGCAGGGTAGAAGAGGCTTTGTTCCAGGGTTGGATTTATGGATGGGATGCGGCGCGTTGCTTTGCAGGGAGAGACAGGGCCCTGGCGCGCTGGGTCTAATAAGAATCAGCAAATGTGAAACAGGGGGCCCCTGTGTACCATGAAGCAGGGAAACCCGCGTTTGACAAGCCAACAGAATAACCGCTCGCGTCTCAAGGCTGTGGAAGGATGCTGACGCTCCTACGAGATGTGTCGTCTTGTGTGTGTGTCAGCGAGGAGGGGGAGAAGGGGAGAGGCAAGGAGTATAAACAAGAGACCAGGCAGCATCGTTCAGTCATGAAAATTAATTAGCTGATGTGCAAACCATGGCTGCCTCTTCCCACTGCCCTGCAAGCATTCCCCATAAAGCTATGGTGTGTGCGGAGCCTGTGACTGGGAATGACAGGGGCAGATTAGGCAGCTCCTTGGGACACAAGCCTGGCAGCAAGAAACTCACAGCCCGTGCAAAAAAGGTGAGGAGGGGATGATTTGTGTCCTTGGGGAAGGGGCAGAGCCCAGGGACCAGAAGAAAGAGAAACAGGAGAGACCGGGCACCAAGCTGAGACCAGGAATCACATTGCTGCAGCAGCATAAATTGGGGTGGATCTCAAAAACCAGTCATTAACAGGGGCTGGTGGACAGCAAAACCATTCAGGGTTTAGATCACAAACTCTCTGGGGCAGGACCTGTCATCTCCTGCAGGCTCACACCACGGAGGCCTGTCCTACTTGGTCTCTGGGCATTACCAGAAGATCTGCTTTAAATACTAATTGCTCCATGATCAAGACCTGTGAGCTGCTGGGAGGATCCCTACAGCATTACCTGTGGGAAGAGGGGATAGATCTCTGACCTCACGTCCCCGGGGTAATTTGACCCCGTGCACTTGTGCCACAAGCAACTACTACTACCCAGTGATGAAGATGAGCAATTCCTGACCAACTTCACATATCCCATCCCCAAACTTTCAGATCCTACTATAGTATCACACTGATTCTTTGCCTGGAACAACCACAGGAGAATGAGGGTGCCAGGGAAAAGGGGAAAAAAAAGGGAATGAAGGGATGCAGAAAGTGATCGGTAGGGGAAAAATAAAGAGAGAAGATTCTTTGACATGGGATGTGCACAGTGAACACAGAACGTGCTGGAAACAAAGGGATGCAGGGAGAGAGGAGAGGCTGGGATGGGCATCTCGGCAGACATGTAGGTAAAAGTTGAAAAGGAAGCACTAATTAGCACCCAGACCATCACTTTCCATTAATAGCTTGTCACCGTTTCCTTGATGTTGCTGAGAGCAGGGAAGTTGGTATGTGTGATGCTTACCTGTCTCTATCTCATTAACAGAAGTGAGGGTGAGAACAGATGTTTATTGCCTGCATTCAAATAGACAGGCCCTTTGCTGAACTGAGAGGCAGGAGAGAGGGGGAAAGTTATGAAAGACATGCTCATGAAACACAAGCCAAACCCAAACAATGGAAACCCAAATGTAGGACACTTAGATACCTGTGCCGATCCAGAAACAGCCCCAGGCAGGTATCAGGTTCCAGGAATTCTGGAAACACAAAACTGCTAGGTCAAATAATTATAACCCAGGGCAAATACACTGCCAGCTGTGGGGGAGTGCTCTGGTATTGGCGCAAGGTATGTGCAGGGGCCTGTGACTGCATTGTACCTGGGAAAGTAAAACAAAGGGTTGCTTTCTTTCCAGACTGATTTGCTCAAGGTGTCCACTCCACTTAAAAACAGACAGCCAAGCATCTTATTGAGATCCAGAATGGAGATACCCACCAGTAAACAAAGGAAAAAAAAAAGAAAACAAAAAATTGCTATTTCAAGCAAAGATAAATGTGCTTTGCATATAATCACCTTTGGAGTAATTCTTCCAGCAGCTAAAAGAGAGATTATCCTTCCTATGCAAAACACAAAGGCCTCCCCTTTCCCTCCAACATGTGGAATGGCTCCTGACAGTGACATGGGAAAGAGGGAGTGTGCAAGGCAAGGCAAGGCAAGGACACCAATCAGCAAGTACCTGCGAGCTGGTAGCACACGTCTGCTGGTGCGATGACGGGAGTGTGCGTGTGTGTGCACATTCCTAGGGACACCCTCGCTTCCACAAGCACATAAATTCACTCCACAAGGCAAAGGTGCCTCAAGAGCAGGAGCCCAAACCTCCTTAGGAGGGAACGAGGGAAAACCAAAGGCAAAGAAAACATCAAGGCAGGGACTGAAGGAACAAAGGCTTCCGCCCTCTCAGCTTGGAGACATCTTCTTGGCCATTTAGCTCAGATCAAGTGTAGGCTCTGTTGACTCCCCCATCTATTCAAACGAACACTTTCAATAGTCTGATAGGTCTTTTCTGCTCTACAGCTTCTCTACCCCTGTGTTTGACGTCCCCAGCCAATGCAGTTAATGCCACATGCAGAAATACTGCCCTGAAGAGCCCTCGCTTAGATTGCGTGGTCAAGCACTTCAAAGTTAGGAAGTGTCCAATTTATGGCTGTCCATGCAACCTTAATTCCACCTCACTGTGCAGCCACTCAGGACAGGAAAAGAGGGAGTGAGCTAAAAATAGGCTGTGACCGTGTCGTCAGCCTCGTAAGGGCATGGGCAGGGAGAGGCTGAATTAACGTCTCATGGTCAAAATGAAATCAGGTACCCCCCGACTTGCCAGCTCTTGCTTTGGTGCCTTCAACCATGTACATTTTTAATATACAGAAATCACGTGCATTCTAAACATACAGAAAAATGCATTATTTATAGCTAATAAATAATAGATTGTTTATATAAGCAAAAAGAAAAACAATTGTAGGCAAGTGTAACAAATTCCCTTTCCTCCACCCCGCACCCATCCCTGCTTCATCCTGCACGGGCAGAGAGATTTCAAGCCCCAAGCCTCGGCACAGATTTCTGCCACTATAAAATACAGGACTAATGTTATCTGGCAGCGGCAGAAGGCTGCTCTCCCGGGGCTGCCGGAGAAGGGGACTGCTGGGGCTGGCAGTGCCCAGGCCAATGCACCCACATCCCCTACACTTTTTCCTCCTGGCACCAGAACACAGAGGAGTTTTCTCCCAGGAGAATGGGCTGTGCTGGAAGGATATGACCTAAAGGTGGAAAGGGGTGATGGAGTTGGCTGTGAACACCCTCCCACCTTCCCTGGCTGGTCCAGAGCTCTGCAGTAAAGTGGTGGGAGTCCATGGCTTCACCCTGCTCCTGATCTGTTATTATTATTCCAGGGAAACAATAAATTTTAATTTCCACTCCCCCCGCAAGAGGCAAGAGAAGGGAAATCGTGATTCTGAACAATTCATAATTCAGCTAAACCTGAAAGGAATTTAAGGGACAAAGAATAGGCATTTCTCGAGTCGAAGAGCTTGCCCCGGACGAATTTCAAGGGCCCACAGCAAACAATGGGAGTGTCAGAGGTTCTCAAAAAGAAAAAAAAGTTCAAGAATCTTTACAATAAAAAGTGTTAGGCAACACAGAGGTCAGAGCCAGCTCCTCCTATAATAAATAGCACGACTACCCTACATTAACTATAGGAGACATTTTAATGCAGTGCCTCAGCTTCGTGCTAATTATACTTTTTCACCATATTTTGAACCTAAGAAAAAATGTCATCAGTTAATTATAACAGATGAGGGAGTGTGAAGACTTCCTCAATAAATAATGCCTTGATATCTCATATCCAACAAGCTGCGTGCTCTGCTCTGAAGGTACCCAGAAATATGTCCTCTCAGGAAATATATCAAGAACTGATGGTCCCATAAGCTGGCTTTGTTTCCAAGCCTTGATTTTCAGCCCAATAATTAAGTGATTTTTATGGATTGGGGAGAGTAAAGGTCGTGGGACTGCTGGAGCGGTGCCAGAGAGAGTCAATGTTTAAAAATAAATAAATTCCTAAATCAAAATGAGATACAAGAGACCTCAAAAAATTCCCCTCGTGGCTGCACAGGTGAGCAGACAGATGCGATTTGGTTTCTGGACCCATGTCCCATCCTTCCTTCATTTGTGGCATCTCCATGGGAGTCTGGCATGCACTGAAAAAGCCTGGTTTTAATGAAACCAGGCCACTGCTGCCAGCGTGCCACCGGGAGCCAGCCACCGCTGTCCACCTGCCCCGAGGAGGAAGGACACGGTGCCCCTGCTGCTGTGCCACCCTGGGCGCTGCCCCCCGCTGCACCCATCCCTGCCTCGGCTGCTGGGCGTCCAGGTCCTTACGAAGGTTCCTCAACTAAGCCATCTTTCTTTCAGCTCCCTTCTCCACCCAGCACCCCTCACTTCCCCCTCTGAAGAGCCGGGATTTGGCGTGGGAAAGATGTCTTTGGGCTTTTCACAAATCCAGTATCCCCTTGAACCAAAACCAATTAGCCTGGCCCAAGGTCCTGCCATTGAGGGACTGTCCCTTCTTTTCAAACCCCTGCGGGCTCAATTGCTCTAAGGAGCCTGGATGTGAATGAGCAAAGCCCACTTAAAGTGGTACTTAAGGCCAGACCAGGGTGAAGGAAAAGAGAAAGCCTCTATAGGAACAGCAAGCTGAGTTTCCAAGAGACAGCTAACTGCCGGAGATTGTGTTCTTTTGCTCCCCCCATTTTCTTTTTTATACCCCCACTCCTTAGCTTTCGAGGCAAACGCTCCTAACCAAACCTGAGCCCCTGAATAAATATTAGAAAACACGAAAGCCAGAACCTCATCCTGACTCTCTGCGGACACTGGGAGCCCGGCTGTGGGCAGTGTGATGGCCCAGCCTCACATGCAAGCTCTGGTTGCAAACATGTTCACCCAGAGGGACAGAGAGATGGTGAGAAGCTCGAAATGATGTTTTTCCAGTTTGGGTCCTGGCAAACACCTTCCCAAGGTGACCAGGCTTGTGGGCACGAAACACCAAAATCCCCAACCTAGACTGGGCAACTCCCTGCACCACGTGTTGGGGGAGCCAGTGTGGGCAGCCACATGTCCATCTTAAGCTGGTGGCCCCTGGGGACATCCAGAGACTCAGGGCGACTGAGGGGCTGCGATGTGGCAGCAGCAGCGTCGGGGTGACACACGGTACCCACACCACGAACGACGCGTGTGCACCGCCATGTGCCAGGCGCCTCGGTGCTCGCACCTGCAGATGCCAAATCAGCACCTTCCCTCCACCCAGACACCAGAGTGTGTCCCACAGGCAGCCGTGATCCCTCCCTGCTGGACGAGCAGCACCCATCCACGGCCACAGCTTGGACGGACCCTCCAAGCCCCTGGGCTCTGCCCTTTCTCTGGCAGCACAGACAAAGCCAGGGCAGAGCAGCAGGTAAAGGGAGGCACTGTCCGTTTGCATCAAGGGTGCAGGGAGGGGGGTGGGAGCCAAGAGAGACAAAAGAAATGGCCAAGCCCAGCCTCAAGAGTGGAACTCGCCATTGCCAGGCAATTCCACAAAAACGCCCATTGAGGGGATTTCATCCATAACCAAGAGTGCATGCTCACACGGCCTGGCTTCCAAGGCAGCTCCTTCAAAGAGCAGGGCCTGAACAGCCCCTTCTCCACCTGACCCAAGCCCAGGTGAGTTTGGCTTCCCCGGGTATTTGGTACAAACCCCCTTCATCTCATGCCCCAAGCCAAATCCACTGCATGGCAGACAAGTTTTAGGAAACGATGGGAAATCATGAGCTGGAGCACGCGAGGTCCCAGAGCATCATTTCCCTGGGGTGAAACCTGCGAACGGTATTTTCCATTTATCCCCCAATGGCACACGCCGATTCTTCCGTTTCTGTCTCCCTCTGCCCATCCCCAGCTCTGCCTGAAGAACAAAGACATCACAGCCCAGCTCCAGGAACCTCACCCACGTTTGGCCTACGCTGTATCCTACTGCTCCATCAGGAGAGTCCCACTGAGAAGAGAAAGAACCAGGAATGCTGGAACATGGGCTCTCATCTCAGCACAGCCAAAAAAGACGCCTTCCCTTCTGGGTTTTGCCTACACAGGGGGAAAGATCCATCCAAAGCCAACAGCTACCCTAACAGGGCAAAAGGTAAAGCCACAAAGGGAACCGTGTCTAGCCAAAATCCATCCCTGGCCCAAGGACAGACCCTTGGGGACCTTCCTTCCACTACGGCACTTAAAAAAAAAAGACAGAAAGCAGAGACCCGTCGGTGGGCTGCCAGGGACTCTCTAAATGCAGCGGGCATGTCACAAGCAGGGATTTGCTGGGGGGCTTCATCCGCCACCTTGCCCCCCACCCACGCACACATGAGCTGGGGATTCTCATACCACTGTCCCCCATCACTCATTGCCACCTCCCTTGTTAATTGAGGAGGTGCTGCCTTCACACTTCCTCGAGACACCCATAGGTTCATGCCAACAATGGAGGCAAAAATGAAGAATTAAAGCACCAGAAAAAATTCAACCGCAATTTCTCTCTCCTGGACATTAAAGGCCAAATCGCTCAGTCCCTGTCTCAGTCCCCTTTGGGGGAACTGCTCTGGGGTAAGTGTATCAAGTACACTTGGCCTGAAAAAATACCCAAAAAATCAGCTCAGGAGAGGTGATTTTGCGGAGAAAAAAAAATAGTAAAAAACAAGAGTGGTTTCTGACCAGCTGATTGAATAGCAAGGTGCAAAAGCTTGCATCGATCCTTTGTAAGAGTTCTCATGTAGACACGGATTTCCACACTTCCATTTTATTTCATAAAATTATATATATGTATTTATATACACACACACAAAGACATTTATTATATGTGTGTATATTTTTTTTCCTCATATCCTCTTTTTATATTTTCACCTTTTGCAATTACAAAAGCCAGGGACAGAAATACCTCCTGGGTTCTGCCAGTGCAGAACACTCCCACCAAACAGATTTTCTCTAACATGCTGGTTGAATGATTCCTCCTGAATTACATTCATTAGGAATTTGAATGTTTCTTTCCTCCATCCCCCATCAAATCATTACTCCGGAATAAATGCATTCATCAACCACCTTGCTCAGTTCCCTCCTGCTTTGTTCAGTCTAGTTTTAAAGCATCTCCACTGAAACCGTTTGCACCTGACTCGATGCTGGCGCACGAAGGGGGAAAAAAATAAATAGCAGAAGAATTGAGCGCCACTCACAATATTGTGAAAATAATTGGAAAATTATTTCTTAAAAATAGCCAACATAATAAAGGAGGGAAAGGACTACATTCCTTCCTCCCCACCTCCGATCTCTTCCACAATTTCTGGGATTGCATCGAGTATACATATTCCAGATGGGCTGGAGAGAAGGAGGTTGGTTCTTAATGACACGTCTTTCGCTGCCTTAGGAATGAATGATTCATTCGGATCTTGCCGAGACTCGGTGCCACAGTTGAGTTACATTTCTAGAAAATCCGTATCTTTAATTCTGGCGCTGCGTGTGGGACCCAGCAAATCATGGAATTACTGCTGTAACTTCGGATTAGTAACGCTTTCTAAATGATAGTCTAATTCCAGGCCTTCATGCTTTTCAGCGTTCACACTCACACAGCCTTTTCCCTGGGAGGCTTCCTGCGGAATTAGTGCTGGCGTCTTCGTCTTTCTCTGCCCTTTTTAATTTCTCCAATGACTTCTCATTAGAATATATAATAACAGCTCCTCAGAACTTTTCTTTCTCCCGGTATAGCCAAATTCAGGCTGAGATCCTTTTTCCTTACTGTGGTTATGGCGGCGCTTTGCTGGCCCTGGAAGGGTGCACAGGCAGATTTAGCTTTGCGGGCCTACGTGGCATCTGACGCCATTACCCCGTGCAAGGGAAGGTGGAAAACCTGCCTGCGAGGTGCGGGGGGCTCCCACCTCTCGCCGCTGGGCACGGGCGGCTCGGCCCTGCGGTGCTCCCCGGTCCCTCGGCAAGGGATGCCCACTGCGGAGAAGAGGATGGGGCAGGGTACCCGCGCTCCACCTCGCCGAGCAGCGGGAACGCGGCGGCGTCTCTCCCAGCCCTCCCCATCTCCAGCAGTATATCCTGGGGGGCAGAGAGCCTGCTAACAGCCCACTCGCAACCCCAGCCACGGGAAGGTTTCTCTCCGCAGCCTTCCCAGAGCTGTCACGACCCGTGTGGGTTGGCAGCAGCGCAGGGATCATCCCTGCGGGATGCGAGCGGCCAGCGCCAGGCGAGGGGCTGGTGGCGACGCTTCCAGCCTGCCCCAGGGTGCCGGGGGACCCGGGGGACCCCGGCCCCGGCCAGGGGCGCTCGCCCCACGCCAGCTGGGAAAACGTGCCGGGGAGGCTCGGCGGAGAGCACGGTGCTTTGTGTCGCCATGGGAACGGAATGCAGATGTGCCAATTGCTTTTCTTTTCTTTCTTTCTTTTTCCACCTTTTTTTTTTTTTTTTTTTTTATTATTTGCCAGACATTGTAATACATATTATGTTTCAACTTCTGGGGCTTGCAGCGGAGGTGAGGGAGGCTTTGTGCCTTGCCAAGCACTCGGCTCCCAGAGAAGCCCCAGGGCCGGGCAGCTGCACGCTGGAGGGGTGCACCCAGCAGCGGGACCCCTTCCCTGGGCATTCCCCCCGCAGCTACGGACAAAAGCAACAGCCACCACGCAAGAGAAGTGATCACATTATCGCCAACTTGACCTTCCAAAGGGAGGCCAGGATCAAATCCAAAGCCGAAAAAATAGAGTGGGGGGGAGAGAGAGAGAGAGAGAAGGAAAGATATCCAAAAGCTGGGGGGTTTCGTGGTCTGACCCGTAGGCTGGGACGGGGTAAGATTTATTTGGGGAGGGCGCTCGCTCTCTCCCATCCTCCCAGAGCCACGACACCCCGCAGCCTAGGAGTGAATTTCGACCTGCGTTTAACCGATAATTAAACCCCGTATTTATTTGGCAGAGGAAGAATTGGCGCAGAGCTCGCCTCCCGGTCCCCGTCCCTCCCGCCTGCTGCCGCGGAGCCCCGGGCTGCCCGGAGCGGCCCGACGGGGAGGTCGCGGAACCGCAGCCCTTACCTGGAGCCCCCAGGGCGGCGAGTCGGGCCGTCTCTGCACTGCCGGTCCTGGTGCGGCCGCTTCCCCTGGGCGAGCAGGTCTGGAAGTCATTTCTACTTTCGGTTATCTAGCTTTATGAAGAATCGACACCACTCATACAGCTAGATAACCAAAGACAGAAACATCCCTCCGTCGGGGATGCCGGCCATCCGTCCATCCGTCCGTCCGTCCGCTCCAAGGTGCGGGCACGGCCGGGGCAGGGCGGCCAGGAGCTGCC
>VWZW01003357.1:249571-346249 GCA_013397115.1 Edolisoma coerulescens
CGGCCCGGCCCGGCACGGCCCGGCAATGTCAGCGCCGGGCTGGGCTCTGCCGGCAGCCACCGTCCCGGCCAGAACAGCTCCTGCGGCGTCCAGGGAGCCTGCGCCCACCTGTCCGGACCTTGGCACCTCCTATTTCCCTTCCTTGTCAACCTACATCCCATTCCTTGCGCCCTGGATCCCCCGCACCCTGCATCCACCTGCCCTGCAGCTGGCATCCCATTCGCTGCACCTGTGACCTTTCCCTGCACCCTGCATCCTATTCCTAGAACCCTACCTCCATACCTTGCACCCTACATCCCATTCCTAGAACCCTACATCCCCTGCCCTGCACCCTACATCCCCTTCTTCACACTCTACATGCCCCTCCATGCACTCTACATGCCCTCCCTGCACCTTACACCCCATTCCTTACACCCTGTGTCTCTGCCCTCCATTCTGCATCCCATTCCCTGCATCTATGGCCTTTTCCTTGCCTACAACCTGCATCCCATTCCTTGCACCCAACACCCATTCCCAGTACCCTACATCCCACTCCCTGCACCTGTGGCCTTTTCCCTGTACCTTGCATTCCCTGCACCCTACATGCAGTTCTTCGCACCCTATATCCCATTCCTTGCACCCTGCATCCTCTGTCCTGCACCCCGCATCTCACTCCCTGCACCCTACATCCATTCCTGGCACTCTGTATCCCATTCCTTGCACCCCACACCCTCTTGTCCCTACCCTACACCCCATTATCCCACACCCTGTGCTCGTGTTTGACTCTCCAGCCACTGCTCCATCCCCAACCTATCCGCGAGGCTTTCAGGGTGACAAGGACCGGCTGGGTGCGTGCTGGCCCCGCCACCGCGAGCGTCCCAGCCTGCTCGCACGCAGCCGCTTCCCGCCCCCCGCCTCTTTCCTCGGGCTCGGTGAGACACACGAGCAAAAGGCGAACCGCGAGCGCGGTGACTCCGGTACCGGCGCCGCGGAAGTCCCGAAGCCGCGGCACGGGCTGGGGGAGCAAAATTACACCCAGCGCCATAGCGCTGCCGGCACGACCGCGGCAGGACTCGAACCTGCAATCTTCTGATCCGAAGTCAGACGCCTTATCCATTAGGCCACGCGGCCACCTCCACTCCCGCCTTCCCGCGTGCCTTACTGAGGGAATCCCGGCGGGCTGTACCATGCGCGGGAGGGGGGCGGGACGGGACGGGACGTCATCGCGGGCGGAAGTTCCCCCGGGCGCCTGGGTTTGGATCTGCCCGCCGGTCCAGGCCCCTGCAGCCCGTGCCGGGACCAGGTGGGAGCCGGGGGGGAACATCTGTGTGGGGGAAAACATCTGTATGGGCGAACATCTGGGGGGGCACGGCTGCGGGGGGCACGGCTGTGTGGGGNACAATGCGTGCATGGCGGGGGTGGTGGTCAGTGCTGAGCCTTTTCTCCCCCCGCAGCTCCGTGTCAGGACACATCCCGGAGCAGGGGGGGCGATGAGACGCGTGCCCTGGATGCGCTTGCTGAGGGGCTGCAGCCCCCAGCCCCGGCGGTGCCCCTCCAGCTCCTCGGCCAGCCGCCCGCTGCCGCAGGAGCCGAGCCAGGAGCCGGCCGCGGGCCAGCGGCGCATGAACCCCCTCAACATCCAGATGCTGTCCAGGACCCTCCACGAGCAGATCTTCCGCGGGGCCCAGGTGCGCTACTCGGCGGAGGAGGTGCAGCGCAGCGTGGAGCACCTGCAGCGCCACGACCTGTGGGGCAAGGAGACCTCCACGCTGCCCGACGTGGAGCTGCAGCTGCCCCGCATGTACGGGGACAACATCGACGAGCACTTTCGGCTCCTGGCGCAGAAGCAGAGCTTGCCCTACCTGGAGGCGGCCAACGAGCTGCTGCGCTGCGAGCTGCCCCCGCTGCCCGGGCAGTGGGCGTGGGAGCTGGGCTGGACCCGCTACGGCCCCGACGGGCGAGCGGAGCCTGTCGACTTCCCCGAGGAGCGGGCGCTGGTGTTGGACGTGGAGGTGTGCGTGGCCGATGGCCACTGCCCGACGCTGGCCGTGGCGGTCTCGCCGCACGCCTGGTGAGATGCGGTGCCAGCAGCGAGGCTGGGGTCACAGCAGGGGTGGTGGGGAAAGAGTTTTGAGGAGGATGGGGATGCTCCTGAGCGGAGCCTCTTCCTGCAATCCGCCGCTGGCTTGCGGGGAAGACACAACGAAGCCCCAAAGCGTGGCTCTGGGATGTGGGATGTGTGTCCTGCTTGGCACAGTGCTCCCCAGGGTGGGTCACCTCCCTCCCACAGGCTCAGCACCCCATGGCACTGCAGGTGCTTCGTTTGTGACAGCTGTGGGTGCCACGTGTCCCCCCCCCAGGTACTCTTGGTGCAGCAGGCGGCTGCTGGAGCAGCGTTATTCCTGGTCCAGCCACCTCACCCTGGCTGACCTCATTCCCCTGGAGAGCCCAGCAGGTGCCAGCTGTGCCAGCAAACAGGACTGGACGGAGAGATTGGTGGTGGGACACAACGTGGCCTTCGACCGGGCGTTCATCAAGGAGCAGTACCTTATCCAGGTAATCCACTGGGCCTTTGCTTTGTACTGGCAGCTGCAATTCCTTACCCACATAATCATTTGCATTGGCTCTTGAGGGTTATTTTGACAGATGCTGTTTTGCACAGGTACCCCAGGTTTGTGCTCACGTTGTCTTGCAGGGCAGGTTGAGGTTGGATCCCTTTAGAGGAAAATGTTCTTGCACCTTATAAAGCTGCTGGAGGCTGCAGGGTGACAGCTGGGGAGGTGGCAGGAGCCTTTGAGCAGCTGACAGCCTGCACTGGGCATGCTTTTGGCTCTCAAAAGGGGAGTGTGGGAGGCAAAGTTTCCCTCAGCAAAAGCAGCTTGAGCAGAGGACTTGCAGCTCGCCCAGCATATCCCAAACCCTCTCTTTCCTCCCACTGTGCTGTGTCCCAGGGCTCCAAGATGCGTTTCCTGGACACCATGAGCATGCACATGGCCATCTCGGGGCTGACGGGCTTCCAGCGCAGCCTCTGGATGGCTGCCAAGCACGGCAAGAGGAAGGGGCTGCAGCAGGTCAAGGAGCACATGAAGAAAACACGCAGCAAGGCAGAGGGGCCGGCGGTGAGTGAGGGAGCTGAGCTGCTGGCAGTGGTGTGGGTGGCAGGGGACTGTCTGCTCCTGTGGTGGGGCTGTTTGCTCCTGTGCTGGCAGAGTGGGAGCTGTTGGAGCAGTTCCGCTGAGTGAAGCTCTCCCAGCGCTTTTCAGATAAGGTGGCCTTGGTTTAAACTGGAGCAGCAGCATCCTCTCCTCCTCCTGATCTTGGCTGCAGCTGGTCCTCCTCCCACACTGCCTGACCCCGCTGCTGTCCACAGATCACCTCGTGGGACTGGGTGCACGTCAGCAGCATCAACAACCTGGCCGATGTGCACGCCCTCTACGTCGGGGGGGAGCCGCTGGAGAAGGAGGCGCGGGAGACCTTTGTGAAGGGCACCATGGCTGACGTCAGGAGTCAATTCCAGGTGCAGGAGGCCATCCCACCATCCTGACAGGCAGCAGGAGGTGGAGTGGGGAGCAGGGTGGTAGTAGCTGCTGGGGTGGTTTCCATTTTGCTGCCCTTTCTTGCAGCTTTGTGTGTGCGTGGGGCTGTGACCTGCTCCGCGCTCCTGCAGCCCCGATGCCTTGCCCTGTGCTGGCAGAGGGGTGGCTGCTTTGCCTGCTCTCACCCGCTGCTGTCCCCAGGACCTGATGTTGTACTGTGCCCGTGATGTCCAGGCCACCCACGAGGTGTTTCAAGAGCAGCTGCCACTGTTCATGGAGAGGTGAGAGCTGCCAAGTTCTGGCTGGCGTTGGCCAAGGGGCTGTGGGCTTGGCGGGCAGTGGGGAGGGTCACAGTCCCTCTGGGCATGAGATGTGGCTCCTCTTGTCCTTAGGGTGTCCTGAACCTCTTTCCAGGAGGGACTTCAGACCCCTCCTGTGTAGGTGAGCAGGAGTGTACAGCAGCACAGTGGCTGGGGAAGGTGAGCAGGCTTCCTGAGGCAGTCTGGAGTGATACAGTTTTGGGGTTGTTGCACAGGGCAGGCAGATGATACAGAGATCATTACAGTTTAGGGGAAGAGCATCAAGGCTTGTGTGAGGCTGGGAAACCCTAGATGAAGACACATTCCTGCCTGTTGTAGTCTGGTGCTTCCAGGGCCAATCGCCTCTGGCAGATATCTAATTCCTTGCTGCTTTGGGGCCCAGGTGCCCCCACCCTGTGACGTTTGCAGGGATGCTGGAGATGGGAGTGTCCTACCTGCCAGTCAATGGGAATTGGAATAGGTACCTGAACGATGCTCAGGGCATTTATGAGGACCTGCAGAAGGAGATGAAGAAGTCCCTGATGAACCTGGCCAACGATGCCTGCCAGCTGCTGCACGAGCACAGGTACCGTGGGCTGGGGCTGCAGGTCCTGCTGGAAGCAGCTCAGGCACCAGGTGGTCCATGGGGGGCTGTGGGTGGGTGTGAGGGACAAGAGCACAGCTGTGGTGTGACAATGGTGTGTCATCAGGTACAAGGATGACCCTTGGCTCTGGGATCTTGAGTGGGACACACAGGAGTTTAAGCAGAAGAAGAATCCAGGGAAGAAGAAGAAGAAAGGTCAGGATGGGAACAGCCAGGTCTCCCCAGCAGCGATGGATGCAGAAGAGTCAGCGCAGGAGTGGCAGGAGGGTGAGCACAGGTGATCCCTGGGGATGAGGGATGCTCCAAGGCTGCCTTCCCAGGGGTGCCCAGACAAAGGGACAAGGTTTGTTGGTGGTGCAGGGTGAATCGTTGCTGGCCTATGTCCCGTGCTGCTGCATGTGGTGGGGGACTGGTTTGATGTCCCTGTCCCCAGAAGGGTGGCACAGAGGACCCTTTGCTAGCCACTTCTTGCCCCACCAGACCCTGGTCCCCCCAGTGAGGATGAGGAGCTGAAAGTCCCTGCGAGCCAGCTCTGTCTGGAGCGCCTGAAGGAGACGGTCGCGCTGCAACCCAAGAGACTCCAGCACCTGCCAGGCCACCCGGGGTGAGTTGGGGACCCTGGGTGTCCCCAGGGCTCGCCCTGCACTCTCTGACCCATCCCTGCTGCTCTCTAGCTGGTACCGCAAGCTGTGCCCACGCCTGGAGGAGGAGGGGTGGGTGCCTGGCCCCAGCCTCATCAGCCTGCAGATGAGGGTGACCCCAAAGCTGATGCGCCTGGCCTGGGATGGCTTCCCCCTCCATTACTCGGAAAAACATGGCTGGGGGTACCTGGTGCCAGGACGGCAGGACAATTTGCCAGCAGCCCCTGTGGAGACCGATGGCCCCTCCTGCCCACACAGGTGAGAGGGATGTAATGGGGTGCTGGGCTGGCAGCTGCCCTGTGGGAATATCTGGGAGCTCCCTGGCACCCTGGCACTGTGCCCAGGAGCTGCCCCAGAGCCTTGGGCCCTGTTAATGGGTGCATCAGCCCTGCCCTCTCCTCTGCCAGGGTGATCGAGGACCTGTACAGGCAGCACTGCCTGGAGAAGGGCAAGGAGCAGCCCCTGGGGCTGGAGGCTGCTGTAGAGGACGAGCTGCTGGTGATGGACAGCAGCACGATGTGGCAGAAGGTGAAGGAAGGGGGATGGAGGGTTCCCTGGTGGGAGGGAGGTGTGGGGCTGTGCTTCCTCCTGCGTGCATGCAGGAACCAGCCCCGTGTGCAGCTCCAGGGGCTGCGAGTAAGAAATTCCCTTTAATAAGGGTTACTGGGGGATTGGTGTTTGATCTGGCTTCCCCCACGGTCCCTCTCTGCTGCAGATGGAGGAGCTGAGCCGCATTGAGGTGGATCCAGAGGAGAAAATGAGCAAAGCAGACCAGAGCCTGCTGCTGGTAAGGGGGGGCTTTCCTGTAGAATGGGGTGGTGGACTGGTCTCTCTTTCCTTGATTTCCTCTTCCTTGATTTCATGCCTGAAAATGTTCCTGGCGTTGCCTCGCTTTGCTGGTCGCAGGAGGAGATGGAAGAGCTGAGCAGGCAGGCAGAGATGAAGAGCCAGCCCTCGTTCCACCATGGCAATGGTCCCTACAACGATGTCAACATCCCCGGGTGCTGGTTCTTCAAGCTGCCTCACAAGGCAAGCTGGGGCTCCTGGGGCTCTTCCTGTCCCCACAGTGATTTCATCCCATGGGTTTGGGTGGTGGAAATGCATCTCTGTAGCTGGGACAGGAGAATGCACAGAGCTTTGCTGGTGTGGAGTGGTGGCTTGCTGAGCCCTGACGCCTCTTTTGCTGCTAAAGGATGGCAACGATAACAACGTGGGAAGCCCTTTTGCCAAGGATTTCCTGCCCCAGATGGAGGACGGCACCCTGCGAGCTGCTGTGGGCCGCACCCACGGGACGAGAGCCCTCGAGATTAACAAGATGATCTCGTTTTGGAGGAACGCTCACAAGCGGATCAGGTGAGCAGCTGCTTTCGTGGTGGCACCCCTGCAGGTGGAGGCTGTGTTGAGACAGGGGAGTTTATGAGGATGCATGGGGGCCTCAGCATCTCACCTGCCATGTGTCCCCCCAGTTCCCAGATGGTGGTGTGGCTGAAGAAAGGGGAGCTGCCTCGTGTGGTGACCAGGTACGGGGAGGAACGACCCAAATCTGGACTGTTGTTCCCTTTACCCCGCGCCAGGAGGGCTTTTGCAGGGTGATGCTCATCCTCACCTCTGTCCCAGGCATCCTGACTATAACGAGGAGGACAATTACGGAGCCATCCTGCCGCAGGTGGTGACCGCAGGCACTGTCACCCGCCGGGCGGTGGAGCCCACCTGGCTGACGGCCAGCAACGCCCGGGTATGGCCATGCTCGGATCCTTGTGGGAGTGTTTTGGGGCTCCCTCTGTGTTTTGGACTGATTGGAGCTGCTTGGCTTGGAATAAGAGTTGGATATGGATGCTGGGATTTCGGGTGGCAGGACCAGAGCTGGGGTCCTCTTGTTGATGTGCTTTGAGGTGGGAGAGGGGAAGGAGTGGGCAGAGGCTCTGGAGCTTCAGGATGTGGTAGAAGGGGAAGAAAACACCGAAGTACCAGTTTATGTCCTTTCTCAAGCTCCCCTTCTTCTGTGCTGGAGTAACCAAGTGGGTGATGCTCCACATGGGTTAAACCTGGTTTTGACATTGAGAACAAAACTTAGGGGCACAGGGAGTGCTGTGCCAGCACACTGTGGCTAAGGGAGGAGGGCTGCTCCTGTGCCACGGAGGAGGAGGAGAGGGATGTGCTGAGCTTGGTATCGTGTCCTGCAGGCCGACCGGGTGGGCAGTGAGCTGAAAGCCATGGTCCAGGTGCCACCCGGCTACTCCCTGGTGGGAGCAGACGTGGATTCCCAGGAGCTCTGGATCGCCGCCGTGCTCGGCGAGGCGCAGTTCGCCGGCATGCACGGTGAGCCGGGGCTGCGCCGCGGGAGCGGCTTTGCCGGGCAGGGCGGTGATCCCCCCGATCCCGATCCCGATCCCGTGTGGTGTCCAACCTCTGCTCCCCTCCCGCAGGCTGCACGGCCTTCGGCTGGATGACCCTGCAGGGCAAGAAGAGCAACGCCACGGACCTGCACAGCAAGACGGCCGCCACCGTGGGCATCAGCCGGGAGCACGCCAAGGTCTTCAACTACGGGCGCATCTACGGGGCGGGGCAGCCCTTTGCCGAGCGGCTGCTGATGCAGTTCAACCACCGGCTGACGCAGCAGCAGGCGCGCGAGAAGGCCCAGCAGATGTACGCCGTCACCAAGGGCATCCGCAGGTGGGTGCTGCCCGGGGGCGGCGGGGACGCGGCCGGTGGCGGTGTCCCACGGGAGATGGGTTACTCGCTCTCCCCTCCAGGTTTTATCTCTCCGAGGAGGGGGAGTGGCTGGTGACGAAGCTGGACCTGGATGTGGACAGGGCGGAGGATGGATCGGTGTCGGCGCAGGATGTCCAGCGGCTCCAGAGAGAAGCTGTGAAAAGGTGAGATGGTCTGACCCTGCACGGCTCTGTGGCATCGGGATGGGAGGCGGAGAGGGCTGCAGCCCGATGGGCAGTGGGCAGAGAAGGCAGATGGGGCTGGATAGTCTTGGTCCACCCTTCCTGCTCCCCCAGGCCAAGGAGGTTTGATCTGGGGCGTCCCAGCCTCACCCACTCTCCCAGGGAACAGTTAGCAGGGTCTTGTCCTGCTGCCCCAAACCAGGAGGGAGTGTTGGAGGGTCTCAAATGGGGTCCTGCAGCTCCCTCCCACACTTCCAGCAAACCTCCCCTCTGCCCCACAGGTCTCAGAAGGGGAAGTGGAATGTGGTGGAGCACCGAGTATGGGCTGGAGGCACCGAGTCCGAGATGTTCAACAAGCTGGAAAGCATTGCCTTATCCCCCTCCCCACAGACCCCAGTGCTGGGTTGTCACATCAGCAGGGCCCTGGAGCCTGCCATGGTCAAGGGAGAGGTAAGGATGTAGCTCTGGGCTGCTGAGATTTTGGCTTTGCTCATCTTCTCCAAAATGATGTTCAGCCCATCTTAGATTGCTGGAGACCCACTAGGCTCTTGTAGCCATTCAGGAAACCCATTGTGCCTTTTTCTCCATCCCATCAAGAAAACCCAAGCACCCTGAGTTTAACAGCTTTCTCCCAGGAGCTGTCCTGTAAGGGTACCATGCCCTTGACTGCAGCGCTCTCTTACTGTCCATCTGTGTTTCCTTTCACCAGTTTGTGACCAGCAGAGTGAACTGGGTGGTGCAGAGCTCGGCTGTTGACTACCTGCACCTCATGCTGGTTGCCATGAAGTGGCTCTTTGAGGAGTTTGACATCAACGGGCGCTTCTGCATCAGCATCCACGACGAGGTGCGGTACCTGGTGCAGCACCAGGATCGCTACCGGGCAGCCCTGGCCCTGCAGATCACCAACCTCCTCACCAGGTGAGATGTGAGGGCTCTGGTGTCTCCTGGGGAGGAGCAGCAGTGACTCTGGAGCAGGACAGGAGAGCCCCAGGGGCTGGGATTGGCTTTGCCTACAGCAAGCTGGTACAGAGCAGTTTTCTTCTGCTCAGGGCAAGTTAGCAGCACTGGAGGCTGCAGTTCCTTCATGTGTGACTCAGGTGGCTATAAATGGACCTCGGCTTTGATTTCCAGGGATAATGTGCTGGCAAGAGGGGGATATCATCAGATTCTGGCTCCTGCAGTGATGGCGCCATTCACTGGCTCTGTTGGGGTGCAAGTGCATCGCCTCCTGCTCCCTTCAGGTCTGCAGCTGTCACATGGCAGCAGCCTTTGGGCTTGCTTGAGGAGCTGGGAGCCTGAAACTATTCCATCCCTCGTCTCCTGCTGCCTTCAAGGGACAGCAAGGGGCATGGCTCATCTCTGCTGTGAGCACCAGTGCTGTCGCCCCTCCCACAGCCAGTGTGGGGTGTTCCTGCTGCTTCCCTGCCCCACGCAGAACTAAGCTCAGCCTAGAAAGCTCCTGAGCTCAAAGGGCTCCCGTTGATCCAGCTCTGGCCCAGCCAGCTTTCCCAAATCCCCCTCCCAGCACCGTGGAGTATTTGGTTGCACAGGAGCTGGCCAAGGTGAGCTGTTTCTCCCGTGTGGAGGCAGGAATACCACAAACAGCCTTTCTGCAGCCACGGTGGGGACAGGCACCCTGGTGTTCCTGCCTTTGTGCTGGCTCCTGCGAGCACAGGGCTTCCAGCTGGGAAAATCCCGCATCTGCTCTGCCTGCCAGGGAGGATTAGCCAGCTGTGAGGGGCTGGATTCTTCCCTTCTCCCGAGGAGGCTCCATTACTTCCAAGGAGGCACTGTTACTGTTCCTCCCGTGCCCACTTCAGCAGTACTTGACCCTCCTGCTACCCAGGACTTAGAAAACACCTTGTCGCCCACCTGCTGAGCGATGTGGGTGCAGAGTACCCTGTGAGGGGTGGCTGGCCAGTGTTTGGTGAAACTGGCTGGTCAGAACTCGGTGTGACAAGGCCAAGGGTGATGTCCAGCACTGTCCCACCTGCTTGCTTGTTCTCCAGGTGCATGTTTGCCTACAAACTGGGCCTGCAGGATCTGCCACAGTCAGTGGCTTTCTTCAGTGCGGTGGACATTGACCAGTGCTTAAGGAAGGAGGTGACCATGAACTGTGTGACGCCGTCAAACCCCATGGGGATGGAGAAGTACGGCATCCCTCAAGGTGAGCGGTGTCTGTGCAAGCTGCCCCCTGTAATCATCTCTGTGTGAGCCTTCCCAGCTTAAGCAGAGCACTTGGCCTAAGCAGTCATTCCCTGAGGGCTCCTCTGCTCAGCACTTTTTAACACAACCCAAATTTAATTTCTCCTTCTCTGAAAGGAGGCACCTCAACAGCCTTGGCTACTTTGCCCTGCAGACCCAAACCTTTCCATCCTTCATTCCTTTCCCTCCTTCCCCGCTCTCCCTTAGCCCAGCACAGCTCTGTTCAGAGAACTGTTTTGGCATTGCTGGGTGCTTTCTCAGCAGTCCCAAGGCCTCAAGTCATCCGTCTGCACTCAGTGTAACCCTCTAATTGCTGCAAGCAAACATTTAACTCGTGGCTGGGAAAGCAGCTCCTCCTCACTGTGCAGCAGCTCTTTCCCAGATAAGGGAAGAACCTGCCCTCAGATTTGTTCTCTCAGTCACTGCACACATCAGATGCTCCACCCTTAAGTAACCTTTATTAGGAGTCTTGCAGGCAAAGGGTGCTTTCAGAAACAGGATTTGTGCTCTGTAGGCAAAAAGGGCACTTTTCACCAAGAACAAGGCAAATTAAAGAAGCGCATTGCAATCAGGGTCAGCAAAAACGTAACAGCAAAAACGTGCAAAACCAGCCTGGGCAGAAGAGGCTGTGGGCTCTTGCTGCTCAGGAGCTGCACACAGCAGCTTCAGCTCCAAGGCAGAACAGCTCATGCTCCCAGCTTCCTACTGGTGCTGGTTCCTTCATTGTCACCACCACCCAAAACAGAAGTTTGAATAAATTTAGGGCTTTCTGTGCTACATGCTCTGAACTAAAGCAGATCCCAACCATTGCTCTCTTACGTTGCACAGTGTACTGCAGGGAACTGACTGTCCCCTTGTCTTCCAGGGGAAGCACTGGATATATATCAGATAATTGAAATAACCAAAGGCTCGCTGGAGAAGCAGTGACGACACCAGAGTGCCAGGACAATTGTCCAGACCGCCTGCCAAAGCCTCGCTGTCCTTTCAGAAGCAGATCTTTTGTCAGGGACTGATCCCAGTCGCTCCCTTTCCTTTTTGCTGTAAGGAGGGGATGTTCCTGGGGAAGATTTTCGTAGCAGCACATTTGAATAGCAGAGGCACTTCTGATGGCAGCAGCCAGCTGTGAAACCTGAGACAGAGGGGCAAGAGTCGCTCCCGTGGACACAAAGGAAGAAGTCATAAGTACTTGGCAAGAGAAGCAATAAACCATCGTCTCCTTATCTGCAGCATCCAAGACCAAGGCGAGTCCACCATGGAACAGGCACTGTGAGAGGAGGCAGTGGCAGCAATCCCCGTTTATTTTTTTCTCTGCCTCTTCTTTTTGGGTTCTTGGTTCTCATCTGTCTGCTCTGCTGTGCTGCTCTAGAGGGGAGGGAGAGAGCAGCAGTAGAGTGTGATTGTTTTTGTGTGAGTAGTCTAAGGAATGTTTATCCAGAGCAAGAAACCAGGTGTACAGAACAGGATTTAGCTCTTTTTTCCTCCCTAACAAAATGACCTGAATATGGGACTCCTGTCAGCCACTGAGACTTTCCCCATGGACACCCCCCTCCCCAATTCATGCTGGAACTTAGACCACAGGCTACCAGTGGCACAGAACAGGGACTCTGTCCTGGGATTTGGCTTGTTGAAACACTCAGGAAAATATGGACAGAAGCACCAATAAAAACCTGGACAATCAGCAGAGTAAATTGTTTATTTTTCTTAGCCAGCACAGGTGGCACTGCCTTCACCAGCACTACCTAGCAGAGATGGGTCTGAGGAGAATGATGCCTTGCAGAATTTGCCCTGCCAGGTCTTTATCTACAAAAACCTGCATATAAAACCACTTTGCATCGTGCTGCAAAGGTCTCATCCTGGCCAGGCAGTAGATCCTCACATGTAATGCTGATGGACCTCTCTGCTTTCTGAGGCAAAGAACAAGGCCTTAAGAAGAGTTTCACTTCTCCAAGACTAGGGACACAGAGCTGGTGCATGAAAACAAAGGCCACTCAAGGCAGAGGGCTGGGGTGTAGGGGGTGTTCTGAGAGAAACTGTTCACTCCTTCCTATCATCTTAGGATTAAAGTGAGAGCTAACCCAGGGAAGACAAGCTGTCCTAACTTCACACATTCCTGCCCAACTCACAAATACAGCTGGCTTCTAAAGAGGAGGAAACCTATCAGTAAAAGCAGCTAAATGAATTCTGACCTGGTCGTTGTGTGGCTCGTTCTCGGCATCCTCCGAGTTCCGCTCCTGCAGGGCGCTGTCCAGCACGGACGCATTGATGCGGAAATCCCGGGAGGTGCTTAACTTCATGTACTGCATCAGGTTCACCTGCAGCAGCCAAGGGGAAACCAGGCAGGGAAAACATAAAGCCATGAGCATCTTGGTTTAGTGTTCTACCCTGCCTAGTCCTTTGCACAGCACTGGGACAGAGTCCATCACAGTAATAACGCAGGATTGAAGCACAAAGGGGGTGAAAAAGCACCTGCCCCCAGGCAGTCCAGGGGCCCATTTACATTTTCCTGAAAGCCAAGTGATTGCCAGTTACTCTCACTCTCATGGAGGACCTCCTTGTGGTACATTTCAGGATAGAGACTGGGGGAGAGTGAGGAAAGCTGGCACGAGGTGTGCATGTTCCTGCTCCACCAGAAACCACAGGTCACAGGCAGCACTGATGTGGACACAGGCTGGCATCAGTGTGGCAACAATTCAGCAGTGGTTGAATTGAATTGAAGGCCAGGAGCATAGGCAAGGGCTGAAAGGTCCTTACACCTTCCTAATCTGAGTATTAGAGACTTTAACAACAGCCCTCCACCATGCCATTGATCCCACTGTTCCACCAGGTTCAGGTCACAGAAGATCTCTGCTTTACATTACCTTTGACTTCTTGGAGAGGTGGATAAGGAACTTCTCATATTGCTCAATTGCAAAAATCAGGTTTGGGATTGGCTTGGTCTCCCGAAGCACCTTGGCCTGAAATGCAGAGAGGAGCGAGATGGGTCAGATTTGGAAGGGAACAACAGCACTGTAGCATGACATGAAGACCACAACATTCCCAGTTTAGAGAAGAGTCTTCAGTAACTTTGCCCTGTACCAGTCCTGCCCCAGCAAGCCCTGCAAGCTTTGTCACTAGTTTGAAATTGATGCCCAGGATGGTTCTGCAGTGAGGCTCTGCTGTGCATTGTTCTGTGCTCTGCCTGCAGCCCACAGCCCCGACATCCCTGCCAGCAGCTCCTCTGCTCCAGCTCTCCTCAGGCATCACAAGCACGGGCCATCCAGGCAAGGAGCACCCTGACGTTTCACCACATTGTTGTCCTGCTTATTCACCACCACTGGTGCTCGTTCCCCATGGTGACAGAGGGGTAAAGCACACGCAGCATTTCAGCTCATTCCCATACACTCAGGGAAGAGCTAGGCAGATCATGCTCGTGGCTTTTAAACCCTTAACATCACAGCAATGTCTGGGACAGCTGATGAGACGGAGGAAATGCTGTCTGGGAGAACAAACAAAGGACATCAAGGACCAGGAACCTGCCAGCCTGCTCACTTGCTCCCAAACAAATAATCCAGTCATTTTCAACTGCCCTGCTTTAGTGCAATCCATTCCTTCCTTCATCTTTAAATGTACTGATAAAATTAAGAAACACTTAAAGAAGATGCAATATTGGTTCCAATAAATTAGCCCATAGCTGTAATTTCATAGCTTACCCCAAGTGGTAAAAATACCAGACAAGGCAGACTATCCAGATTGACCTTTGTTTCATGTCCATGAGATTTTAAGCGGCATTTAGTGAAGATGGCTTTTTTGTTTTGTTTTTTGGTTGTATTTTATTTGTTTGTGCTTTTTTAGACTTTTCTCTGAAGTTACAGTAGATTAAATTTGATTTTTACTTAAAGGCCCAAATGACAAATTGTCTGGTGATCTGTAAGAAGCCACCAGGCACCACAAGCCTTGAGGTATGATCCTGCAAATACGGCCCATGTTCTAATGGAGTGAGTCAGTCTTACCATGACTGTGGAGACTGCAGCAGCTTCATCCTCTTTCTTCTTCTTTTTCTTCTCTTCTACAAAGCTTAAGCTCTCACTGTGGATGTTCTGAAGGAAGATGCCAAAAGATGTGTCATTAGAGGGTAAGCAGGGAAGAAATGCCAGCCAAGAAAGGCCAGAGAAGTCCTTGCTCTGGCCAGCTAACTGCATTACCAGCTAGGTAACAGAAAGGTAATGATACAAGGGTGGAATTTGGGGTGATCTCAAAAAAAAAAATAAGGAAAGAAAAACTAATTTCATAATTTATACATTCAGAAATGTGCATGTGTGAGAAGTCCCCAGCAGTGATAGCTCTGCACACCATGACACCTTCCCCAATATGTTGTACAGCTCCTGTGGTCCTCACACAAGTACCCAGTTCCTCTCCAGGCAGATAAATCCCAGCTTCAGCACCGCAGTCTTTGGCACCCACATTACTTCACACTGTGATGACTGCAGTGTTGTTGACCTTTATTTGCCATTGTGTTTAGCAGCAGTATTAATCTCATCCAAAAACCCCCACATAAACAGAGGGGAAAAAAACACAGCTAAAACCCAGCTCCTTCCCTGCTCAAGCAGAAATCAGCATGCTCAGTCCCAATGGTGCTGAAATGTCTTACACTATATTTGACAAAGTAAAGCTTGAACTGTAAGAAACTCAGGTCATGTCAAGAAGATGAACAATCCCCAAGGGTGCCCGTGTACTGAAGCTGATACACCACTCAGCATCAGACAGACTGGCTGTGATTCTGCCAGTTAATTTAGGCCTTACCTGTACGTAAGTAATGAATGAGTAACACTGTGGGGTCAGATGGGAACCTGAGAGCTTCACCTGCGAAGGAGCAGAGAGAGAGGCTGGTGTTACTCCTAACTCAGGGCAATGAGCCGTTTCCCCAGAAATTTGCTCACACTCACCAGCTTTTCCAGTCTTCCAGGAATCGTATTCGAGGTGCTGCGGCAAGCCTGGATGTACTGCAAGGGAAACACGAGTTTCTTCCAGGTGTGCTGTTCCCATCCTGTATCCAGGCAGAGCTCAAAGCAGCTCATACAATGGCACAGCGGGGAGGGCAGGATTTGCACAACTGTCCTCCCCAGCGGCTTGCTACATCCCAAAGGCCATGTCTGCATTCCAGAGCTGTGAGAGGAGAGCTCTGGGGCAGTCACCACCTCGTCTCAAAGGAGCTCCCCAGGCCTGTGTTTCATGGCCCAGTTACCCCAGGTCCTGCTTCAGGGAATGGGAATGAGTGGCAAGGGCAGGACTGGTGAGCACTGTGAGAACACTGTGGGTGCCCTTCATTGTGCACACAGTTGTGTAGAGGAACCCAGAGGACACACTGGAAACAGCACCTCCAAGCCATGCAAAGCCAAATTCAGCTGGAGAGAAGCTTTCCTTTTATCTCCACTGGTACAACTATCACTGCTCAGAAAGGTCACGAAATTGAGGGCACGAAAGCCAGCAGAACAAGGGCTCAACTCCTGCAAGAGATCAGCAGCCCAGTCCCAAGCCTAACTTCTGCCAGGGGTCACTGTGAGCTTGCTGCAGCAGATGGGGAGAAGGTTTCTAGCTCAGAGGCAGCCCGCTGTCAGCAGAGCACACTCACGTGTTTGATGAGGGAGGTGAGAATTGCGTATGTCTTGCTGAGGCTTCTCAGCAGTGTGTCCACACAGCTCCCTGCTGGGAGTGCAGTCTGCACCAGCTCATGATAGACTGTCAGCAGAGTTCCCAGCTGCAGAATTACACCTTTCTCCAGAGCCTGAGTTTGGTTTGATGCCTGAGTGGAGTCTTCTAGAAGAAAGAGATGAATATCTGGTGAATGTGTGTCTAATGAATCCAGCTGTGCAGGTGGGAGGCACAAAAGACCATCTTTGTGTCTGATGCATAAAGCCCCAGTGGGGCAAGGGGAAAATAATCACTGGAGGGATTTTGTGACACCACCTTTATCTCACTTTGTTCATGTAGAACCAGCTCAAGGGAGAGTTTAACCTGCCCTCAGATGATGCTATCTCAAAATCCTCAAATATCTTTTTGCTCTCTGTCTTTATCTGTTTTTGACAAAGGTGTCTCAGTAAGAACTGGACCACTTTCATTACCTGATGTGTCTGACCCCAGACTGGTGAGTTTCTTGATAAGCCAATCCACCTCTTCAAGGACCTTATCCACCTGACCCAGAACCAGCAGCTGAGACAGAAACCAATAACAAAACAGGTTTTTGGAGGAGTTTGGCACAACGCGAACCTGCAAGCTGCTCCGAGCACAGTAGCCCTGGACACTGCAGGTGTCACACACACACTGCTCTGACTCACACAGACAGTGGGGGCTGCAGTCTTGGCATTCACTACGGCAAAATGGCACCGGCCCTCCACTTCTACGTCCTGGGCAGAGGAGAGAAAACAAATTCTGGTGAGTAAAACTTGAACTGCTGTCACACAGTTTGCATCAGAGATGCACTCAAATCTGACAGCACTGTGTGATGAAGAGCTCAGCTGCTCCTGTATCATACCTGATCTATGTCTCCCAGGCAGGCGTGGATGTCTTGTGCAAGTTCCCGCAGGAGACCGACAGGGCTCTTGTAGAGAACGTGGACACTGAAGAGCAGAGACAGCAAGCCCTTGCAGCAAGAAATATCCTCTGTAGGGAAGAGAAAATAACACACTGCCAGGTGCAGAGCTTGCCTAGCTACTTAGGAACATCAGACATCCAGTGAGGGAAAGTCTCAAATTCAGTATGGATTTAACAGTAGGTGAAAATCCCATCAAAATACCGCAGCTATCAAAAATCTAGCTAAAAGCAGGATTTAAAACATCAGGCATCCCATGTGAGAGTGCAAAGGGAAGTATGGCACACTGGAGCTCTTGGATCATAGAAAAATGGTGACCAAAAGCACTGAGGAAGTGCAATACAAACCCTGGCAAGAGTACTGTCTTTCCAGAGTACAAATCCCAATTTGAGCCTAAATAACAAGGGAGAAAAGTCAAGTGAATGGCTTCCTTTCCTTCAGAAATGCTAAAAGATTTACAGATGGAGTTCCTTATGATCACAGTGTTGTAGCAATCTGCCACAGAATGGGACCTGAATCTATCTTGACAAAGAGGTAAAACCAGGACAGACCCCAGCAGAGCATGTGAGGGTCTAACATCAGACCTGACACATCACATCTAAACATGCTCCTCAAAGCTTACTTACCAAGAGCATTTTCTTTGCAAACTTTGACTGTCCAAGTCAGGAACTGAAGGAACTATTTAAGAGGAGAAAAGATACCATGGGTTTGAAACAGAATTCAAAGCACAAAATAACAACAAAAATTTAAGACAATGAATCACAGCAAAGGAAGATGAGTAGAGCACCCAGCCATGATCTGTGAAGTTCCACAAGGAACACTTAGCTTACTAACAAGTCAAAAGCTGAGACCCAGGACAGGGTAATGGCTATACATTCCCCTGGACAGAGTAACAGCTCCATTTAATTTAAGGTAAATGATGACTCCAGACTTCTGGCACAGTTAGTGCAGTTCCTAGCTTGTAAAATTGGGGCACTTTAGAAAATGACTCCTTGCGTGGAAGGGATTAGGCACTCTGCCAGTTTGGACTGGACACAAGTCTGCTGGCCTTTTTTGCCTCTATTCCCACGTGGAGGCCATACCACAACTAGGCTATGTTAGGAGTCCCTGCTCAGGAAAACAAATCATTCAGGTGCCCAAAGGCAGGATCAGAATGTGCAGGAGTGGGATGGAAAACTTCCTCCTAAGTGTCCTTGCAGGCATGGGACAGGAGAACCCTTCACAGTGTAACACAACTGTCCCTTTGACCTGGTGGGGTCTGTGGGAGGAGGCAGGACGCACATGTCAGAGCCCACAGATGCCAACCCCACCTGATAATCTCCTTCCCACACCTATGGCTACGACACCCATCCCAGCCACCACATGAAGGCTGAGGAGCACCTGCTGCGAGGCCGGATCCAGGAGTTTGGACAATGTGGAGAGAACGGCGATGAGTGACTGCGTTTCCTTGGCGTTGAAGTCATCTTCAGCACTGCCGAGTTGGTTCACCAGGGACCTCTGGTCAAGGGAAAGAAAACAGTCCCTGAGTGTGAATACGTGTTGCAGAAGCAAATAACCAGAAGGTGCAGCAGATAAAGGGATCAGCAGCAAGGAGAACAACAGAGAGTACAAAAAGAGGACTCTTCTCAAGAACAAGTGCTGATTTTTGTTAGGAGTGCTTACACACAGGCCTGCATATGGTCAGTGTGACTTTTAGAATATTCAGGTAAGTTTATGCTGCACTGAAGAACCTAGAGTTCTGTAAATACACATGCACTTCCACCCAGCTCTGCAGGGCCCCCTGAAGAAGCTTTCCTTAGGGATCAGAAACTTTTCTGAGCTGCCAGTGAATCAGCACCACGGTTGCTATCACATACTCAGCCCTGTGGTCAAGCAACAGAGAGCTAGCAGTGTTTCCTGCCAGAATCCCAAAGGCTTTGGAACACTTGCAGCACACAGTGGTACTCACCTGAAACTGTCGGATCTGGAAGGCAGCTTTCTCTGTGACATTAATATCCGTTTCTTCTGCGTCACCATCAGTAATATCTGGCAGAGACAGAGAGGTGCAGAAAAAAAAGCTAAATGCCAAGAGCAGAATACAGGATTTATTTCCAAAAGTGGGAAAGACTGCTCACAGCTAGAGGAGGAATACAGACTGCAGAACCACGGTGAGCAGAAAAACGTGTTAAAGGCAAACTCCAAATAGACGAGTGCTATATCAGACCCCAACTATCCTCTGCTGACAGACTGAGAGCTCTGTAAAGGCAGGTAAAATATATCTCTAGAACTTGTCTCTGGTGTGAAAATCTATGCTACTAAGCCCACCTTGTTGTGGAGAGACAAGAACCAGACCCATCTCTCCCTAGTTATGGATAAAAGGTGCTGGCTCCCTACGTGCCCACACATGGGCTGGAAACCTGGAGAACAGAAACCAGAGCAGAATTGTACCATGTGCCTACCCAGGGCTTGCAGAAACTGGGGGATCCTGGCAGAGTACAGCTGCTGCACTGTGTTGAAGATCCTCAGCAAACCTTCCAAGCACAGAAGTGAAATGCTTTTGCCCTTCTTCTTCCCTGACTCTTCAACAACAGTGGGAATTGAAGTGTATCTCCAAAGCAGAACCCTGTGGGATGGGAGATGAGATTTACTCCAGTAAAGCTGGCTGCACAGGGCAAGAACTAGATTCTACTCTTGGGATGGTATTTTTAATACAACTAAGTTGGAAGGTCTTTTACCTATAGGAAAAGGGTGGGGGAAGAGATCTTTTTTAAGAAGATTTTATTTCAATGTCAGCAAAACAGCTACTGCATTCTTCCTGCACAGCTAAATAATTTAATTCTTTCCAGGTGCCAAGGGACCTTCCAATCCCATTTCAAGTCCATCTTTATACACTCATTTCTTCCACCCAGCTTTCCCTCTTTCTCAGACTACCCTGACCACTGGTGTCAAATCTGCCAGTGACAAAAAGAGCTTTTCTCATGGCAGTTTGGATCTGTGGAATGTCATAATTCACTACAGGGCTCTCTATAAATAAAATCAGAAAGGTAAAGGCAGGCAAAAAGCAAAGTAAAAAGCTGTGAGGAAAGCAAAATTGTTTGGCCCAAAGGAGACTTTTCTATTTGTAGGCAAACATCTTTTTCCTGCTTCCCTAAGCCCACTTCTTCCCTTCTTTGTTCCCTCTCCTTTCTTCTCATTAGTTCTGTTGCCTGCACAGATGATCTTATTCTGTTTCAATGTCCAATCACGCAAAACATGTAGCTCACATGTAGTCCTAATGACTGCAACAAAAATAGCCTCTATTATTTGGGGCAAGACACAAAACCAGCATTATGCATAGCAGGGGTAATTTGCATTTTGTGCTCTCTGCTGACTGGGCGCTGAAAAGACCCCATGCAGATATGACCTAGATTCCAAAAGACATTTACATGGCTCACATTCTTGGATTTCCAAAGGATTAGATGCATGAATGTCTTCAAGCATCTTGCAGAAGTCCTAAACAAATGCTTTCTAAAGCTTGTGTCCCTCATACATCTGTTTTGTTCTGTAGCTCGAAATGAATTTTAACTTTGCTGCACTCCAGAGGCCTCAAGAATCCAGCCTGTAATCATCCTACCTTCTCTGTGACAATGAGTGATGAACCAGAAGTCAGAAAGAGGATGGAAATGTTTGATGGCACTTGGTTCTTCCAGGCCAAGTTATTAGAGCTGTATCACCCCCTATGGCACAGAAACTGTAGTGCCTCCACTTGATTTCTCAGGAGCACAGAAAAGCAGCGACCTCAACCCAGCAACAACAACTGTTTGGAACAGTTACGGACTGCACTCTCCTTTCAAAACCCTACTTGACAATCAAAAATCCCCCAAAGGCATTGCTGACGTCTCCACGTGCCACACTGACTCACTGCGTGATTTTGCAGAGGTTCTGGAACATCTTCTCTGGGTTTTGTCCGTCCGGCCCGTCCGTTTGTCCCGTCTCCTCCAGCTGCTGCACCTTCTGCAGAGCGACGCCGACAGCGTAGCGCAGGAACTCCGTGCTGGAGCGCAGCACGGCCAGGCTCTCCTCGTGGCTTTGGGCATTGTCCCTGCAGGACAGGAGAACACTCAGACAACTGGGGATGCACAGCAAAGCTCAGGGATGGCCTAAGAGATTCAAAGCTTAAATATGCATTTACGAATAAAATCTCTGGCTGAACTCAGTGAGGAAAAGACCCTTTGTTTTGGTAGCTTGTAGCGAAACACCCGGAGGATAGCGTTGCACCAGCCTCTCCAAGCACACTGGGACATGGTTTGAATTGATGTCTGGCTCTGCTTCACAGAGGACTGGACAGCTTCTCACCTGAACAGAGCTGTGAGCAGAGTAGAGACAAAACCCATGGACAGGAAGCTCCGTGCAGTTTTGTTGCTCAAGGCAGATTTGTTCTTTCCAGCTTTCTCCCTCAGGATTTCAGAGAGTTTGTTGTAACATGTAAACAGGCCTAGGACATCCTCAAACTTGTTCCTACTGCAATATAGTAGAAAGCATTAATGGAGAAAATGCAGTCTTGGAGCTTTTTATTTGAAGCTTCGGGTGCCAAATTTTACAGTGACGCTGCCTAAATGATGAAACAATGACCTATTACATCTCCCTGCCTCCCTAACAGTGTGTACCTCACCCAATCCTCCTCAACCTGCTCTTCTACAAAATGTCAGATCCCATCTCCCACAACACAGGATATTCCAAAGGAAAACACTCCCCAAGGCTCTGTGAGTGGCTGTGCCACGAGGCACTCACGCTCAGATCACTGACTCTGTGTTGGCACTTCCATCCCGTGCCTGCAATGAGGCCGTACTCCAAAGGGCTGGGCAAATAATAGCACAGCTAGTGCTAGAGGGTAGGATTTAATGTTTTACCTGAAATTCCCGATGTTGAAATTGTACTCAATCAGGACCTCACAAATTCCCATCACCTGAATGGCATAGATGTTATTTTTCACACCGACACCAGAAGACAGCGAAAAATCTGCTGATTTATCCTGAGAGGTAAAGGAAACACGTGAAAAATCTTTTCAAAACCTGACAAGAACTTGGCGTCTTCTCCCACTGAGTCAAGCTGAAAATCTGATTTACCAGTTCAAAGTCTTCCAACTCGCTCTTGATCATTCGTCGTGTGACAGATTCTAACATCTCTTCAAAGTTTTGCTCAAATCCCACACCCTCCTCCTCCTCCTCCTCGTCATCCTCAGCTCCTTGGCACAGGCGCACAGTGCTCTTGTACCAGGCGAGACAGTGCTGGATGCAGCAGAGCAGATGGGCCTGGAGGAAGCAGCCACACAATCACCCTCAGCCTTGGAGCTGGAGGTCACTGGCACAAGTGGACAAGGGCCAGACTGTTTTAGTGGGATGCAAAGAGCTGGAGCTGCCTTTGGAGCTGCCTTGAGTCTCGAGGATATGCCTCATTCCCAAACTGAGGGGATCACTAATCCCACACGCAGCTCCCCAGTTCCAGCTTCAGACAGTGCTCTCTGCCTGAGCTTTTCTAGATGGGATGTAAAGGCTTAACTCCCACTGCTCCCTCCACCCAGACACCTCAGGTGCTGAAGGAGATGGAAAGGGAATTTCCAAAGGGACTCTCACTCTAGCTGAAGTGTCTGCTCCCTTCCTGGGCGTGCTACTGCACAGAAGCTTCCTTAGGGGGAAAACAAAATGATCAATTTGAATTTGTTCCCTTGGAAATCCAACAAATCGTTGTGGTCTCATCTCCAACAATTTCAAAGGAGCAAAACCAAAGAGCAAATTCTTCTCCCTGCTACACACACACACTCACTGCACAACTATTTTATGTGGAATTAAGTTAAAGGAGGGAAAAAACCCTGCAGGGTGAACTCAATAGAGGATAACAGAAGTACACTGTTCCTAGAGCATTTTTCACACAGGTCCCCACCACCACGATGCTTGGGGAGCTCAAATAAATAGCCTGAGGCAGGGGTGAGATGCCCAGCTCTGTTGCCATTAAAAGAATTGCTCCAGGCTAGAAGAGGCTGAAGAAGCACAAGGTATTCAGCTCATGCAGCAGGACAACTAAAATGCTAGCAATAGATGAGCTTGCAGCTGCGGCCAGCCAATATAGCTCTTACCAGTGGTTCTTGCAGAAAGATTTGATCTCCTTGAGCCATAATACATCCCTCCAGTTTGAGTGGAGGCAGGAGGTCTGGCTGGGGCAAGTAATACTGCTTTATCTGCCACAGAAAACAAGAAATAAAAATAACCAGTTACTTGGTAACTGAGCCTCTTAAGATGCTTGAAAACAGAGTACAATAATCTTTGTACCCCATTCTAGAGAGCAAAACCTGGCACTGTGATAATGGGGCTGCACAAGTACGTGAGCCACGTCATCTGCTCTGCTGGTGGTTAAAATCCCTTCTTGAGTTGCTCCTGTACCTCTCAGCCAGGACACATCACTGCCCTGAAACAGGATTAGCTGACCACTTGCTGTTGTGTTGCCTCAACAAGTAACATCACTGGCACCCCACCTGCAGTGTCACCCCTCCTTTAAGCAGTGAGGATCAATAGCTGCTGCTGCTATAGAAAGTTACAGATACATAATGATGCTATAAAATTTTACACGTTTACACCAACTTCCTATTGAGTGCCCTCTGCTACCCAAAAGCTGTCTTGGCTCTGTTCATGTTCCTTTCTCAGACCCTATACTGTCATGGGAAAGCTGGAATTAGTCAGCATGAACTCTATGGATGATTAAAGGGAAGAAAATTACTTGTCTCAAAGAAAGCACAGCCTGTCCAATGGATTGAGGAAATGTGATTGTCTTGTTGCCATGAGCAACACTGCTGGGGGATGAGTTAATCCTCCCAGATCCTACATGGACTTGGGTATTCTCCCGATGGGAGGACAGCAACATTAATTACTGTGTCAGCACATATCCTTGGGGAAGCATGGGAGGGCAACTGCTGTGCACTGCTAAAGAACAGGGAGAGCACAAAGAACTTCTCTGGGCTCACACTTCCCACAGCACCGAAGGGTTGGAAAGGGCTCCAGGAGATCCTTCCTCTTCCACCCTTTGACAGGATATGAACCCGTCTCCAGACATTTACCTAGTCTGCTCTCTCAGCACAGCAGGGGTTTGCACACCTCTTTAGGGAAGTGTCACAGCACTCAAACACGTTTCCAGTGTGAGGGAGAACGATTTCCCCAATATTTAACCTGAATCGTTTGCCATATTGGTTGAAGTGCGGAATTCTTAAGAGTCCCTGCAGCCCCAGCATGGAGCAGGACTTTACCTGGGACAACAGTGTTTCCATGATAGAGCTGGCCAGCTGGGAGTTCCTGCGAAGGACATCATAAAAACCCTGGAGACAGGAAGGAAGGACAGGTTGGCTGACACAGCAGAGAAAATGAACCACGGGCATAACAAGTTGGCGTCATGAGGCAGCAACGACACTTTGGCACCGCGAGGAACCGCGAGGAAGTTACAATGTGCTCAGTGTAAAACTCCATACCTGGCAAGGCAAAGGCACCACAGAAAGAAGGTATGAATCAGAAAGAGTATGAATTTCCTCACAGGGGCCCTCTCACAAGCTGTATCTCCCTAGCAGCGGTGGCATCGAGCCCAGAGTGACTTTCACTGCTATTTAACACGAGCACAAGATCCAACTTCAAACTGTGAAATCCTGCTTCAAAGGCAAAACAAGCCAGTGGGGAAACTGTAGGAGGCAACAAATCCTGCAGACTGAGAAAACTCAGTGGATGGATAAAGCAAGCACAAGTTTTCTAGCAACAGTGACGAAAGCACCCAGAACTTGCAGCTCACCAAAGGTCAATCCAACCCAAGTCAAGAAGGAAACAAAATCTCTCTGACCTGTACAGACTTTTTTTCTCAAGGTGGTACCCCACAGTTACAACACAACCTAAGATACAAACCCAAAAATGTCATGACAGACCTAAGGATAGCCAAGCTTTTATAGAAACTTGGAAAGGAAGAGGAGAAAAGACAGATCCCTGATGCAGGCTCTAAGGAAGTTTCTCCATACTCTCCAGACAGGGTTTTCTTTGGAGCCCATAGTTAACTCTCAACAGCTCCACATCTACCCAGTGCCTGTTATGCCACTTCTCCTCACAGGGCACCAAACATGCTTCCCATTCCCTAGGCCCTACCACAGCAAGACAGACTTCGACATATTTTTGCTCTTAAACAATGCATGAGCTGAAGAAGAGACATCAACGTGTCTTTGGGTTTATAATGGTCCAAAAACAAAAAAAAAAAAGGCAGCAGAAGGATTGAAAACATGGCACACATGTCCCATGAAGAACAAAACTGAGCTGAAAGGCTGTTTTTCACAATAACATGACTGTTGTTTACCTGAGGCTAGAGGAGAATCAGACCACAGAAGAGCTTGTGGCTGTTTAAGGGACAGAAGAAACCACGTTTACCTCATATAGCATGAGTCGAACGTCTGCTTGCTGGCTCAAACACCGCCTCAGGCTGCCCAGGATCTCTAGGCAGAAGGCCTCATTAGCTGCAGAATTATAGCAGGCATGAACATCTGCCTGGACCTGAGAAGGAACATTAGTCACGTTGTACTGGTTACAATTTCACAACACAGGAGCAAGGTGATAAGGGTCTGGCCCCTGAACAATCACTGAGATAGTCCTGGTGCTGCCAGGCTCCTCATCACTGCCATGGAGCAGTGGGAATGCTCCCCAGAACACCAGTGCTGTAAGAGAGAATAACTCTGAGAAGCAACATCTCCAGGCCAGCTTCTCTTTGCACATTGCACTTCCCAAAGCTTTCCTTCCTGGAAGGAAATCCATGCTGGATTTCCAGGACTAATCCTTACTAAAGCTATATTTACATTCTGGGGGAACACTCCCCTTTTGAGTTGTTTCAAACAGTGCATGTTAGACACCAGACTGTCTCACGTGTCCACACAGGGACTGCAGAACAGCACTCACCTGAGTGGCACCAATGGCCTGACTGCACTGGGAAGAGGACAAGCTGCCCAGAACCTTAAAATTTCTCAACAGGAGCAAAAAGCCAGCGACTGCAGCTTTACGAGCATCGAGCTGCCTGGGAATCGGGACAGGAAAGAGGGTTACATAAGGAACCATGGAGGCAAGAAGCTCAAAGGCACATCAAATATCAACTCAGCAATGAAAAAAAGGCCCCAAGTACAGAGTGACTGGGCCCTGTACAACTGTATTTCCCAAAAGAGCAGAACAGTCCCAAACAGTCAAGAGCTTGGCAGTTTGCTGGGAACTCCCTTGCTCTACACTCTCACAATATTCAATTTCCTTTCTGTCCTTACAATGCTCACCCTCAGAGAGTGCCCAGGCCAAGACACAAGTGTTAAATGTCCCCTGAAAGTTGGGAGAGTCTCACAGATCTCACAGTTGGAAAATCCCTAACAAAAGCCTAGTGTTTGGCTTTGCTCAGAAACCCCAAGTCTTTCCCAAGACCAAGTCCCTTGCTTTGAAAAATAATCCTGAATTTTGAATTCTATATTCATAACCAGGCAGCCACTGGCCAACAAAATCCAGTCTACTATCCCAGCAGGATGGTTTGCTCAAAGCATGACCAAGACAAGACCTTGTAAGGGATCAGAGGGAACGTGGCAGCTCGGCATTCCGATCAGTGGTTCCTTCCAGACCCTCCCTGGATGTCCTCAGCTGTGCTAGACACATGTTGGAATTGGTTTTCACTTTGCCTATGTATTTGGAGTTCCCAACAGCTTTCTGAACTTGCAAAGCCCATTCATTCAGCTGGGGGTTGGGATCTGTGTCTCGGTTCAGTGGAGCTGTGACTGTACCACAGCTCCTGGCTAAAGGGACAGGAAATGTCATTATCTAGTTATGGGAAGAACACAGTAAGAAGATAGCCAAAATAAAAAATACTTCTGCTCCAAAACCATAAATGAGTTGTAGAAATTTTTTCAAAGAATCCCCTCCCCAGCTTACCTGGAAAAGATGGCTTTTTGGAGAACAAGTATCAGGGAGTCCCTCACTGACATGCTGACTTTGAGCAGAGGCTGGAAAGGAAAATAACCTTTGGAGAGAAAAGCACTAAGGCATGCCAAGCCCTTGGGGCATATGAGCTCATCTTCCTCAGGCCCATCTGGCCCTGCATTTCCAGTACTGTCATCAGTACAGTAGGAGAACCAAAATATTTTAAAATAGACAAGAAAACCCATAGAGCTGTGGCAGTGAGACACCTTAGCAGGTTAGTGAGGACACAGTGCAAAGGTTTGGGAAAATAACTTATCCCCAGGCTGGACAAAGCAGGTAAAAGTTAAAACACCAGGGCAATGTCCCAGGCAAAGAGGAATACTGACATGGAGCTTGGAAGGAGAAAAATCAACGTGACAGCTACAGCTGTTCAGCTAAACACTGTAGACTTGGCTTTCTACAGGGTGCAGCATCTGGGCATCTTCCAGATGAAAGGTCAGCACAGAGCAGTTTTGGTCCCATGCCAGCCCACACCATATGCTTTTTGCTAGAGGGCACATGCAAACCCATGCTTGAAGAACAGTTCCATGCTACACCGAACAACCCACAGCAGAGAACCAAGGCTTATTTCATGGGGAGGGTTATCAGATCATGCATATAATTGTGGCCCAGAGCTGTCACTGGAACTAAACTAGCAAGGATATCCACGGAGAAATGCAAAGCTTTACCTGCACTGCCCGGAGGAGCCCTTGCACTGTGTCGATGGGCAGAAAGGACAAATTGTCAAAGGTCTCTGTGACTTTGGAAGATGAAGTCTGAAGCACGAGAGGAGCAGACACAACAATATTGGACAGCAAGTCTGAAAAACAAAAGGACAAAAAGAACAGCTGATGCCAAGGGGCCAGAAAAGCCTGAGCAGAAGATGTCTGCAGAGCTAACAATCACAGACTAGTCAAAGACCTTCCATCACACAGAGAGGTCACGATGAGAATCGAAAAACTGAATCTACTGCAGGCACCAAGTGTTAAAAGTGCTCCCAGCCCAGCTGAAGGGCCTCACCCCACCAGAGGGCACTGAGGTGTAAGGGAAGAGGCTGCAGCACTGACATCCCAGCAGCCCCAGTGGCTCCCAAGCCCAAGGACGAGGAGAGGCAAGGCTGGGAACGTGGAACAGGCAACTGACTGATGATTCTGACTTTCTGTGTGTCAGCTGTTCCTTGGCAACTGCCTGCAAACATATTTTTCACCTGTGATGAATACAAGGCAATCTGATGCAGCTGATACCTCAGTCAGAGAAGGAACAACTGATTTTCTTGGCTTCAGGTCACTTCAGCAGGAGCTTCAGAAACCAAATCACATCCTGGGCTGCACCAAAAGCAGCTTGGCCAGCAGGTTGAGGGAGGGGATTCTCCCCCTCTACTCCACTCTGGTTAGAGCCCCCTTGGAGTACTGTGTCCAGCCCTGGGGTCCTCAGCACAAGCAGGACAGAGACCTGTAGGAGCAGGTCCAGAGGGGCACAAAAATGCTCAGAGGGCTGGAGCACCTCTGCTATGGAGATGGGCTGAGAGAGTTGGGGTTGGTCAGCCTGGAGAAGCAAAGGCTTTGGGGAGACCTTGTTGTAGCCTTTTGGTACTCAAATGGGGTTTATAAGATGGGGACAGACTTTTTATCAGTAGCTGTTGTGGTAAGAATAGGGCTAATAGTTTTAAACTAAAAGAAGGTAGATTCAGAGTGAATATAAAGAAGAAATTTTTTACAGTGAGGGTGGTGAAACACTGGCCCAGGTTGCCCAGAAAGGTGGTGGATGCCCCAGCCCTGGAAACATTGAAGGTCAGGTTGGACGGGGCTCTGAGCAACCTGGTCTAGTGGAAGATCTCCATGCTCATTACAAGGCAGTGGACTGGATGACCTTCAGAGGTCCCATCCAACCCAAACCCCATTCTGTGATTCTATAATGTGTTTTGAGGAGCTGTGTTGTGACTGTTCACAGAACAGAGCACATTTTTCTCTCTTTCCTGTTACCTATGAAGTGGCTGACAGGAGACGCTGCTCTTGTGAGGACTCTGTTCAGGACCTGCTCAAGAATATCACTTCTGATGGGCTCATGAACCTGAATGAGAAAGAACAACAAAGAAAAATCAAAACCTTTAAGATATTCATGTACTTCACAGCACAGGCATTGTACAGCACAAAGCAAATCCAGATCTGACAGGTAAGCAAGGATGGTCACCAGAAATCCCTTTTCAGCTAAGTCCCCACAGATTGATTCAGATTTCATCCCAGGACAATCAGACCAGCACATCAGGGCACACACAGTACACTCAGGACATAATGGTTCCAATCATCTGTGGGATGAAAATTTACCAGTTTGGTGAAGGTGAATGGGTTTCAATCCCACCTTGTCAGATTTTATTTGTACCTCTGAATTTCTCTACCTTCTCTACCTCTGCAGTTTCTTGGAAACTGTAATAGGGATTACACAAGTATCATGACAGCTGGAAGAGATTAGAATTAGATCTTCATGAGGATGGCCTCTCCCAGCTGGAAAGGGGCAAACAGGAGACAAAATCTAGTATTGTTTGCAAAACACTCACAATGGATACAGCAGGCAAGGTTTTGACACCATTTACCAAGAGAGAATAAGAACAGACTTGTTCTCCCCCCACCAAAAAAAAAACCAACTTCTCCAAAACATACACTACCTTAAATGTTTCCAGCAGGATACTTGCTCCCAGTCTGCAAGCCTGCTGGGCTGGCATTTTTGAAAGGCCATGGCTGTTATCAGCAGCTTTTCCTCCAAAGGGCTTTTTTGGTTCATAGGATTCCATTAGGCTGAAGCCAAGATCCACCAGGCCCTGAGTAACGTGGTCCCAGCCAAATGCACTGAGGAAAACATTAAATGGAGGTGGAAAGAAATAACTTAGTCACAGAAAAGTTTCGATTAGAGCAGTCTGAGGTAAAACCTTCTGCAGTCATCCCAGGGTCCAAAGCAGCAGTGAGAGACACTCGATGACAGCAGGGAAGATGACATCCCTCAGAACCCTGTGACTGTAGGCTGAGGGACAGGTGCTCAGCACACCTCTGCAGTCCTGGTTCTCCATCGGAATTCCTTTCCAGCCCAAAGGTTTCCTCGCCATGGGGAATGATGTGCACTCAGGCCTGACCTGAACATAACAGCAGGCTGCAGTTGGGATGCATGAGTATCCTACTGATGCCAAGATCTTCCAGTTGGAGAGAAAGAGGAGAGGAATGCCTCCCATCAAACTAAAGGACAGCTGGTGACAGACCAGAGCTATCCCACAGGATGTTTGAAGGACTAACCGGTGAACCAGATTAAACAGTGAACCTATTCCTCATCCCTTGATCAGAACACAAACTACAGCCAGCAGCATGACTCACCCTGCAGATTAGGCCCTGATCAATTTAGTCCTTTGTACCACCAGACCCTGAGATTTGAGGTAGAAGGAGCAGATTTATACAGCCGCATGTTGTTGGTTTTTTTTTTTTAATTCGCTAATATAAAACTGGGATAAAACCTTTGGATTTTGACACTGATCCCTGCCGGCACATGGTCAGAAGTATTTAGCATCCCAGAGTGTTTTAGCAAGGCTGAAACTCTCCCCATTCCCAAAGCCCACTCAATGTTCTGCAGCACGTGGCAACAACTCACCTATTTTTCACCACTTCCAGAATGACAGCAGTTATATCATATTGTTGAGGAAACAAATCCTGCAGAAACTTGGAGGCCTGAAGGAACTGCAGGTCCTTGCAGCTTCTTGTGATTGATGTTTTCAAGAAATCAAATATCTGGAACACAAAATCATTAAGTGTGAGGAAATGATCTTTGAAATGGGACCTGTATAATCTTGGGTATGTTCCAGTAAGAGCACCAGCCGGACGCAAGTTCCAGTACAGCCTGCCAAAAATCTTAACTCACTTCTTTGTCAGAACAAATACACAAGTCTCATTAAGTGCCTCAAGGAGGGTAACTTGCTGCCAGATGCTCTTCATGTGGCTACCACAGAGCCAAAACATTAGAAAAATAAGACTGCTTCTCTTCTCATCCTACAATACCAACCCACAGGAATGACTACTCTGGAAAATTGTGATATTGCTCTGGGGTCTTTTACAGTGTTCAGAAAAGTACAGCATACCAATGATCTAATTGCCTACCCAGGAGCATCCTGAAACTGTTTTAAGCCTAATTCTGATGGGACTATGACCTCACCATGCTTCCTTTCCTTTACAGGGAGTGCAGAGTGCATGCCCATGGCAGTTCTCTGCAAGCTTATCAAGCACATACCTGCTCTTGCAGTCTGTGTTTTACAGCAACCGACAGCAAGAGAGCCACACTGAAGGGACACAGGGCTCTGCCAGGGTCCTTCTGTTGCTCAGTCTAGGGAACAGCAAGGAGCAGTGAGAAAGCTTGTTATCTTCAACTGAAACACCCTGGAAATTCAGGAAGCCATCAGGCACACGTCTCTTCAAACATATCACAGCCCTCACTAAGGAGAACGTGACTGCGGTCATAAAAATTATTAAATCCCTTGTCCAGATAATAAACGAAGTTTTTAAACCCTGCTTCAATATCTTCAAGAGCAGTGCCTGCTCCATCTTTGCCATACCTTCAGATGTCTAATTAGCTCCTCACCCAGGTCCTGGTCCAGGTTGATGACAGAAACGATGTGGAGAATAACGGTGCCTTCCACGTGGCGGAGCTGGTCCAGGGGCATCGTGGCTACCTCAAGGTCCAGTGACCTGTAAGTTTTACCAGAAAATAACATGCCATCCAAAGCCAGGAATCATTCCTTATGGATCAAGGAGGATGTTCTTGTACAAGGTTTAACCGTTCAAATTCAAGGAGCCCTGGGCAGGACCAGTGTGACTCCAAACACCCAGGTAGTAAAGAAAGGGGGTGACAGAGCAAGAACTTACTGTGGAACCCTCTGTTCTTCCTTCTGTCTCTTATCCAGCTGATTGAAAAAACTGATGATTCCTTCCAAAACAGTCTTCCTACTGCCCTGCAAGGCAGGACATTACATTAAGCCATTGCAGGGCCTGCAGTATCCCAGAGAACAATGCTCTATTCCCACACCTATCACAAATCTCAAATTATCCTTCATTTCCCTCCATAAATTGCTAAGGCAGGGGAGGGCTCCTGTATGGCTCATTTCCAGATTTCCAGTTTGCATATTTCTTTTGACTGCACTTATTTCTTTTGACTGCATTATTGAAGAACTGGAAGAAACTCAAGCTATCAGATGTTCTGATTGTCTTTTTTTTTTTTGAAGTTGTTATTAATTAGAAAGGATCCTTTATGTTTTAATCAATTGGGAAGGCTTTCAAACTCCTTACCTTAATTCTAACAATATATTTTGTCCAGTGGACCCAAATGACCCCCTACAACACACATATAATTTGTCTTTATATCATTTTGGCATTGACTCTGTCACAAATGAAACAAGCAAAAGAGCCAGATCTCCCTGTCAAAGGGCAGAGATGTCCCTGGAAGTGTCTGCTCTGGAGAAGAGCACAGGAGATGACACATTTCCAGTACAAATCTGACTACAGCCCAGCAGACAATCACAGTGCATGAGCTATTACTATAGCATGCAGATCACAGAGAGTGAGCAAAACCACACGGAAAAAACTCAATCCTCTCTGCTGTCTGCTAGGTCTCTGCTTATCCCCTATTTCCCAAAGGTTTGCTTCTTTTCCCACAAGGAAGACCAAGATCCCATCTTTCTCTGAGCACTCAGCTTCTTCAGGCTAGAGGGAGTTAGAGGAAACAAAACCTACTGATGTCCCACTGTGTCCTCACAGCATGGTTTGGGAACAATCAGAATCCCTGCCAAAATCCAGACTATAGATCAGCCTGGACATTTTTTTTCTGATGGTATAGTCTTAGGGGAAATCCAGCTCCTGTAAGCTTTTACCTTTGCAGAAAGCAGCAGCAGCTGATAGACCAGAGGGGGAATTTCCTGCAGGTCTAATTTGGAGAACATCCTAAGGACCTTTTCCACCACAAACTGCAGCTCCTCTCCTGATAGTGGAATATCCCTGTTGAATCAAATATTTTTTTTCATTAATACATTGTTTATTTGCCAAGACACTTAAGAATAAAAACCATGATGCCATTCCCAGATGTGTTTTGTATCCAATGGATCCAGTGTGGATGCTCATTGACCAACCACCCATGGGGCTGTGCCTGGTACAGTCAGACCTCCCATTTGTACTTGCCCCAAACTACTCGTGAAAAAGGACACAGACATGACCACAGCACAAGGCAGTGTTGATGCTGAAGGGAAAAAGGATTACCTGAACATGTTGGCAAGATGTATTACACACTGAGGATCCCACCTGGTAAAACAAAGATGTGTTGGAAGATTGAGAGCAAGCAGGATTATCATCTAGCTCTTCCCTCCTACACAATTATTCAATGTCACCATTTCCCTGTTACATTCTGATACTAAAATAAGAAGCCAGATTTCCACCAGAAATCATCACCACTCACATTTACACAGTTCTGAACTGCCCCAGCCCCTCTAACAACAAATACCAGAAAAGGAATAAAAACAAGCACTTCCTGAGACCAGTTCATGCAACGGTCTCACAGGATTTGGGAACAGGATGCTCCCCTGCCTTCCCAGAGAGAAAAGACACTGTCACAGAGGGCACAGATTCAAGGATGACAAGACACACAGCTCATGGTGATGCCCTTTTCCAAGCACAATGTGAAACACAACGTTTTGCCACATAACCAAGAGCTGGCAGATGTACGTACTTGCTGGAGCAGAGAGTGTTTATCAGCTGTTTCTTAAACTCTTCCCCATTCAATTCACCTGAAAAAGCCAAAGTCTTAGGAGCTGATTCCAGAGGAAGGGAGGACAAGCTGCAGAGAAGGAGCTAATAGGGGTTACCTTTCCCATAAGCCAGGTTCTCCTTCGAGCTGGCCAGTGCAGTGAGAACAGTGGAAAACAGCTCCAAGGATTTCCCGTTGGTCAGGCTGCCACCTTTAATAACATCCACAAACAGGTTGGCAAGCTCGGCCAACGCGTGGCCTGGCAGCTGGCGGGCCTGGGAGAACACACAACAGGGGAGAGCCTGAGGCAGTGCACAGAATTCCACATATACATCCAAACTGTCACCAAAAACCAGCAGAAGACAGAATTTCCTACAGGGAAATGCTCCCTTTTAAGGAGAATTCAGCCCTGAGATCTCTGTTTTGTACTGTCCTTTACAGAACAGAGCAATAAATCACGATGATGTGATTATAGGTTTAGAGTTTCGAACCTAAGACTAAATATCTAAAGATAATCAAATTCACACACAGAGCCAATTCCAATACCAGCTCACTTAGTCTGGGGAAGATCCATGGAAAGGATAAAACTGATTTTCCTCAGTGGTTTAGGGAAGTATCTCAACTTACATATTAAATTATACTCAGCAGAGCCCAGGAAAGCCAGCCCAAAGGAGCTTTACCTCCAGCATCAGCAGTCCTATGATTTCAGACACCTTGCCCAAATGCAGGTCCCCTGACTCCACTAGTGGAATGCAGTGCTTGTAAACCTGGAGTCTCCTGAGAACACCACTTCTCTGGGAACAGGGGGAGCCTTACAGCAAGCAAATGGAGGAAGAAAAGAATGGGGAAAAAAAGTTATGCAAGTAACAACATGTTGCTAAACTACAGGAAATCAGCAGGGATTAACTGTCACCTGGCTGCAGCTCCCTATTTTATGTCTGACAAAACAAATAAAAAAACCCAGAGCACAGGAAATGAGATACTTGGATAAATCAGCCGGCTACCCTGTTATCATACCCTGTGATTCACTCAACCTGCTGTCGGAGATCAGCAAGTGTCAAAATTTTGAGAAGAACCAGCTTGGCAATTAGTTCTCACCTGGCCAGTTCAGCCCTGCTCCAAGGCACCTAAGGGCTCTCAAAAGTAAATCCCGCTTACCACGGGCTCATCACAGCTCCAGTCCAGTTTGCTATCTCCCCGCATGTATTTTTGGATGTCGTGCTTCCCTGTGACAGCCCCGACGAGCGGCTTTTTTACCAAAAGTGACACCTCCCTGTGCTGCTGCGCACGGGCTGCACCCACCGGCACCCGGCAGGGCTGGGGCCGCAGCCCCCCGAGCGCAGCTCACACATCACCCACCTTTGAAGATCCCTCTCAGCAAAGCCGCCGTCTCCCTCCCTTTCAGCGCCTGCCTGGTCACCATGTCACCCAGCTGCAAGAGAAGGGGACGCTGTGAGCCGCCCCCCGCCCGCGGAGCAGCGCCGGCGGCGCATCCCCGCTCCGCGCCCGGCCCGCGGGCACCGCGCACCTCGCCCTCCGCCAGGCTCTGCAGGGCCTCCTGCAGCCGCTCGGGGCCCTCCTCGGCCGCCAGCGACAGGATGCGCTGCGCCATGGGGCCGTGGGACCGCCCGGGACCGCCGGGCCGCAGCTCCGTGCCCCCGGGACCGCCCGGGATCGCCGGGCCGCAGCTCCGTGCCCCCGGGACCTCCCGGGACCGCCGGGCCGCAGCTCCGTGCCCCCGGGACCGCCCGGGACCGCCGGGCCGCAGCTCCGTGCCCCCGAAATTCCCGCCCGGAAGCGCCCGCGCGTCACCCGGGGAACAGCTCCCGCCCCCGGCGAGCGCTTCCCGCCCGCCGCCCACGGGGCCGCGGGTTCGAGCCCCGCGCGGGGCAGGCACGGTCCCCGAGTGACAGAATCACAGCGTGGGTCAGGCGGGAAGGGACCGCAGTGGGTCCAACCGCGCTGCTCAAGCAGGGTCGTCCTGGAGCACATGGCACAGGACTGCAGCCCGATGGGTCTGGAATGTCTCCAGTGAGGAAGACTCCGCGGCCTCTGTGGCAGGGCAGCCTGTTGCGGTGCGCGGTCACTGCAGGGTGAAGAAGTTAATGGAGTGGGGTGCGGGCACGTGGGGTGCGGGCACGTGGGATGGGCGGCCGGGGGTACCGGGGCGTTTGGCACAAAGTGGCCATTCAGGGCCACCCCGCGTCAGCCGCGAGTGCCACCCACGTGGGGTTCGGATACATTCGAGTAAACCCCTTAATTCCGGGGGACATGAGGGGTGGCCTCGAGCGTACCAGGAGGTGTAGCCCGCCTTTAGGCAGCGGGATTTGGCCAAAGGATCCGGTGCCAGCACAGCGTTGGAGCTTTCGCAAGCCCCGTGCTCACGTGGAGCGGGAGCTGATGCTGCAGAGCGAGGGGGGCGGGTTTGACGTGGGGCTGTGAGGAGGGGGATAACCTGACCTGGAAGAGAGATGCACTTAGGGCTCTGTCGCAATACAGAGCCTTGGGGCAATACAGACCCTTGGGGCTGCCACCCCTTTCCTTGAGACACGTTTAGCCAGGACAAAACACTCGCTCCGTGATGCCAGGGGTTGTACATGAGTCTGCAAAACTATTTCAGCTGTGATGACCATGCTGGCCAGGATGTCCAGCTGGCCCGGGGATCACAGGTTCTCTCTGCCACCCCAACAGAGCATTACTGGGTCTATTTGGGAAACCCCATGCTGACGATGTCCCCCTGTTATGCACTGCCGTGTGCTGAGCTGCAGACAAAGGTCCGACGAGCTGTAGGAGGGAGCTGAGCCTTGCAGCAGGGCTGGCGTGGGATGGGGACGGGNGACGGGAGGGTGGGGGGGTCTCCTCCGAAGTGCCTCTGGCCACAGCGGCATTGCTTAGGGTTTTGGCACAGGTCTGAATTTTCCCTCAGCAGCACCCCGGCCTTTCATCTGGAGTCTCGTGCCTTCCTCCTCCTCCCTTCCTCACATCGGGGTCTCAGCTCCGCTCGCAGGACAGCCCTGCGTGGAAACCAAATCCGTAAATCCAAGAGGCATTACAAAACATGCCTTGTGTAAGCCCCTTCAGCCCTGCTCTGGTGCTTAGCCTGGCCCTGCCACCTCCCCAAAATCCCCATCGTGGTAAGAGCCTAGCCAAGCTCCTCTCCTGGGCTTGAGCACAGCTCCATCCTCACCACATCCTCTCCCAGCTCCCACAACCCTTGAGCCAAAGAATTAAGGCTGCAAGGTCTCTCCTTCTCTATGTAGCTTCAGTATGCTGGGGCATCCCAGAAAACTGATTTTGCCATCCTGCAGCACCCACATGCAGGCTCAGCTTGGTTTCTGCCGCATTCCAGGGCTACCCTCACTTATGGGTCTGTGGCATCACCCTGGTGGTGGAATGGGTTCCAGTTCCCAGAGCTCTGAGCAGGTAATCATCACTTGAGGGCATTGTAGGAGTTATGCCCGTGTCTCTTTTTTTATTTTAAAAGCTGAAAGGGGCCTTGTATGGATGCTGGTTTGGGAGGCCTCGTAGGGGAGGAGCTGGAGAGCCCCAGGAGCATCCTCTGCCACAGACCCATCCCCGCAGCCAGACCCTGCCCACACGGCCAAATTCACAGCAGGACCTTGCCAGGGTTTTTGGGGCAGAAGCTGGGGAAGAGGACCTGTCCTGCTCACCCCGGGGAGCAGGCCGGGATGGCAGGCTGCCCACCACCTGCCTTTGCCCCTGCCCCGTGCTAATGAGCGAGTTACACAACAAGGAGCTTTTATACTTTGTTAATCGGGTCCGGCATCCAGCCCGCCTCTCCACGCACGCTCCGGCTGGCTGTGGAGCCCCAGCTCCCTGCTTCCCTCTCCTCAGCTGCCTTTTGTAATGTTTTAATGGGGTTTCTTGCCTGGGCTGTGCTGACTTAATTACAAAGCTGCAGTGAGTTGATGCCTTGTGACGGTCTAATCCCAACCCGGTGACTCTACAAAGCTTTCGCCCGGCTTCCTCGCTGCTCCACTCTGGCCTCGCCATCCCTGCACCCATCTCGGCTCCGTGCACTGACCTGCGGACGGTTCAGCTTTTCCTCTTCCTGGTGAGTATCCAGGACTTTTTTTTCAACTGAAAGAACTGCTTTGAAGACCGCCATCCAGCCCTCGCTCAACCTGGCACCTCCAGAGCTTGAGTTGGTTTTAGTGCCTGGAACAAGGGGATGCCTATCCCTTCCCCAGAGGTGGAGGGAAAGAGGATGACCCTAGGAAATGGTTGAGCTGGAGCCAAGCACCCCTCACACAACCTGGGCTCAGAGCTGGTGCTACAGCCAGGCGGGGGTAGATGCTGGAGGTAGGATGAAGGCAGCCCCCCTCCTCCTCCTGGATGAGAACAAGGTGTTTCACCCAGACTGCATTGGGAACATGCTGAGAGGCTTATGGTCCAGCCTTGCAGATGGTGGAGCAGTGAGACTTGAGAGTTTGGATAATTATTTATTTTGGGAATATTATTTATTTTGGTAATAGAAATAAAAGGATGAGCTGGCTGCCTGGCCAAAGCTGGGTGCTCTCCTCTGCCCATGTGAAGGTGGTCTGAGACAGAACAGTGCTGCGTGAGTGCAGGCTGAGATGCCCCCAGCCCAAAGAGGAAAGACAGAGTGAGAAAAATGTGGTGAAGGTATCAGATGATAAATACCCAGATTTTTAAGCTGCTTTTGCAAACATCCCTTGTGTTTTTCCAGGCTGCTCAGCCTCCACGGGCAGGCAGAGATGCAGGCAGTAGGTGATGGAGCTGAGGAGGGTTGGGGGTGTCCTCTGGACATCCACTTCTGCCCCCATCTGAGCAAGATGGGCAGGGAATGGGGCATAGGGGGGCTGCGGAGACCATTTGGGTCCGTGCTGATTCCTGCTTCCCTCTGCCAGTGTCCTGCTGCCGACGGAGGACAGAGGACAACATGTCTGCAGTTGTGAGTACTGTCCCCACGCTGCCCCATCCTCTGGGCTCTGAGCATCCCCTCCTTGCAGTGCTGGGATGGCGTGCACAGCGTGCGCTTTAGTCCAAGCAGCACAGTCCGTCCCTATCCCCCTGCACCCCCTTGGGTGCATGTGTGGAGCCTCTCCCCTTCCCCATAGCTCCCAAGGAGACTTGCAGTGGGGCAGGGAGCTGGGGGGCTGTCTGGGGAGCCCCCACATCCTCTCCTCCCCCCAGACGGGCACGTTCCGGATCGTGTCGGAGGAGGAGCAGGCCCTGCGCTCCAAGCTGGAGCGCCTCACCACCAAGGACCACGGCCCCGTCTTCGGGAGGTGCGAGAAGATCCCCCCACACACCCTGCAGAAGGTGAGGTGGCTGTGGGGAATGGGGGGCAGGTGCAGCCCGAGGCTCCTGCTCCTTCTCAGGGGCCAGAGGAGACCCTCGACTGGCTCTTGCTTCGGGGGGGATGCCCTTACCAAAATGTCTCCAAGCTGGGGACCTGAGTGACCCTGCCCTCCCTATGCTGGGATGCTGCAAGGAGTTTTCCTGTCCTCCCCCAGTTTTTGGGTGCCTACACGACCCCCGGGGTGTTTCAGAAGGTGTGCACGGCATCACTGGGTCCCCTCTGTGCTCCCCGCAGGCGAAGGATGAGCTGAACGAGACGGAGGAGCAGAGGGAGGTGGCAGTGAAGGCGCTGCGGGAGCTGGTGCAGGAGCGGGCGGGCAGTGATGACATTTGCCAGAAGGTGGCCGAGAAGGCGCAGGAGAAGGACGACTCCTTCTTGCTCCGCTTCATCCGCGCCCGCAAGTTCGATGTCCACAGGGCCTATGACCTGCTGAAAGGTGGGGAGGGGTCCTGGGTTGTGATGCTGGGTGAGGACGGGGGTACACACCCCCCAGCAGCTCCCAGTCCTGTGCTGGTGCCTCCTAGCCCAGAATGGGCTATGCTGGCAGAGCAGGACCCTGACATGGGAAAGGGATGAAGAGAGGGGATAAATAGACAAAGCCAGGGTTTGAAGAGAGGGGATAAATAGAAAAAGTCAGGGTTGAGGGGCTTGGAAAGAGTTGGGATGGGGAAGGAAATAAATGAGGGTGACAGCACGCATCCTGCAACACCAGGACAGTCCCATTCCTTGCAAACTTACCCAAACAAAATAGAAAAAAACCTCACATTTGGTGGTGGCAGGCTGTTTCATTTGTGCAGCTGGCTGGGGCTGCATCCCCTTGAGACCCCCATGCCCTGTCCATGCCCTACACTCCCCTCTCTGTACCCCTGTAAGGAGCCAGTTCTGCACCCTCTCGATGCTTCTGTGCACGGTGTCTGGGGGGCTCTGCACCCCTGGGGCACCTCTAGGTCTGGGGACAGGTTGGGGTGCTTGTGGCACCCTCTCCCCACACCGAGAGTGACCCATAGGGATGGAGGGGGAGCCAGGGGCTCAGAGGGCGGCTGCTGACTGGAAACTGCCTGCCTCCAGCTCTGCTCTTCTTTGTGTCAGCTTAGGGGATAATGAGTTGTAATTATCAGTGCTGGCTCCCAGACGAGCTGTTTTGTTTGCCTGCATTTTCCCAGGGTGAAATTCCTTACTTTGTGCCTGCAGGGGCCAAGAGAGGGGAGATGGGGGCTGTCACCCAAACAGGGAGGAAGGGAAGAAGGGAAATGAGGGGGAAAATGACTTTATCTACTTGTTAAGGTGTTGGAGAGAAAGCAGGTGTGGGAAGCTCCTGGCAAGGGGAGGGATAACACCAAGCATGCTGGGGCTGGTCTGTTGCTGAGCTGCTTTTTCCCCCTTTGCTGGAGGAGGTCTGACCCATGTTGGTCAGCTTTCCACAGCTCTGGGGCTCAGCACTGACATCTCACCATCACCAGCCCCTCCTGTCTCTGGCAGCTCTCCCAGCTTCCCATCGTTGGCCGAGCAGCCATTGTTTTCCAAATCTCTGCCTCTCCAGGCTACGTGAACTTCCGCCAGCAGTACCCCGAGCTCTTTGACAACCTGAGCCCCGAGGCCGTGCGCAGCACCATCGAGGCCGGCTACCCCGGCATCCTGGCCAGCAGGGACAAGTACGGGCGGGTGGTGATGCTCTTCAACATCGAGAACTGGGATTACGAGGAGATCACCTTCGATGAGGTGAGCCCAAGACGCCGCTCCCAGAGCTGGGTGGTCCTGCTTTTGGGCTTGTCCCGCTCGGCAGGTCTGAGCACAGCATCCTTACACGCACACGTGGATCTGTGCAGCCATACAGGTGGAAGCACATCTGTAGCCCTTTGAATTTAGCCTTTGAGGGAGCCTGGGAGGGCATGGTCCACCCCAAAGGATGCAGTCCAAGGTGCAGGCCAAGTTCAGGGTGTGCATCCCCCAACCCATGTAACATGGGCTGAAGAAAGGCACCACAAGAGGAGGAAACTGAGGCGTAGGGCATGGAAAGGGCCTCTTGGCAAAGAGGTCTCCAGGCATGTAACTCACAGCTTCTCTCAGCTCCCTTTTCTGCTCAGCTCTGAATCTGGTCTCAGCATATCACTGATGCAGATCTGATGCTCACGAGTTGAAAAGGGAACGTGGTGGTGGTTCAGCATCCCCCCCTCCCTGCTCTGAAATCCGGGGGCTGGCTGTGACAAGCAGGCTGGAGTCAAGCAGACCCTGGATAATACTCCAAGGCACTCTTCCTGGGTACCCCCTAGGGCCTATGTGAGGTGAGACCTCATACAAGACCCTGCTGTCTCTCCTCTCCATCAGATCCTTCGTGCCTATTGTATTATCTTGGAGAAGCTGCTGGAAAATGAAGAGACCCAGATCAATGGGTTCTGCATCATCGAGAACTTCAAGGGCTTCACCATGCAGCAGGCGTCAGGGATCAAACCCTCCGAGCTCAAGAAGATGGTGGACATGCTGCAGGTGAGGTGGCAAAGTCTGTACCCAGGGGGGAGCAGGGAGCTCAGAGAAGGGAGGTGGCAGGGCTGGCAGGGCTAGCAGGGGAGCCAATTGCCACCACGCTGGAACAATGAGAAAGCGTCACAGAGAGGCTGTTCCCCATCATCCTCTCCCTGCCTTGCCAGCTAATTGGCTTAATCCTGCAAAATGGATCCCATTTTTCCCACCCCATCTCCCTGCCTTCTCAAGTGCCTGACCAGAAGCAGTACTACCACTCCTTGCAGCATCCTAGGGCATGGCCTGGAGGTCTTTCCTCATGAGCCTCTCAGCCCAGCCTGGTCCGGGTTGGATGGAGACTCACAGGCACTCCAGGATTTCTGCCCTTGGACCAGAGGCCAGAGACACTCAGCTCTTCCCAGGACAGCAGAGCTGTGGTCCTTCTCATGGAGTGGGAGCAGTGAGCTATCTGGGAGGCACTTCAGCTCCCTGGTGCTCCTGGGGCTGGGATGGTTGATCCTCTGGGTCAGAACAGAAAGGGGCCATCAAACAGAGAAGGGGAGATGAAGCAAGGAGAGCCGTGGCAGTGCCGAGGTGTCCATTGCTGCCTGTTCAGATCCGGGTGGACAGCACCATCTGTAACCATCTGTGTCTGGGTTTGGGATCCTAGGACTCCTTCCCAGCACGGTTCAAGGCCGTCCACTTCATCCACCAGCCTTGGTACTTCACCACCACCTACAACGTGGTCAAACCGTTCCTGAAGAGCAAACTGCTGGAGAGGGTGAGTGTGGGAAAGGGACCTGCAGGCAAAGGCCTGTCCTTGGGTGAAACGGAGCTGTTGGGAAGAGCTGCCCTGGTCCTCTGCTGAGGCTCGCTCCCATCTCCCTCCAGGTCTTTGTGCACGGCGAGGAGCTGGAATCCTTCTACCAGGAGATCGACGCTGACATCTTGCCCGCAGACTTTGGCGGCAACCTGCCCAAGTACGACGGCAAAGCAACCGCAGAGAAGCTCTTTGGGCCCCGCATCGAGTCCGAGGACACGGCTCTCTAAAGCAGGAGCCTGCTGCCCTCCCCTGCACCACAGCACCAGAGGCAGCCCTCCAACCCCAGCCACCTCCCTCCCGTAGCGTTGGTTGAGTGACTGCTCGTGCTGAGGCGCTCCGGGCGCGCTGCTCCACGCCCGTCCCTCCCGTCCCCACTCCAGGCAGCGGCTGTCCCTCCCAGGCACAGCATCCTTCCCTCCGGAGCTGGTGGAGAAAGGAGGCCACCAGCCCTCTCCCACAGCATTTCCTGGAGCTGCGAGGGGAGGACGGGAGAGTGTCAGCTCTGGGAAGGGAGAAATAAAGTGTTTAACAGCAGAGCTCTGCGGTCCCTCGTGGTGAGGAACAGGGGCGCAGCTTTTTGGGCACTGGCTGCGTTGCTGGTTCTAAGGAGGCCATGAGTGCCAGCCTTTGCTAGGAGACCCCTGTCCCCTCATCAGTGACTACACTTTGGCACAGGGACCAAGGAACTGCCCATCTCTATCCTCCCTGCATTCCAGATCACGTCCCCCCCTTGCCCCAGAAAGGACCCCCAATTCTTAGTTATCTGCTCTAACCAGGGAAGAGAAAACAGATGAGAACAAAAACCCAGCCAGGGGCCCAGGTGGAGCTGTCTTTGCCTAATTCCTGCTCAGGCAGGCAGGCAGGGAGAACAGAAGCTGCAGTAGCCACTGAGACTAGGAGATAGATTTCAATCACAAAACAATTGAAAGACAAGCAGAATGTACCCTCCTAAATCCTTCGAAAGCCTCAGCACAGGTGTTTCTCCTAGCGCTGCACTGTGAAAGGGAGCTCAGTCAGCAAAGCCCCACCAAAAGTCACCATGGGGGGTAGAGGAGGGTACCTGTGCAGCAAAAAAGCTGCACCTGACACTAATTACACCTTGCTAATGTGGAATCAGCAGGACGTGGGTGGGGAGGAGGGAGGCAGAAATAGCTGTCCCAGGCAAGGCATCTGTTCTGGTTCATGAACCAGGCATCTCCTCCAAGAAGCTGATCAGACACCCATTCCCAGACCATCTCCTCCCTTGGCCAGCAGCAGGGCTCAGAGAGGAGCAAGTTCTCTGCCCAGGTTACCTTCTCCCTGAGCCTGGTCCCACGGTGTGTCCTGTCCCCCCTCCCAGCTCCACACGGGCCCCTTTCATCAGCCAGATCAGCCCCCCACCCGAAGCTGGCTGAGGTGGAGGGTGATGACAAGAGCCACATTCATCAGGGCACTGGCTCAGGCTCAAACCAAACAGGACATCGGCTCCGAAGCCGCAGGGAGGATGGGGCCTGTCTGGGGTTAGATCTGTTTGCTCCAGCCTCAGCAGCTTGGTGAGTCCATGCAGGGTTGAGCCCCAAAGCCTGAGGCTGTGCCAACCTTGTGCAAGAGCCCAGAGACGGAGCAAAAGGCACCTCTCCACTTCCTTTGGCTCCTTACTGCAGCTGGAGCCATCCCAAGGAAACCACGTGTGACAACCCTGCAGCCACCAGGCCAGTGCAAACACAACAGCACAGCTTGCCTGGGAGACAGAGCAATTGCAGCTTGGGGAAACAGAAAAAGGGGAAAAAAACCCCATCCACACAGACAGGAGCATCACACTGCTGCCTCTGGCAGTCGGACTGGGACAGTCACGGCTCTTGGGAGGTGCCCATGGCTGCTCACCACTCCTGTGACAAATTGTCAGCCAGGAGCCTGCTTTGATGGGGAGACAGAGAACAGCAGAGCAGAGCTGGGAGCTGAGTGCCTGACCAAGGCAGGAAGGAGTTCTGAAGTGGATCTAACGGCTGAGTCACAATGGCCAATAAATTAGAAATGAAGCCCCGTGTCTCTCACAGAGCACTGCCCATGTCAGGGGAAGGGCAGTGATGGGGCTGGCACCAGGCCCAGTTACCCTCCCCAACTCTCGCCCTTGGGCTGTAGATAATAAACCACACAGTGGTGAGGTGTTAGGGGCAAGTGAGAAGTGCTTTGGGCAGGGCTTTGGTATGCCCTGGGCTCAAAGATGTCACTGTCCTGGGGCAGAGATGCTGGTTTGTGTCTCTTCTGCCAGGAGCTGAAAGATTAGGAAATCCACTTGTTCGCACATAGGGAAAAATACCAGATGTTCTGTTCCACTGGCAAAAATAACTCTTTTTCAGTAGTTTCAGGGCAGGCATCTTTTTTTTTTTTAAGTAGTTTCAGGGCAGGCAGGTTTTTTTAAGCTGATGCTATGTCCATTCTCCACCAGAGTGGCATCACAAACCTCTTCTTGGCCAGAAGACAAAAAGCAACTAGGAAGGGCTTGAGCACCACAAGTGCTTGTATCACCTTTCCCCCAAGGCAGCGCCCCAAGCTGGGCCTCAGGGAAGACTGAGAGCCTCTGCCAACATATGGAACTTCACACACAGTCACTAGATGTAGCACTGACTTTAATAAGTCCTTTATTTTTAAATAAAGAAACCCCACTGAATCAAAGATAACAAAATTACATTTTGTTTTGCAATGACTTCCATTTTACACCACACAAGAACAAAAATTAAAGAAAAAAATCAAAGACAGTTTTATATATATTTATATATAATTTTAAAGGTAAACATCAGCAGATATAGAAAAATTGCATTGCTAGTTGCAAATCATCTCCCCTGCAGCTCTCAGCTCCAGAGAATCTGACTCAGAACATGGCAGCAGGGAGGGTATCTCAGTATACAAGCTTCTTCAGGGCAGCATTTAGAGATGGTTACAGAACATAATTTTGCCAAATTGAAAATATTTTCGTAGTCAACTGCTCAGCAAGAACAGCGGAAGTCACTGTGCCTGTTCTAACTCAGCTGCATGAGAAAAACAAGGGCACAGGTCTCCTCTTCCCAAGCTCTTCATACTCCTTTTTGGCTTGGATCTTTCAGAGAAGGAGGTTATGCTTTCTCAAGAAGAATGTCTGGAGATCTGTCACTGGGAATTACAGTCAAGCTGTTGTGTAACACAATGAGGAAATATGCCCCTTTGGAAAGTTGGTGACTTGGGCTAAGCAGTAGGATTTGGTTATTTATCAGCTAAATAAAACCCATTTGTATTTTTCTTTTATTATTTTAAAGACTTTCCAGTTGGCAAAAACCATGAGAAGGGTCAACATCCCAGCAGGACCATAGTGGAGATCCTAGAAGAAAGTTCTGTATCTCCTCTCTGGTCATGCAAGAACTTTGATTACAATGGAAGCTTGTCAGTCAGACCGAAGCAAAGGGGCTTTGTGCCACCTTGTACAGATGTTCAGGATAACCCCAGAAACCCTTCCACCAAGGCATGGAAAGCTGGCAACTGCTTTGACTCATTGATGGCACATGTGCCTAAGCTCCCCTAACAGCTGAGGAAGTCCAGGCCAGTGTCACTCCCACTGCCAGTGAGAAGGGGGTACAGTAACAGGGCACCCTCCCTTGGGCTGGTGCTGCTCTGAGGCATTCTAAGCTTGGAGAAAAATCATGAAGTCCTCACACCAAGAAGGGCTGTTTGCTTTCCACTTAGAAGCCAGGAAGGAGACACTACTTTGAGTCACTGAAGGCTCCAGCACATTCCCAAATGAACAGACCCACATGAGGAATATGGACACATGGAGTGTGACCGAGCCAGAAACAAGATGCTCTTTACAAGAAATACAGGCAGCACAAGGCTCAAGCCTTCTCTGGTCTCACAAAAAAAGACTGAAGGATTTCAATAAGCTCCAGACAAGCATAGTACTTCCAGAAAAACTTGGAAGCAATCCAGGTGACTAAACTGGCAATTAAGTCCTGAAGATGGTACTCTCTGCTCTTTCCTTTGAGATGTAGCCACTCCAGCAATCTACCTCCAGCTATGCTGCTGGAGTGTTAACAGACACAAAAACTTTGGGATTGCAGGATAACAAGTCACACATTAAGCAAAGCAAACCCTGCTTCAATGACTCAATTCCTACTGCTAGAGGAGCAGAGAGCTGAAAATGATCCACTGCTTATATACATTGGTATTTTAAGCCTTGAAATAGACTATAGCCAGTTGTAGGCTGCCCACAAAGGTCCTTTAAGTCAGCACTCAGTTGTACAGTGTTCATCACCAGTGTGTCTCAAAAATAGTGTCTGAAAATTCATTTAACCAAAAAGCAAAGCCCCAAAAGCTCTGACAGAGCTGTTACTGAAGTCTCTAGATATGCTGATGTCAAGGGAGGAGGAAGAAAAGGGCAAGGCACCACGTGTCAAAGGGCTGTGGTCTAGGAACTTGTGACAGACCCAGGACAGATGACACACAGGTAGCTTGGCTAAATTCAGTACTGGAGTCAATAGTTCCCAACATTTTTACTTAATGCCCTGTCTTTGTAGCCCATTTCTTCATAAACAGGAACTGCAGAAAAACACTGAGGAAAAAGATTGCAGGGAAGTTCAAGTGTTTGCCTTTACAGTGCAACTACAACACTGCCAGACCCATCTGAAAACACCTTGATTTAGAAGCTAACAAAGGGACAATTAAAAACACTGGCAGAGCTCTTGTAGTGGAAGCTGAAGTTCCTTGTGTTCAGTCGGAGCAAGTCTGAGCTGCTTATTTACCATCTTCAGATATCTTCAGAAAAATGGCAAAGGTGATGGTTGGACCAGCCTAACCATCAAAGAGTAATAGTTCTGCAACTTGCTCTCTGATTGAGAGGGTCCTCGGGGTTTATGTTCAAGTGCTACTTACATTCAGTGATGGGGAAGGTGTATTTACCATGAGGCTACCCATGGAAGAGCTCTCCTAATGATTTTTCTAATCCCAGTTTGGAACTAAGCAGAGCACATGTCAGAATCACTGTGCTGTAATCTTGAATGGCTCTATCAGACCACACTGCAATGATCTACAAGTGCACACTTCAGCAGCCTCGTGTGTCTCCACAAGAGATGAAAGACTTCACCTCTAAGACTGAAAAACTCAGATTGCATTTAAGGTCGGGTTCACTGGGCAAATAAAGACCACCTGCCCACATCACAAGACTAGTATTGCCTTATTTTGGGAGGTAAGAGTATTTCAGATTAGGACTGGACGAAGTCCGACGTATCACTAGGTATCAATTATCAATCATTGTCAGTATCATTGTTATATAATTGTAAGGTCCTTAGATAACATGAACTGCAGCTTAATTCTCTCCTCTCCTAGTTCCCCAAGACCTCTTTAAGCAATTGCTGCAAGTCTGACCACAAGTCTTGCTTTGAAAGAAGCATCAAATATGTTGAGATGGAGAGAACAGGTTTTTTTTTTTAACACTGCTTCCACCTACAGGCTTAATAAGCTGAACCTCGAGCCCCAGAAACCTTGCACAAAAAAGCTACAACAAAAGTTATCCTTCCCCAAAGAAGCCAGAATCAGTCAAGTCACAAGTGATTTGAACAGTTTTAGATTCAAGTGCAAAAACAGGGCAAAGGAGCAAGACAGAGACCCACGTTACTTCTGCAGCTGAGAATTTCAGAAAGTCCACAGCATTGGCACTTCTGAAGTACAAAGGCTTGGGTTGTGGGGCAGGAAGGAATATTCCTCAGAAAGGCTCTCCAAGTCTAAAGAAAAATCTCTACTTGATTGGACAAAGCTACAGCTCCTGCTACTTTGAGAACTGCCCAGTTGCTCACCTCATTTTGGGAGACTTAGACACCTAAATTTATACTGTATCTGTTTGATGTGTACAAGTGTTGTTTACACTCCACTTTTGCTGAAGCGAGAAGGTATTTAAGTCATACCCAATGAATATTACATGAACACTACTTAAGCAAAAAAACTGAAATGTCTTTTATGACATACTTTAGTGATGCAGTATGAATAAGAGGATAACACAGAGACAAGATACCATCAGCTAAGAATATCCTTGCTAACTGATGCCCTAAAATAGTTCTTAAGGAACAGCCACAAGCACAGCCAAATCTTGCTGTAGCTGTACTTGGTTTCATCTTCTCTTTGAAGAAAAAAAAAGAAGCCCAGATTTACTAACTAGGAGAATGTGCAGATATCCACAGTTCATTGTGGATCACAGGCCAAGGTGTTTGGCCTAAGGCAAATGAAAGGAATTTCCTGATACGACAATGCACCTTTGCTACAATAGTTAATTATTGCTTTATTAAAATGAAACCCCACCTACTCAACCTACTGAAGTTCAGGGACAGGGCAGTCCAGAAGGCTTGTTCCCCTGGTTTGTTGTTACCAGACTGAAGTCTTGCAGCTTGTTTCACCCTTAAGCTATAAATTAAAGTGCCTGGAACACAGACCAAGGCTGAAGCAATAAAGTGCTGATGAGGGAAGTGTGACAGGAAAAGAACTTCACTGACACTGTGATAAAGAAATCCTAAGGATGGATTAATGACACTACAATATTGACAGAACAAACAGTAAAGAAAAAAAAAAAAGATTTTTACCACAAGTTTCAGTCTCCAGATTGTCATGGGACAACTTTCCTTTAATAACCATCTTGGCACAGACCATAACTGCCACTTGAGGGAAAAGCACAGGTGAGTAACCAGCTTTCCTGCAATCAGCTTTCACACTTCACTTTGCACATTAAAACTAGAAGGGGATGTCTGGGCATGGAAAAGAAAATTCTAGTGAGAAAGAGCCCAGTGTCTTACTGGAGCCAGTAATCCTACAGCATTACACAGATCTGGAAGTAGTCAGCCAAGCAAAGATGTCATTTCAGTTGCACAGGACTGGAGACATCCAGCTCCACATCAACTGTAAGGCAAGTCATGTGTCTCAAACCCACTTGATGCTCTGAAAGCTAATGGGAAGAATTTTGGTATTATTTACCCTGACATAAGGGGAGTAAATCTAAATAGATACACCCTACCCCCCACCAATTAATCCCTAAGAGAGTACAATAGCTCTCCATGAAGTATTCTTTCAAACAGATTGAGCTCACAGAAAAATCCTGCAGATTCTTAATCATGGGTTTCCACTTGGAAGCCAGAGCCAGCTTTAGAAAGTCCCAGGTCAAACAAAGAATCCAGTACTGAAAAGATAACAGTATTTAAAAAGAGGCAAAGATGACAAGAAGGTGACTGATCAGGTCCTGGAGTGAGAACATGTTTACATAGAAACATTAACTGGCATTACCAGGCTGCAGCTTTTCTCTACTTGGAGACCCAGCATAAAGCCACCCCAATCCACAAACAGCTCAAGCATGGAAAAGTTGAATATTTTTAAAGTGATTCACTTGTGCAAGTGCATTCCTAGGTACTAAAAGGTTTCCCTTGAGATGGTGCAAAGCTGACACTACACTTGCAGTCAAGCATCTGTTTTTCCAAGCCACGCTGTAGTGGCTTACAGACTGAACCACTCACTGGCTCGTGGCTTGGTACAGGGATTTTCCAGCACCCAGACAGAGAACAGAGCCACAGTTATCCCATCATCTACACCTAAACAAATGCTGCAGATCAAGTTTTTGACCAGCAGGTAAAGAGATTTTGACATGTGAAACTTCTGCTATATTAAAGCAAGCAGTCTTTAGCTCAGTAGCCCTGTAACAAGCTACAGTCAGCAAAACCCAATTCTTCAAGCAGAGCAGTAAATTACAAATCCACATGACTGGATATCCAAGGGGCTCTGACCAGATGTTAACCTCTGCTTTAACTTCCATTTTGGAAAAAAACATGGTGATCAAACCCCAGCCATAGGATATCAAGGAGAATGGAAACCTGAAGCAGCAGGTGAGGGAACAAGATGTTCCCAAAGGGGGAGATATACTGAAGTGATCCAGAGTCTTTGGGTCCATTACTCCTGGCCAGACACAGCCTGCTCTGTGTCCGAGCAGTGAGGCTTTGTCTTCTCCCACTGGCAGATGGCATTGGCATACTGTACCACGAGCTTATCCATCCAGGTGAGAGGTTCTGGGAACAGCACTGACCCCTCAAAAAATCCCAGGTGGCCTCCATGAAGGGGCAGCACATGCATGACATTCTCTCTTTTCTCTGTAAAAGAAAAAGAGGCAGAAAGTTCCAGAAGGTTAACATCTTCAAGCTGAGAATGAAACCATCTTGAGTTGCCAGGACAAGACAACTGCCCAAGAGCTGCTGCTGGCTGGGCCCTTACAGCAATACCTGTATTGCTGTAAGAATGGTCATTCTTTACCAAATGAACACCTTTAACTCACATCCACTGGAACCAGGACTGTTTGCATCATGTCAAGCTGCACTAAGCTCTGACAGTGTATCAACCAACTTGTTGCATGGACAGTGAAAAATTCTCTGTGCTTGCTTCTGTCTGAAAGCAGACAATTCTCTGCAGGGTAAATTCTCTGCTCACAGCCTCTGACCAAGAAAAGAATGAACCCTGCTTCCCTCTCTGTACACCCACTATTTGCATGATGAAGCAGCACCAGCTCCCTCTTCTGAGCTTCTAAGGATAATTTACCTTTTTCCTTGTTTGAAGACAGACAGCTCAACTCCTTTCAAGGGAGAGATCCCAGTTCAGTGCCAAGTGACACAGCCATGCATGCACTGTCCCCATTTCATCAGCAAAGGGGGGTGTTTATCTGTGCTTCATCCAGACTGTCACCACCACCCCTCTTCTTTTAAATCCCAGTGAGCAATGAAGATGTAAGGAAACCTTTTTTCATCCAAGAATGTAACCTGCTGGCTATCAACACAAGCCAGAGCAGCAGCAGGTGCCTGAAGGGACTCAAGTTCTTCCTGCTCAGGGTTAGCCTTGTTAGTTCCAGCAACTGGTGACTTAAAGAGGCTCCTGCAGCATTACAGATGTAAGGAGGCAAGTCAAGCTGCTTTGAAATCAGGGATTGTGATGTGATAAGCAAGCTGCAGGTACACAAATGTACACAAAACACAAAAAAAGCTGTAGCTACTGCTTCAGCATACCTGAAAGAGCTCTTGGAATTGATAGAAGACTCTCATGGACAAGAGGGTCATCAGCAGCATTAACCAACAGAAGGGGAACACAGATCTGCATCAGGAAACATGACATAAAAGGGAAAAAACCAAAACAGAAAGGGGTTGGTATTTGAATGTCAATCTACCAAGTGTAATAGTGTCTTAGCTTAATTCAATTAAGATCTCTTATTTCAGAGTTAATTTATTTTTTCACCCAACCCAATTGTAAGAAACAGGCAGGGATGCATCAGAGCAAACAGACTGAGTCCCCATTCTCAGAACTGAAACAGCTACACCCTTTTTTCGCTCTGCATTGCTTTGCACATCAGGCAGCTAGTGCCAGCTCTGTTATGGACACCTCGGTTAAAGTCCAGGAAACTCCCTTGGAACATCTCCATTCTCTGGGTCAGTAAAAAAAGGAGGAATTGATCTCAGCTCCACTTCGGCAAAACTTCGCTCAAGCATCTGCCTGTCAGTGTCTTGAGTCTCTTCCACAGTCTCCAGTAAGCCTTTCTTCCCTGAAGGTGCAGGCTCCATGCCACCAGCCATTTCCCACTTTATCCTCATACTCTCAGTGCAATTCCCCTGAATGGGTGGCTTTATCTCCATCTCTTGGGTGCAACCACCTGCCAGAGCTATAAGCTCTTAAGAGCCCAGAGCATTTAGCCCCAGGGTTAGAGGCAGCAAGAACTGAAATCCCACTCCAATGTACTGTGCCTGATTATTTCTGAAAATCCCAGCTAAGACATCTGCAGGTATCAACAACAGAAACCACTGAGTGTTTTCTCTCCAGTGCAAGAGCAGTTTGCTGCAAGAGCTTACCCTATGCAAGTACTGCAGGCAACTTTCCTCTTCGTAGTACTCCTTCAGTGAGCTGTAACCATGGAATTTCCTGAAATAGAGCAGATTGTCATTAAAATCTGCTCCAGCCATGTCACTATTACTTTCAAGTGAGGACACACACACAGAAACAGGAATGATGCCTCAGTTTCCACAGACAATTTTTTAATACCCAACATCTTTGCAAAACCCTTTGGCAGCACATGCCTTGATGCTTTCTGTGCCTTAAACATTGTGAGAGCAGCAGCCTTCAGGGTGTTTCTTTTAAAATACCCCACTTCATTTAATTGTACACGTGGATGAAAGAAAGTTAGGACCTTGTTCATCTTTCCCTAAAAGTCTTTTCAAATACAAACCCAGCACAGCTTATAAACCTCAAACTTACTGGACAAGTCTCCCAGAATTCACTGCAGTTTCACTTCTTTGCCAAATCCCTTCGCACCATCCCAAACCAGGAATTCAGTAAGCTTATATTCAAGTGTCTTTTTTTTTATATAAGGGACAGCATAGCTGTTGGTCCAAACTAGAAAGGCCTCAGGGATGGGGGACAAGTAGGGAGATTCCCCTAGGAATGGCTTTTTCATAAGCAGCCAATGATACTCCCAGTTTGCCAAAAGTGTCACAGCTTTTCAGCTAACAGTTTACAGCTTTATCTTGGAAAGGGGTCAATGCCTGATACAGAACATGCCATGGTATGAACACTGCCACTTCAAGTGCTGTGTTGATGTCAAGGGCACAGGCAGTAACAGGCTACTGCTTATTAAAGCAGAGCACTTAATTAGGTGTTAGTATGACAAAGAAGAAAGGTTGCATTATCTCAGCCAGCCCTATTGTGTATTGAGAAGATTTTTCAACCAGAGCTAAGGAAATCCATGAGCAGTTCTGAGCTGCTTTCCACATTCCCTTTTTTTGTTGCTATAGCTTGGCAGCAGAGCTGGCCTCTTCCTACCTCACTGAAGGCTGCAGGTTCAAGTGTTACTAATAAATAAATGCCTCCTCGATGATTTTAAAGAAGCTGTGACTGTAAATAGCAAGTTGTTTCTTGTTGGGTTTTTTTTCCTCTGCTAAGTTTTCTTTAATGTGGAGGCAAGCAAGAATTTGAAGTTGTGTTTCACTGTATTTCAGCAGATTCCTACAGGCACAGCAAGGGGCTTGCAAGAGCAACACTGGGAAGAGAAGGTATTTGGAGTGCTATACAGGAGCACAGAATTGCCCTCCATACCTCATAACGTTATCATCGATCTGCATAAGTGATGTTGCTGTATAGAGCTTGCCCAGATCAGCATCTGACAGGCTTTGTGGCTTCTTCATGTTGTTATCTCCGAAGAGAACTTGCCTGGAAAGAGTGACATCAAGGATTACATCCAAATAACATAAGGGCAGCAAAACCATGACCTGTTCAAGGACAACCAAATCTGACAAGATAAGATTAGAAGTGGGCTACATAAACATGAGGCTGCCTTGGGAGCAAGAACAGCTTATTTGTCCACTTACCTTTGCAGCAAGACATAACAAACCCTAGCAGCCTCCTTGTAGGAAAAAATGTTCTCCTTATACACTGAGAAACTGCATGAGGGGGCCTCTTAAAAGAAACTTCCCAGAACAGAGAGCACTAAGGGTATTTGGAATAGAGGCTACATGTTAGAGGGAGGGTTCTCTGGCTTCAGACCAAACCTGTGGGTGGTTTGGGTGAGAGCACCAGCAATCCTGGGCACAGCATCTCCTGCACCATCTGGTTCTAAAGCCCCCCAGCACAGACTTCAGGCTACCTCACACACAGAAATTACTTAGGGTATTACCTTAGCAGAAAGCTATTTACTATGGACACTTGACATAATTAGTTATTGCCCTCAGGGGAGGATGTGTTTCTTTACCAGAACAAACTTCTCCCCTAACAAACAGAACAAAAGCCACAAGTTGGAAAGGGATTTTTATTCCCTTTGAGAGGCAGCTGCAGGGCAGAGCAGGAGGGAGGCTAGGTTTGATTTGGGGGAGTTAGAGCACAAGTGATTATGGAAAAAGTTTACTTAACACACTTGGCCTTCAAGCCAGCACCAGCTTTTTCTGGGTTAAGAATTTAAGTACCTTTTGATGGGAGCTTACCTAACTTCAAATGTCAAATTTGGTGAAGTTGTCTAAATATTTGTAAACCTGGAATGAATTATGTGGATCATCCTACATTGGCTACCCTCCTTCTACAAGTGTTTCATACTGCAAAGGAATGTAAACAAAGAACCAGAAGTCTGAAGTGACACATGCTCCTTCAGTGAAATAGGTCTTAGATATTTCCCCTCCTTTCCCCTCAGTCAGGCAACTTCCAATACACACAGATGAGGTACTTTCTTGCCCAAAAAGTACCAGCCAGAGAACTTTTGGTGGGGAAAACACCAACATTGAGCATGTCACCTGTTCAGCACACAAATTTCTTTGTTATGCAAGAGCCACGGACCAGCAGCAGCAGCACAGGGATCCTACAGAACACCTGCACTCCAGGAACAGCGATGTTAAGTGTTTTGCTGGCTACATGCTCTTTCTAGAGGAACAGCTAGAAGCCAGGGCTACAGGTTTGACTATTTGCTTATTTGATAAGCAGCAACTCCATACAGCAGATCTTGAAGATTAGTCCTACCTCAGGTAGGTGGCAGAACAAGAGGCTCCTTCAATAGGGAATTCTTTGGCTAGAAGTGAAACAGATGCAGAATACTCCACTTTGAAGTCTAATTGCAATGTTTTCCTGTGCATGTCTTCTTTATTCATTAAGCAAGTTTCCACAGAACACAAAAAGACAACAATGTCTTTCTTCTAACAAGATGACCAAAGCTTATTTGTCCATTTTACAGTATAATGAGATTGACATGGGCTCACCTTCTCTGTTGGTTCATCTAAAGACCCACCAAGGAACTTGTGCATAACCTTTCAGGAGTCCTATTTTAAAGGACCAGGCAGACAAATCCAATATAGCAATTGACCCAATCAATACTGCCAGTGTAAGTGATGTACTGCAGTACCTGTGAGAAAGGATGATCTTCTTCATGTTGTCTGCCATGAGGAAGTTATAAAATCTTCTACAATGATCCCACTGCATGAAGGTTTCCTGTGCCCTAGAAAAAACAGTGCAGAACAAACAAAGCTGTTAATGGAGCTCTTGAAAGATCAGATTAATACACTGTTAACATCTTATGGCAGCCTGGGGGCTGTGTAAACAAACCTCCAGGCCTTCCCTGCCACAGCTTAACCTTTTCCAGGAAATGGCTTCCACTTTGATGAAGTTTGTTAGTATCAGAAAACAGATCTGCAGTCTCATCTTGCACAACGCAATTAGAGGTTTTGATCAGAGCACTTAAGAGCCATCAGTCAAGATCCACACACTGACAAGAGGATTTTAGTATCCCTTTGCAGAAGCTGAACGTAATTTACATAATGGGACTTTCAAGGAAAGGGCTAAAACCTGTTGCTCAACAGTGTAGTCTATTGTGTAATATAGCTCTGCAAAGGAAATAATTTGTGCAGATGTTTCCAATATGTACAGATGCTATTATTGTTTCACTTCATTGGCAGGAACTGTAGGAATAAATACTAGTTTGCAGCTGCAAGTGGCATCTGAGTTGAAGCCTTTACCTATTCTCAAAGCAGAAGTGCACTTCACAGCTTATCTGTGGTTAAAACAGAATTTAAGCCATCCAGAGTTGTGTGAGCTCTGCCAGATACCAGCACTCCTTTGCTATGCAGGGTCATGGGCAGGTTAGAGCTTTACTCCTAGCAGGGTTTGCTGTTACTGAGGGAACACACTATCATTTACTGAGAGACTGAAGAATGCTGGGAGCAGTTTCAGCTACTGAAGCTCTCCTACCACTTAAACATTAACATACCATGAGAACTACTGTAGATTTAGCACGACCTTCCAAGCTATATCCTGCAAGTCCCCTACCAGGCAAGAGCAAGCTGTTTTCTTGTAATTAGCCATGCTGGAGTGTGGTTTTAAAAAAAAAAAAATTCCATTATCTTTTTATCTAGCCAGGGTGTACCTACCACATTCATGCCAGGGCAGGGGAACGAAGGAAGATAGGAAAACACACATTTCTTTCTTCACAACAGGTTTTCCAAGCAAACCTATTAAGTTATTACAAGATGTCTGAAGTTAAAGCTACTACATTTCCCGCAGTTTCTGTGGGGTACAGCAGTACTCCTCATATGAAGGCCTGCAAGCATTAAAAAAAAAAAACAAAACCCAGGCAGCTTCCAGTATTTTGAAGGCTGCCCAGGTTTCAGCGCTGAGGTCTCTCCCCACAGCCTGTAGCTATGGTGAAGATGCATTCCACAAGATCAAGAAGCAGAATCAAGCCTATGCAGGCAGAGATTAAGGAATAAGGAGACCTGTCCCTGTTTAGCCTCAGGGAACACATTCCCTACACTCTGTGTTAATTCATGAAACTAAGAGTCTCATTCTTCTGGCAGATCCCAGTATTGCTGCTGCTCTGGAAAGGCTTTCCTATTTGAGATCCTCTGTTCACCTTGCTCACTAAAACCTTTTTCCTTCACATATGAAAGTTATTTGGGGAATAAATGTTAGACAAGCCAATATAAAAAAAAAAAAAAGGAACTGAAAACTAACTGGTCATGTGTACCAGGGTAATCCACTTCCATGCAGCCCTGAAGACTGAAGCCAGCTATTTTAACCTACCAGGCTAAGCCTGGGAAGGCAGTGGCTTCACCATTCTACCTGGAGGTGCTTAATATCTCCTCCCTCCCACTTCTCTCACCAGGGCACGAGGCCCTCCCTCCTCCTGTCTTTTGCCCAGTAGAAGTTGTTTTATCGTAGCTCTTCAGCTAATTAGCACCTACAGCAGATGTAGATATTAGGAAGGGAGACACAAGACCTGAAAAGCCTTCCTGCTGGCTGTCCAGTAATAGAGAGCAGATGTTTTGTGGCAGGAAGTTTGCTAGGAGATGTTTACCCAGCAGGTGGAGGCAAGAGCTCAATAATCCACTCAACCCACACGATGGGGTGCAGTAAACTCAGGGAAAAAAAAACCAGCCAATTGTTTTTCCACACAAATATCCAAGTGGAGAATTGTTAATCAGGTTGTCCTTGCCATGCAAGCATAACAGCATTACTCACAGCATCATTTTGGAGATCAGGAATACAATATTACATAATTGTAGAAGATGAACCAAGTGGACCTCAGCCAGATATTATCCCTGCAAACCCTGTCTGATGGTTGCAATTAAGGAGCTGGCTCCAAAAGGATGCTCTGTGCTCTATGCCAGAACCCCAGGACAGCTAAGAACATTTTACTTGAAACAAAACAGAACAGCTGTTCCTGTAGCATCTGTTCAGATTTTAAGGGTGTGAACTAGCAGCAGATTATACACTTTTTTAGCAGTAGTCACATCTGACCTCAAAAGGGATTAGATAGCTGGAATACTACAGGCACATCAAGCTTTTACTCACATCTTAATGCTTCCAGGAAAGCTTTCTGCTTTGATCTGTAAGAGCCTGATTCATAAAAGGTGTCTTCAGACTGCTGAATAACAAACTGGCCCCCTGCACAGGCAGAGCATCATCAGCATTGAGAGTTCCAGCTACCCTGACCAGGCTGTGAGGCCGAATTCCATAGCAAGCCCCTCACAGACCTGTCACAGTTTCACCATTTATAGCAGCCCAAAGGATCTTGACCCAAATACCTGAATCTCAGCAGCCCCCTTTGCCTTGTAAATAGTCTCATGGCTCAAAACTGCAGGTAAATTACTGCAGAGTCAGCTACACCTCAGTAATTGTCTGCATGTCCAGACAGTAAAAACTGAAAAGAGCAGCTTAGCCAGTCATGGCATCTGAATCTTCATTAGCTGTGCATACATGGAAAGGTTAAAGTACATTAGTCAAGCCACCAGTTTTCAAGCAGCAGTGCTGTGCCTGGACCCTCCATCAGGACATGCAAGTGGAGCCATCACAGCTCCTAAAGTGCCACAGCCTTGGCTTCCAGGTGGGGAGACAGGTTAATATTTTCAGACTTTAGGGCTGTAACACTCTCCCTCCCCACCTTCCCCACTCCTGTAACACAGCTGCAAGCACCTCTCCATCCCCTGATCAGCCCACAGCACTGTTTCAGTGACACACACGAAGAGGGGAGCATGGACTGACAGTGAATGTGCTGTGTCTTCCCAGTCTCCCCAGGTAAGAGCTACCAGATGAAACTGCACACTGAAACCAAACAAGCTATGATGAACCACGGGATATTTCTCAGAGTGATGAGACAGTGTAAACTATTGCTTGCAAACCTGGCATCAGCTCAGCAGCTGGTCATGCTGCCCAGCCTGCCTGGTTAATTACACCAGGACTGCACAGGGAATGCCTCCTCTTAGGACACTGCAGCCATGAGACAGCATCACATGCACAGTCCAGAAGCTGCCAGCATGTACCTGGCCAGATAGAGAAAACCTGTTTGCATTGCTGACAAAGTTTACTTGTGCTTGCAAATCAACAAAGCTTCAGGTGCTCCTTCAGGAGGGTGTCATCCTACACACTCTGTCAGACCAGTCCAGTGCAAGAGAAACACCCATCTTCACCTTGCCCTTCCAAAAATCTGCCCCTTTCTGCACTCCCAGAAGAGACCAGCACGGAGAAGACTCCAGACCCACCTCAGTGCACTGTACCCCTGGCACACACTGACACAGCACAGGACTCGCTCCTGGTTGGCCTGGCTCTCTCCCAGGTATTTGCACACTATGTTTCCACCCAGGCTGAAGCCCACAACAACCAGCTGGGTCTGAGGGTAGGTCTTCTTGATGTAATTCACCATGGCACCAAATTCCCAGGTGCATCCTAAAAAGAAGAACAAAGTTAAAAAACATCTTCCAACATATTTAAGTTCTCACTTGAAGCTTCAGCTGCGTGCTTTGAATTCATCTTCTTACCCTTTCTGACTTTTCAATAGCCTTAAGGTTTTAACAGCTCTGATTCACATGTGTTCATACATCTGTGAGTCCTGTGGAGCTTAGCTCATGCTTAGTTCTGGCAGAGTGCCAAAGCAAGATGAAATTTAGTTGCTTAAAAATCATGGTGACAGTTAACATGACAATCAAAACTCTTCCTTTCTAAAACAGCTTAAGAAGCAGAGTCCAGCAACTCTGGGCTTGACATTACTATGCAAGAGCAGCACACATCATTACTTTCCTGAGGCAGTTTGCCACTTCTGAAGTGAAGCAGGGTATCTGGAATGCAGTTTGCTCCTTTGTTTTTAGCAAGACCACCATGGATCCCTAAATCCTTGCTGCTATGGGGAGGGAAAAGGCGTGGCTTGTCAGGAAGAGCTCCCAGCAGACTGCTGCAGAGCCTGACTAAGCAGGTGATCTCTGGAATCAGGGAGAAGGGTTTAAGCAGAGACATTCAGCCCCTTGTAACCAGTGAAGGGGTAAAGATACTGCAGCTCCCTAAAAGACATGTGGGTATCCCCACATAAGGAGAATAGTTAAGTGCCTCTATACAGATCTCTTCTGCTGTCAGCAAACACCCACTTGCATCCCACAGGCTACAGGCACTGAGGGATCCAGTTTGTGACAGTATTGGCATCCTCCAATTGTTTGACAGACTTGAAGGCCTCCACACAGGCAACAATCTGAGAACCTACAACTATTTCTTCTGCTCGTGAGTATGGGAAAAGGAAATATGGAGAAGCAGCTGCAATAGTGATGGTATTAGTACACTGGCATCAACTGTTCATGCAGCTTGTTAACCTTCCCTTTGGATTTAAGGCTGCAAACCACAGAAGGCCTGATATGAACAACAGAAATAGAACTCCAGATGTTTCTTCCTGTCCAGAGTCAGAAACTCAGCTCTATCCTGTGGAACTTGTCCAGGGAGATAAATCCTAGCATTCCAGGATTCCACCCTGGACTAACCTAACACTGCTCCACTGTGCCCCCACCCCAGCTGTAGCATCCTCAGTAGGCATCAGGCTCCAACTTTACCTAGCTCTGGAGTGAACTCTGAGCACCAGGGTTTCTTTGCTTCAGTGGAACAGCAAGCTCCTGACTGAGTGTTTCAGCAGGGTTTGGGCACTTCTTTGTGAACATTCTTAATGAGCAATCTTCAAGACAACAAATGCTGCACTGCTCTGGTTTCCTCTGGAAGAAGCCAGTGGTCAAAATATTTTAGTGTTTGACCTTCATGATTTCAGGGCAGCTCAGAAATCCAAAATTAGAATATCAACAGGTCAAACTTGATATAGAGGCTGGGATTCAGCAAATCCCAAATTTAGGCTACTTGCTCCTCAACAAGTATGCCTGGAACACAGCAAAGCTGAAAGGGCACTGAGTTATTTGGGTAGGAGGCAGAGTAAAGTCTGCTCATGGTCTTGCTGGCACTTTACTTAACAAGCAACTCTGCCAAGTGATTTACTGTCTTGCTCAGAGGAAGTGCTAGGCATTCTTTGCCCTTTCCAAGGCTGTAAAAAACTCAGAAGGGTATGTCTCAAGAGATGCACAACAGAATAACACCCTAAGGCCTAGAGCAAAGCTCCATGAAAGACAACTCTTAACTTTTATCAAAATAGCAAATGCTTTAACAAGGACAAATTTAGTTTTCAAGACATGGTAGTCTTGCAGCCATTAACAGCCTAGGGCCTCACTACAAATGAAGGTATTTGGTATTCCTGAAGTGTTTCCCAAAGAGGAATATATTTAATAATTCTAAAACAAGCAACAAAGCATTACAGCCTATTTGCCTGCTAGACTTGGCACCTCAAGGCACAATATTTCTATTTTGACAATTTACCTGTTCGAGATAACTGTTCTGTTAATCCAAACTGTAAGCAGTAGCTTAGCTAACTTTAAAAAAATAAAACCTAACAGAAGTCTGCTAAACATACAATTGACAGGGTATATAGATATTTACAGTAAAGAGGGAGAGGAGGGCTCAAGAGAGCTCAGGAACAAGCAGATTAGGTCACAGGCAAAGAGGCCCTATTCTACAAAGATCACATTACTCACCAAAAGGGCAATTAAAACTAGCTGTAACCACCCTTCCCACAGTTTCACATCACTTATTCCTTTTAATTTCTAGGTTGAGAACGACTTCCTTATATTCAAGGTGAAAGCCCATTATAGTGGCAGTTGAGCACTACCACTTCTGCAGCTTTACTGTCATACTCTACAACTGTTGCTGTTGTTGACTTGTGTTACACACAGGGGCAAATCCTCTTGTGTCCCTCCTGGACTATAAATGGTCTTTCTGGATACGCTGGTACAAACTCCTCTCAGGTCACATTTTACAAAGCCTCAGAAGTGGCATTTATCTTTCAGGGACAGGTTTGTTTCAAATTCCATGAAACTGACAATTTCAGTATCTCTAAAATAATTTGAACAGACTCTTGATAGTCACCAGAGGGTTTTTTTTTCCCCAAAAAGTTTTCTTACAAAAAACTGCCTCTTTGATGGGAATACATGTGCAAGAGCTGGCAGATGAGACAGAAATTATTTCAGTATTAGCTTCTCCTCTTCCTCCCATCTAAGTTCAGTTCAGTTCCTAAGAAACAGCACAAAACTGTTAACCCCATTGAGGTACAGCAGTTGTGTTATCCCAAAGGAGACTGACCAACCCCTACAAATTCCACAAGCTTGAAAATAAGTTCCTCAGGTGCCACGAAGTACCTACCATATGTGAACATCCGTGGTGAAGTGAGCTCAATGTTTGGCAGGGCTCCCAAGTGATTCAGGACAGCACATCTGTAGCCATTTTTCTGGGCATAGTCAACAAAGGTGCGGATGTACTGCTTCTCACTGTGGTTAGCAATCCCCGGGCAGATCACCATCGTGACATCCTCTGTGCTCAGAAAGAGAGGGAAGTTAAGTAAATGTCACTTCATGCAAATTAAGAGAGTCAGAAGGTTTCCATTTCAAATCCGTGGGAAACCACCTACCACAAGCAAGCTAGAATTCCTCCTAGTCTGCCAAAAATCCCGTATGGGACAGGAGACCAGCAGCTCTAGTGCTACAGATGTGAAAAAGTAATTCATGCTATGGGAGATGAACAGTTTTTAACTTCAGGGAAAGCTGTGCAAACAGTTCTACAGGCACTGCCTAGAGGCCAAGAGCTCATTCTTCCCTCTGAAGGACATTTTTGATGTTACACACGTTCTGCCTTCTGACAGCCTGCTGTGACTGTGGCATGCATGGAAGCTGTGGAGTCCAGCATTCCAAGTAGACTGGTTGTGCTATTTCCCCCTCATTTCCCTTCTAGAGCTGGGTGTAATAGAGATCTTCCACATGAAGCTTTGCTAAGCACAGACATTCTGACCAGCTGACATTAGCCATCATCTACTTTGTGGCTAATCTAATGATATTTGATCTGCTGACACTGTTCGCTAGTTTAACAAGATATCATTTCATCAACCAAGAAAGTAATTGCTGTAATTCAAGTAAGCACAGTAAATTACATTCAAGATTATCATATGCACTTCAAATTAACTGTAACTCTCATGTGCAAAGTTCCAACGTTACCAGCTCTAGCCTCGGAATTTTTATCTCATTAGAAAAGCACTGCTCAGATTCTCTTCAGCAATAAAGATAACAGTAACCGTTCCAGTGCAGCATTGTACCATGAAGATCTCAACTCTGACAGTTAAAAAAAAGAAATCTGCTTTTTCTGAGGGCCAAATGGGAGCCATGGGCTCTATCCTCCTCTGTCCCCCGGAGCACAGAATCAAGGTTAGCAGCCAGCAGCTGTTTGACTGACCTCCAGTGCAGTGCTCAGAGCGTGGCTCAAAGAGATCAAAGGTGGCTGTTGCTCCATCTGGCATCGTGAGGTACTTGCGAAGTCCATATGGATGTGGTGATCTCACTCTCCCCATTTTTCCATAAAGAGCCGTCTGGATATGTCCACTCTTTCCCCAGATGAGGGGTGGAATGTACCTGAAAGGCAGTAATTTAATTGCTTACCCCTGCTGTGTTAATGAACCTTTGAGAACAGATAAGCACTCCCACAACAAATCTCTCACCAGCTCCCAAATACAGTAATAAATATGGAATTGTTTTTGCTGTGACTGAACTGGCAGCAGTGATCTTTGCAGCCTTACACAAGAGGAGAGACCAAAATGCTCTCTCAAAGCTGAAAAATCAGCACTGATAGCGGCAGCCGAAGCCAAACCCCAGACATTCCCTATACTGAGATGTTAGGGGAACAAATGCTTCTCACTAAATACACAGAGGCCTTGTGCCTCAGTGAGACTGGGACTGCATGTTGCCAACCAACCAAAGTGACCTCAGGAACTGGACAGTGCTGTAAATCTGTTTTAATTGAAACACTGAAGCCTCCTGTGAAGGAGGAGCCGCATGAACCTGTGTAAGCACTTGACTGTACAAGCCAGTGGCAGAAACAGCAGGATTCACACCAAGTTCCAGAAAATTGAAAGCCCCAAGACTTGTTAGTTGGGACCACTTCACACAGAACTGCTTTACTAAGTTAAGCAGAGAGCACAGTACAGGTTGATTTTCCTGTTCAGAATTAGGTAAAAGTTGGGACAGTGTTAAGAGAACCAGTCAGAACTGGCCAAACTCCACTGAATAATAAAGCCCTTCAAGTAAAAGGGGGTGAGTCTACCAATTATTTATGCTTATCAAGGGTATTTTAAAGCTATGTGACAAAGCAGATTGTCTCTCTTTTCCTGGCTTACAGGCCCTCAAAAAAGATATGTGAGAAACACAGCTATGAGCTGGAAAGCATTAAAGGCTTAGTTATCAGATTTTTTTTAGCACAAGCAGAGCTGCAAGTGGTTTAACAGGAAACATACTGTGCCCTACCACCACCAGCATGTGGGCAAGTCACCTGGTCACTCGGCAAAGGACACTGAGCCAATGCCTTGAAAAAGAGAGTTACATCAGCTCTGAACAGGAAAGCATGAATGATTTATTGTTGAGGAGAACAGCAGTCCCAGGGGACACACTTCCAATTAAAGAACTGTGGTCTCTGCTGCACAGACCAGGCTATCCAGAAGAAGCCTGAGAGCTTCTGACAACACCTTGGATCCTGAGGGATTAGCAACTCCCTCCCTGTTGTGTTTAGGGCTTCCTGCAATTATTCCTTTTGACTTCTTGAGAGCACATGAAGCAGAGATCATGTTCTTCCCTCTTCACAGAAAACTAGGCAGCTCAGGACTCAAATTTACTACTTAAGCCCATAATCCACCCGAATGTGACAGAAACCCCACCTTTGTGCTCTGACACTACCTACTCATACAGCTGGACCTTTCCCCATGCCAGCTCTTATGTGTCATATCCGCAACTCCCTCTTCCCCCGCATGCTCCTTAAAAAGACTTCCTATCAAATAAAAACTACTTAGGGTTGTTTAGCAAGACAAGAGCAGCAGTATGCTCTCTTTCTCCCCATTCTTTTCCCTCATTTATGAGGGGGAATTCTTACAGTCAAAGAAACACAACAGTTCGCTGTAGTTTCACTCATTTTTGCAAGTGCACTTCCCAAAGAGATCCAAAACAGATTTCTGGAGAAGCAGATATTGCTTCACTAAAGGCTGCAAAAGCTGCCAGATGATGCTCACAACCTTGTAAATTAGTCTTCAGTGCATCCTGGATTTGATCACTCAACTATAAAGCTTTTCAAAGGATCCAGGCAAGGCCAGGAGCACCACCCCTCTTCTGTCAGCCCAGCATCTATGCACTGCGTCTTGCCAGGCACAATGTACAACTGTGCAGATTCCCAGCAGTGACAGAGGCTGGACAAACTCATCCTCTGCAATAAGTGCTAGAGGTGGAAAGTAGTCAGTGGGTCCATTCTCACAACCCAGATCAGATATCCATTGGGACAGGGCAGTCAAACTAAACCAGGCTGCACACATGGTTCTGCTAAAGTCACGTACAGCTCAGTGCAGGGGTTTTGAACACAACTACTAAGCCAGATAGAAGAGACACTGCTCTCCTAACATAAGGAAAAACAGCTGGCTTCACCCCATTTACTGTACCACCAGTTCATATCAATAGCCACACTCCACACTAGACAGTGCTTGACTGGCTTCTTGTCTTTTTTTTTTTTCCACAGACATCCTTTACAGATAGGGTTTGCTAGCACCTTCTGAGGGGAGCTGACAAATACAATCTATAATAAGAATTCGCAGCTCTTTTAGAAGAGACTCAGATGTCAACATTGCTTCATGGTTTCTAATCTGGGGTGAGAACGTGCATTGGAAAGTTTTGGTGATTCTGCTTCCATACAGTGCTTTTCAAATCAAAGACTATCCCAAAATCTTACCCTATAGGGCTAACAGGAAAGCCATTTGTCCAGCTACAGCAGCTAAGTTATACAGCTATTACTGATTACTGCTATCATGATATAAAACAAAACAAACCAAAAATCAAGGATCTCTGCGAGCACCAATCCTATCCTCATGTTTAATCTACAGTTCAGTTCCCAGCTATAGGTTACAGCCATCCACTGGAGCAGCAGCACATACCACAGGATGCTGTTAGAGATGAAATTAGAATAGTCTTCAAAGCCTCACCACTACTGCCAGAGTTTAAACGAAGGCAAATGGTTTCAAGGACACTGCTTCCCACAGTCTGCCTTTCCGGGTCACTGATGGTTTCTCTGGGGAAAGAAACCCTCAGACCCATCTTTGCATAACCCAGCTGGAGGTTACCTAAGTACTGATCTGCAATAAATCAAACCTTTATACTGCTTTTACAGGCAAACAGCACATGCAGTTTCCTTGACACATTATTTAAGGTAGGAATCCCTTTCACTCCATCCATAACGATTGTCAAGTGACAGTTTCCACGTTTCCCTCAAAGCCAAAACTGTGTGAAGCCCTATGGACGAGGGAGCATTAGCTGTTGGCTCCCTGCAGAATGCACAAGTGTTTGAGCATCCTGTGGACCAAGTAAAATGCTCAGCTTATCTTTTATGATGCTAACTCCAGTCAGCTGCTTAAGCATCGCTGCCTGCAGCAAAGATGGTTTGTGTTAGTCACTCTGCATGTAACTACACTCTTTTAGATAAATATTCAAAGACCAAGCTTCAGCACCAGTAATGTGCATAGTACTCTGATGCAGAGGTTCGTAACTTCTAGTTTGCACATAAGTTTTAAAGCAGCTGAAGCTCTGAAATCCAGGCAAGTGTTCAAGAAGAAGCTTTTTATCTCACCAATCTTTTTGTTTAGGCCCATCAGCCTTTAAGCAACAGACTTGTGAGGCAAAACACATCCCTTAAGTATCCAGGCTCAGGAGACTGAACAGCACAACACTTTCACAGGGAAAGGGAAGAAAGTTGTCCAGATAGTATAGATCTTGTATTATCAGTGAAAAACTAAGACAGATAAGAACTTACCTGACAAAATTGATGCAAAACCAAGCAGCTAATAAAAATATCACTTCTGTTTACCAAGACAAGCTGCCAATCTAACCTGCTACAAAACCCTGTAAAGCCTTTACAGTAAGAGTGGTTCCTCTCTATCACTGAACTCAGGTAAAATCTGTTCTCAGCTGAGGACAAGGTATCCTTATAAACTATAGGAGAATCAGACATATGATCTGCCTGTCACTATTTCTGTTGACCCTCCATTTTGCCAATGGACAAATCTATTTTTGAAATCTTCATGTGACTTTTATGTCTTTCGATGAGACAAAGTGTACAAGAACTTTCAAGAGCAAGTACTGAGCCTAATAGTGCAAGACTGTACAAGACTGAAGGATGGGACATCTTTTTATACAGGCTTGGTGAAGACTAAGCTTGCTTTTACTAAAACCATTCAAAGAAGAGAGCACAGAAAGAACTCTTCAGTCCTGAAGGGGCATGATACCAAGGGTGAGGGAGAAAAACTGCCAGGAATTGTGCAAAAGCCTTTACCCTCTGAAAGGACAGATCAGATTAGATAAATATTATTTAAGCCTATTACATGAAAAGCAGTTTCAGAGACATTTCTATCCTCAACCCAGCTGAAAAAAACCTAACTACTCAGTGCTGATAGCGAGAGCTAGAACAGATTCTTTTGCAGTGAAGTCAACATTCCTCACAGCAAACAGCTGAACAAAGATGCTTCTCCAAAACAACCATCCTGCAGACAGAAGAGCATGTACTCAGGGCATTCTTCTCGTGGTTTACCTTAAGAAAACAAGCTCAGCAGGATGCAACACAGGGAAACACAACCATGCAGACTGAGCAATTAAATAGTATTCAGTCTAAGGAGCATTTGAGTATTGTCCTTCAGATTTTATGCTAAAACTATAATTACTGCTAAATTTAACCACATCTTTCAAACGAGGGCCCTTCACTCAAAAGCAGGTGGCTTCCCTCCAGCATTGATAACAAGTAGAAACAAGGAAAGTGTTCAAGGACACAACAGATTTTCAACTATTTTCTCTCTGTCTGCTATGACCTGAAGTGGTTCTGAAAAGCAGTGTACTGCAGAGATTACTCCAGCACAGCATGGAGATGGTTCAGTACATATTCCTCAGTGTCCTGTTCCAGAGAAGCTGCTCCCAGATGTACAAAAGCCCAGGAATGTCTATAAGCAGCATTTCCACTGTTGTGCAATAGTGGCTTATGGTGACAGGAGCTGAGCAGTGGACACCAGCCAGGACCTCTTGCCGAGGCCTCTGCACAAGGACAGCATAACACAACAACCCAGACAACCACGTGCTGACAAAAAAAATCCAAAAGAAAAGTTGTGTTGTACCAGAAATGGAGATTTTTATTTCTGTGAGACAAAAATGGCTCCCGAGTTTGCTCCAGACCCAAAGGCTTTTAACTGACTCATTTCCCTGTTTTGGTCAGTTGCAGTAGACAGCAGGCACCCTGAATAAAGATAAATATTTGAAGCAGTTATGTCTTCCAGTAACCAGCCCTGTAACTTCCAGTAACAGGATTCTGCAACAGAAGGCAGACAGGAGAACAGGCCTGGGGATAGCAGTTCCTTATTATGGAAGCTGACTTACACAGCCCAACAAGTACAGAATTCATCACTCTTAGGTGGCTAAGTGAATTCACAGCTATTTACATAAAGCTGCTCACCAATGTTAGTGTTTGAGCTCCAAATCTGCATTTCAGCTGTGCCTCACATCTTTATAGGTGGCTGCCCACAGTGCTCGAGAACAATGCAATTCCTAGGTGTTTCCCAAAAATTTCTCCTAACGTTTTAATATTTAAAGCAATTCCAGCATGTGATTGTAGATTAAGTTTAGTGGCTCTCAAGCAGTAGATTATCATTTTAGAGCACGTACATCATCCAGTATGCAGGAATTTAGGGAAGCAGCAGCTGTATAAGCAGCTCACACAAAGCACATAAAAACTGTGCTATTTTTATTAGCAGGCATCAGCATTCAGGTCCTCAAAGAGCTGAAGTGGAAGTTCAGCAACAGGCTTATTTCTGCAGCATTGCTTCATTTCATCTGAGGAGATTAACACTTTAAACATTAACTCTTACATGGCCTTTATGTGCTACAGCACACTGGCTAATGATGGTGAGAAAACAGAACCTACAACTTGTCAATGTCAGGACATTCTAAGAACTTTTGCCTGCATTACAACAGGTAAGAAATTATCTTTTCCCTTTACAGAGCAGTTTGGAGGTATTTAAAGAATGCTTTACAAAATCAAACTTTGTTTGAGCCTTGTCTCTTATTTGATGTTAGAGAATGCAATTTTAATTTCAATCAAGAAAACTCATAAAATCTGCAGGGTTCAACCCCGATCCCAAATATGTAGAAAGCAGCTCTTTCTGCATCAGCTCAGCTAGACTGCTCAATGTGATGAGGACATAGCAGATATGCCACAAAACAAAAAATTAAACTTCCACATTCCCTGAGCCTCAAAAAAGAAACAAATGGAGTAGAAGTGTTTGTTTGCTGCCCACAGTACCTGTATGAAGTCAGAACTATTTAAAAGTACAGACTGGCCTCCTTGGCTAAACCACCTCCTTCACCATTTAAGAAGCTTTTATTTAGTGAAGGGCCCATCACACCCCTCCTCCCCCACCAGTGACTACAAGAAGTATTTTAGTCAAAACAAGGTATGAGGATTTACAGCACTTAGAATTGTCCTTGCTGATAAGAGCTGGAGAACACGAGGCTGCTGCCAATGCCACAGCACCCAGCAAAAATTCAGACCCCCGAGGGTGCTTCTCTGCAAGGTCAATGCTTCAACTTACCAACAGGGAGCTGCCATTCTTCTCTACCTCTCAGCATGTTCACCTGCCAAAGCTTCAGGGGTAACACCGTTCTTCTAGTTTATTATTCTCCTGGAAGTGTTCCTCCCAGAGTAAAACACTAAGGAGTTGACAGGGATCAAACACTCCTCGCTATTAGGGGGAAGAAAAGAACACTGAAAAGCTTGAAGACAGCTTTTCTGACTACTCATCTCCTTGCATCTAAGAGAAAAGCAGTGACAGTGTAAAAGAGTCTCCTGGTACCAGGCAGCCTGCTCACCCAGCACAGGTTGGTGTGCAAACAAAGGATAAGAAGGATCTAGGCTGGATCTTTGACAGTGTTTACTAACAGGCTTGACAGTCATTTGCCTCAATCTTTGAGGAGCTTGCCTTTACTGATGATAAAAAGTGTGCAGACAGCAAGAATAATTATTTTCTATATGGATGACACGTGCCACATCTCTACAGAAATAAAGATATACACACTTTGTTAGAATAAACTGTAAACAGCCAAAAAAGTCTAGCCCAGTACAGCAAGCACTGGCCAAATTTATCCTCATGAATCAAAGAGCCAGCACTGCATTTCTACAGGAATAACAGCAGATGAAGGACTTTCTGTACCCTTCTGAAAGACAGGAAAAGGACACAGCTGCCACCAGCACTTAGGCCCAAGTGCTCAAGGGCACCAATAGCTGTGCTGAATTGCAAGAGCTTCCACACAAGAAGCAGCAATTTGAATGGAAAAGGGTCTGATTATGCTACTCCACTTGGTAAGCCAAAGTACAGAGCGGGAGAGGGTCAGAGGAATGGAAAAACGGGTAAGAGAACATGAGCTCTAGGAAGATAGATTCTCTTACTTCCCAATGTTTGGTAGATATGTAGAAAGTTTCTGGCAGTTTACAGAACTGTAAAAAGCAGTACTAACATCTACAAGTACAAAGTACCTGGCACACAGCCATCTCAGGCAGTTTTACAATTCAAAGTTCTTAAATTATTCATCCACCACCACTTGGCTTACTGAATGACACCACAGCCACAATGCACTGAATTAAGACCAGAGGGGAGGATTGTGCCATAAAGGGAAAAGAAAGTCCAAAAGTGTTTACTCTAAGATTTTTTGAACACCTGCACAGATAACAGAAGCAAGCAACGTTATTCTTTCTCCCTGCCAGCCTGTTTTTCACAGCAGTGCCCTCACCCCTTCCTCCCTTAAGCAGGAGCTGAACAAACCAGGTCTGAAAGCCAGTTCACAGCTGTGAACATTCCTCTGTACAGAAGAATTGGTCTTATAACAGATCTGACAACAAACCCAGTACTGATATAACAGAGGGGATTGCTGGGCTACTTATTTTGCTTTCATGGTAGAATTTGAAAAGAGCTGCTTAATCAGCTTTCCTAACACTCCGAATAATTAGCAAGTAATCAAAGCCTTGCAAGATTTTTCGGTGGAGTATGGCACAAGCTGTTTTCACATAGTTTTTTCCTAATTATCCTACAAACTGTTTCATGCATAATTGCAGGAATTTAAATGTATTTGTTCCCCTTTTGTCTCCAGGTGACTTTCATGCCTAAAGACAGGATTTCTTTGATTTTTTTTTTAATTTCTATATTAAAAAAAGTGTGTGATAACATCACTAGAATAGTAAAAAGAAATAATCACATACATATCTTAAGAGTTGTCTGTCCTGCAAACTCTTTCAATTCCCCACAGCAATTAGATTCCCAAGTCCTGTCTTCCTTAACAGAGATACAAAGTTAAGAGGGCTGAACAGCTACCCACTGACACATTTTGTCCTAGTCTGTTTCAGTTGAGTTTGCTTCCTTTTGTCATGGAAGCCTTTCAGACAATATTTTGCCCAAGAACCAGGTATGGGAGACCACTGCTACAGTTTTCAGAGAAGCTGGCAAGCCTGAGCTCAGTTCATCCAGAGAAAGCAAACAACCCACAATTGCACACTATTAACACAACACCAGGGTTCTGCAAGCAGCTCATTACTCCTGCAATTAATGCACAACAGATGCCTAAATATTGCTGGACATGTTCTGCACTTTCACTCTTTTGGGAATGCTTTGTTCTCCAACTGAAAGTCAAAGACATGGCCCTAATACAGCAGTGCTAGGAGCCTGTGCTGTGAGAACAGAGCTGAAAGAGCAGGAAAATGGACTCTGAATTAGCTGATAATCCATTTCCAAAGACTAGCCTGATACTAATATGCCTTCAAGGCTGCTAATCAGCACAGCCTCATGCTTGCTCCTTCAGTGACTAGGGACATGTCATCCTGGAGTGCAACACTGGGATGGCAAGTGTCTAAAGTGGATGGCAGGTAACTCAAACCTCCTCAACGTACTTTTTAGGAAAGCAATTGCTTTGCAGTTAAGGCACTAGACAAAATCAAGAATCCAAACACACTTATGTCACCACCAACCTGGAGTGCATCACAGAACCCCCTCTGGGTTCCAATTTCAACAGATAATGCTTTGTTTCCTCTAAAAGTTTAGAGACCACATGGCCTAACATCTTACACCTTATGTAATCAAGGCACCTAACACAGCACTGCTAAAAACCTCTCATCTCCCCTAAAATGACTATCCTTAAGTCAGCTTGACTTTTGAGATCCAAAAGGAAAGTTCATGCAGCTGCACTCAGCACTTACTATGTAATTGATGTATTTAGAGCTTCTAAATAGGACTTGCAAGTTTTCGAAGTGATTGCAGAAGAGAAATACTGTAATCAAAGTCCTTGTCCCTCCAAAGCCTCACAAAATTGTACTAAATGCTTCCTATTATTGGCAAAGGTTCTTGGTGAAGCTAAGGGCAGCTGCACTGACTCTGGAGGTCTCGGAATGGAAGATCAGGGATCAGCCTGCTCAAACACACAGCTGACATAAGGTCAATTTGAAAGTGTATTCAACAGGCTTAGAGCTGGCCTCTGTGTCATTACTTTATTGAACTAGTTAGGATGTGCTCTACCAGTAATAAATTTCATTAGTTTTCAATCACCTAAACGTACTTCAGACAAGAGCAGGCACTTTAAAACTAATAGCCAACCCTGTCTTCATTATAAGGGCACTGACACACCATGAAAATGTCTCCTTCCTGTGAGCCCCAACAGATTCCTTCCCTAATAGAAAGGAGTACAAGAATATGAACAAGTGCTGACTGCAACCATCCCTCCCCCATTTCCACAGACAGTGGGCTATGTAGTGCTGGTATAGTATAATATCAGCATACAGCTTCTATAAAGATGGACAGTGATGGCTTTCTATGCATCTGTGGAAAATGCCACACAACAAGGCTTGGCCATAAGTCCAGGTACCTGAGACAATAAAGAAATGCTTGACTTAGAAAAGATTTATTTTAGCAAGAGTATACCCTGACATTCATTTGAATCCAAGTTCAAGAAATACACAAGGAAGAATGGATAAGTGCAGCTCTTCTTCCTGTAACACAGGTCAACATGGAAAAAATATACTACTTACTCTTTGGTCAAAAGTGGGCAGGATTTGAGTAGAAAGTGAGCCAAAGCAGAGTCCTGGTAAATGAGTTCAGGAGGGGCAGTTGGGCTTTTTAGATTCAAGCAGCGAACAATAACATACAGAACAGCAGCAACTGCAGCTAGCTTCACCCCATCAAACACTGCTGGCAGCTCAGAGGTTTCCAATATTGCACTCATTTTCAGCCTGGAGATAAAAAACAACATAAAAGCTTTTAGAAATATAGTGTTGGATATGAATATCAACTGTCATGTTAAATATACAACTGTGCGAACCAACTACATTTGTTAGTCAACACTGCCAGGAAATCCTAGCATATCAACTCAGACTAGCAACTTTTAAGTTGAAAGAAAATTTACTTGGTATTATTCTAAACACCCTGACCAACAGAAGAAATACTGGATGATAGCTGTGAAGGAGATTTACTCCTAATCAGTGCTGCCCTAGAACTGCAGCAGTGTCTCAGGTGTCAAGCCCTGGTCTGCAGCCAGTCAATACATGCAGGATCTTGGCCAAGACTACCCAAACAGAAGCAGGATGAAAAGCCAGGCTATAAAGGCACCTTGGCAGCTTTGGACATGTGTTCCTTCACAGCTATACAAGCCAGACTTGAAAAGGAGTACCTGAAAGAACTACTGTGTTGGTTCCTCAGCCTGAGTCCTGCAGTTCCACGAGAACACTGGTATTAAATCCTGCCTGCACTTAAGATGGCCACTTTATGTGCTGGCATTTTCAGCATTTCTTTTAATTCACTGCAGTTCTGCAGCTGAAGGACTAGATTAATATCTAGTCTTTCAACTGCTTCAGAGTAAAGGAACAGAAGCAAAGAAGTATAAAATATATATCCTTCCAGCTTGAAATCAAATTCTTAAACTGATCCAGCTTATTTTGAACATACAGTTCAAACAGCTGGCTGCATCTAGTTGTTGAAGGGACAGGTTTTTCCCTGGGTCTTTCCTAACCCAAGTAAGATAAGTGACAAGCCAAGTCTTACCAATTTCAATTTTCTTCAAGCTAGAAAAAAATTGCCAGTCCTCAGTAGACTTGTAACCGATCCACGTGCTGCCTGAGCTACCCTGTGAGGGGAGGAAAAGCAAATTCATTAGTACTGATAAAGCTGCATTTCTCAGCTGGAAAGGATGAACACAAATTTATACAAAGGTCCCATCGCAGATATGGCAAGCTATTTGTGTAGTCAGTCATAACCAACTCTGATCCATCTGCATCAGAAATCTGTTGCCAGTGGACAGATTCCAGACTAGGTCACTTGCCTACAGCATACTAACTCATCTGCAGTGTGAAAATGCAATTTCATGAACAGAGAGACTTCATCTCCGCAAGACAGTGAGACATTGTACTCAGAAAACCTACCCAAATCTCCTTCTATTTACACAACTAGGATTAGCAGGATACTCTTCTCAACTTTGTACAATACCTACACTGTTACTGAAGTGTAAAGCCAGTCTGAAAGAAGTTTCCTGCTACTTTTATTCAGGCTTAGCAAGGCAGCTCACTCCTACAGATGGAAGTTTGTAAACAGTCTCTGCTTGTTCCCACACTTGCTTTTTGAGATGTTACAACATATCACACTTCAACACGGTGGGAGCCACAGGAGGCTCAGACACAGTCACCTAATTAATACTGGTGCACATGCAAAGAGGCTTGTTACAACAATATGATGATGCCAATAAAAGAGAAAGCTTTCAGCCTGTGACCATAAAAAGTGTAAGCAATGCTTGCAAATTAGAACTGCCTTACCACAGGCACAACAAATCAATGGGGAATCGGAGCTTCCAGGAAAAGCTCCAGAACTGTCTGCTCTCTACCACAGCTGCTGCTTCCAAATGGAAAACACACCATCAGGACAGACCATACCAAAGCCTTACTCTTCTTTAGAGCAGGAGTCAAGAGCCTCAGAAGTACTTTCTGTACTCAGTGTAGCTACACCAAAACCCCTTGGAAGAAAACATGTGTGACATCAGCTATTGACTAATAGTGTGCTGGAAAGCTGCAAGTTCCTGCCTCCACAACCATCTGCATAGCAGAACAGAGCAAGGGAAGCAGAGACATTTAATCTTGGGCAACTTCTCAGCTTTTATTTTCCAGTTCTGAGCTTCAGAGTAGAAGGGAGAGGATGGGCCACAAAAAGACGTTTATTCTTCTACTCAGAAGATTGCACTGGCATCATGAGAGGAGTTCAAGTGCCATGCTCAGCTGCAGTACGTTACCTCACATCTCCACTTGGGTAAACTTTCACCAACACTACCATCAGTTCTGTAGGAGACAACAGGCAAACCACAACAACGGCTGCACCAGGGAAGGTACAACTGGCAGAAGAGCAGACCAAGTTCCTGAACTCAAAGGACAACCAGGTGCTCAAGCAAATCTTCTCCAGATCAAACTCCCAGGAGTTCTGTTGACATCTTCCTATCATTGTTTTATTCAGAAAATTAAGAGACACTAATACCCGAGACCATCCTGACACCTGGATTTTAAGCTAGGTTGCTGTTCACAGTGTTCACCTTAGTGAATTTGCTAAAAATAAAACCGGGCACAGTTAGTCATTAGGATTTTGTACTAGTGACTCAGTATAACTGATCCAACTAAACCCTATCTCTCTGAGAATGTTCTCTCCCATATAATCTTCAGATTACAAACACATCTTTTCTGATACTTTTATACCTCATGTTAGCCTGTCACTCCCTTAAAACAGCATACCAACTTGGCACTACTTTCAGAAACATCAGCGGTTGGTAGGCAAGATTATGCTTTGACACTTATGAACTAGTATTTTCCATTTTAGACAGTCTAAACACACATTCACTGAACTTACGCACCTCAAACATGTGTTAGAGGTTCATGTATTTGTCAGAATCTGTATCCAAAAGCTCAGATCAGCCTGTAGATGTAACACAAAGCTGGCACTGCTTCAATTGCACAGCATTCTGCAGTGATTATTCAAGCAATGGATCCAGTCCATGAAGAAGACTCCATGCCCTATGGATCCAGCTGTGTCCCTTGAGGTACTCCCTCTAAAGCCTGGTATTTCTGAAGACCTAAACAGACCTGTCTCAGCCAGGGCAGATTTGCAAGGGCTGAGTCAAGGCACTCGGCTCTAAAATTTAAAGAGTTTAGCTTACTAAAATGGATTTGAGCTCTGCCTCTAATCACACAGGACAAATGTCTCCCTCTTTAACCAGCTGGGATGAGGTCACCTTGCTTCTGTTTTGTTAAACCCTTTTTGCATTAACCCAATAAACTTGTCTGTTACAAAAAAAAAAAAAAAAAAAGGATAGATAACCACACAGTTGAGCCAGACAAATTTTAATCTAGAATCTCCTCTAACTGGGTCAGCATTAATCTAAATGGACAAACATTTGGCTTTTTCCATATACAAAACACTGGATTCACTTCTGGCAGGCCAGACAAAATTACCAAAAAGCATACCACTGGAAGCAATCAAGCCTTTCTATCCATCACAGCATTTGAGATCCATGTTGAGGAACCCAAAGAAGTTGAAGATCCTGGCCCCAAGGACGTTATTTTGAAACACCTCTTTTTTAAAAAAAATGTGCAATTAAATCATTTATAGGCATGACAGCCCCAAAGACAAGCAGCCCTCTCAAGCAACATTCTTAAGTCTCAATTGTAACTGAGGGATAACTTTAAAGTCAATTGGAAAGCAAGTGCTGGATTTGTGGTCTTTTCATTTGCCCTTTCATCACAAAAAGCTGAAAATCATGCCACAGAAAACATTTCAGCATTCCTGTTAACAGAGTGCACTTCATCTGTACAAGTATAATGAGAAAAAAATCCCAAGTCTCACCCTTTCCAGACAGGAACAGACACAAGTACAACAAAAGCCAGCAGAGCTACAGCAAATTCTTTGTGTATCCTTTCAAAAACACTGGGTTTTTGGGAAAGACATCATCAAAATACTTACTTGTACAGTAAGTGAATTCACAACTGTCAACAAATCCAAGACCTGTACACATTTCAGTTCCAAGTTTCCTGTGGAGAGGAAGCTCTTCCAGGGACAGAAGTCACTTCACTGTGACTCAACAGGGCACACACAAGATTTGGTAGCTACCAAGCTTTACAGCTCCTCCACCCATGGAAGCAGAGTCTGACTCTTCATGCGGGAAAGCCAACATTAAAAAAGCAAAGATATTAAAGGAAGCCATTCCCACAGGATGCTCCCCCCTCAGGCCTTTTAACAAGCCACTGAAAGCCTGGCAGACTCATTTATTTCACTGAAGCATTAGAAATGCTTTGGGCTAATGCAAAGATGCAGCTGTATGGAACACAAAGAGCAGAGGCCTCTTTGAAAGGGGCTCCACTAACAAGATATTCTATTCTCCATTACATGGACTGAAGAATCTTGAAGGAATGCCATTTCCAGGAAGGGCAGCTTGGTACAAAAGCCTCACAGATGCCTCCCCACCCCTCAGCATTCTGGCTCACTGATGTTCTCAGAGCTCAGCTGGACACCAAAACACTGGAACATGCCTGGCCAACAGTGAGAGTCCTTAAAAATTCCCTTGCCTATTCTGTTACAGCTTACCAAGTAGTGTAATACTCTTACCTACTAGGACTCAGAAGAGCCAAAGAGGCCATTTCTGACAGATTTAAGCAGGCAGGCTTTGTTAACTAACATATCAGACATTTCTTGGCCTGGTTTCATATATTTTAGTGTCTGCTTGGGAAAAAAACTCTGAAAGCAAATACATCAGATGAGGAAAGAAAAACCACCCTACTTTAAAGAGTTGTGCCTAGGCAGAAGGGGATCAGAAATAAGGTGGGTTTTTTTCCCACCTCTTTGAAGGAGGAAGGCTGAAGTTAGTTCTTTATGGAATGTTTCCAGGAAATTAATCATCTTCTATATCAGCCAAAGCTAATGACTTTTCTGAAAGATACATTGCAAAACCAGAAGGTACAGGCCTGTCACTACCAGGTAAGATATTTAGAACCGCGTTATGGAGAAAGGAACTTTATTAAGGAAAGGGCAAAAAGTCAGACCACTGCATAGCTTTTTTAAACAAAGACAAGTTTTATGCCAGAATATTACTCAAATCTCACTCCAGGAAGTGCACGAAAGTGTCACACTGCTGAACTTTCAATGGTTTAAATGCAGAGGATGATGTTTAGAGACCATCCAGATGAAGATGAATACACTTGGGAAAGGCTCTGAAGCATGTGTCCTGATGGGAAAGGCTGCCAGACTAAGCACTGGAGGACAAGCTACACAAGTACAGAACCTGTGCAAGAGGAATCATGAAGAAAGCCTCGAGCTTTATTGCGCAGTTCCATATCCTGTCTTTTACCCAGTACTTGTATAAAAAAGCGCCTTTGTTTTCATGGCAGCTAAGTCTAAACTGCTTTGTTCCCTGAAAATTACATAGTTATTTTAGGGCCACGCCAATACTATGCCTCATCAGCTTAAGCACAAAAGGCAAGTCATAATACCACTTATCTTGAGACCGGCATCTACACCCAGCCCAAGCTCACCCGGAGCAGAACCTCCCATTACCTTCAGTGTGGCTCAGAGGACACGTCAGAAGCAAAGGCTGAGATCCTGATGCATCACTCACTACTTCTGGCCATTTCAAAGAGCCAGCTAAGTTTCAGACCTCAAAGCACAGAGGGTATAATTAAGAATTAGCTGAGCACTTAAGGCACTTAAGTTTAGGGTTAGATGTGGCCATGGGAGATAAAGTGCAGTCCTCAGGAGCCTGGCAAAGCCACCATGGGTTTGTTGTCCAACACGTGACAGATTTTATCTCCCAATAAAGAGGACACACTGACATGCCCCATCACCAGGATACTTAAAAGAACACTATTTGGACAGCATATTGAAGTCCTCAGTGCAAATCCCTCCCCCTGTGCCAGGGCCATACCCAGGCCAGGATTTGGCTGCTTGGCAAGTACAGAAACCAGCAAGCAGAGAAACCAGCAAGTATTGTTTATACTCTGTTCCAAAAAAAAAAATTTCTTGGCTGGTGCCTCCACTGGAATTTGACCTTTTCATCAGTTACAATACTTGGCTCATACTAAATTTAGAGGTACTGTGAGGTTACAGGGATAAAGTTCACAGCACAAGGAAACATCAGCACAGTCAGAAAGACAGGTGCCTTGAACTAGAGCTTTTTACTTTGCCCTTGAGGAGTTCTACACCTTCAGAGCAGAAATCAAGCCCCTCAGAGGGCTGGGTGTACATCCCAAGGCAGGTTGCTTAAAAAAGCACCCAAGAATAAATCTATAGCCAACAGGGCCAAAGGCTCTTTAGCACTCTCACTTCTTCAAAAAGGTTAATGTACAGTCAAATGAGCCTTGAATTTCACTTCCTTCCAACTACAGGAACTGCCTTTGTTTCCTCCCAGTATCATTTGAACTGATTATAAATAGTACTACTGCAGGACAGGTAGCTTTTATACATGACCTAAGGTTGCTATGTAGACTCCTTGTTACGTCACCTTATCTGGTTCCTGTTTGCCTCAGATGGATTGAACACCCCCGCGTTAGCTTTTATTGCACACACCTCATGAACATGATTAAACTACGACAGGAGCAGACTCTGACTTCACAGAAATCAATTAATTGCAGTAATCATATAATTACATTTGCTTAAATAACATGAGCCTTTCTTTTAAGATAAGGTGCAGAGACTTGGGACTGTCTCCCTAACCACTACCTTATGTAACTGCAGGGCAAAGCTTCACGTCCTTGTAGAAGAGGTCAAGCTAACTTTTAGGTACGGAGAGAAATATTGGGTAACACCTTTCCACAGTCTTACAGCATTAATGGCATCCCTTGCCTACCACTTAACTGTGCCAGTGAGCAGCATAAAGCTCAAGGGAAGAAATGGAGTAAACAGACTGTAGAGAACCCAACCAACCATGCTCAGTAGATGAGAGAGTGCTACTGGAATCAAGCCACAGAGAGTTAAGTGAGCTAATAAAAACTGCATTATAGGCCAACTCTCCTCAAGGAAGCCTGCTCTATTCCTTCATTACATTTTGAAGCATCATACTGTTAAAGCCTCATTTATCCTCTGACTCCAACTCCTCCATTCCCACACCGTCACAGAGCTCAGCTAAACATACTGGAGGAACAGCTCAAAGTCCAAGCACATCACAGCTGTTTGCTCAGCTACAGGGTTGAGTAAGTGGGGAACATGCTCCACCACCAGACGAGCTGCACAGCAGGGAAAGACCACCCATAAAAAGGCACAACACAGGTAAGAGAACTTTATTCAAGAACAGTCCAGTTCAAGCAGTCTGAAAACACCTATACTTGAGCAGGATGAAAAGCTGAGGTGCTGTTTCACTGAGGTCTTTAAACACCTTGCTTACTTTGCTCCCCTGACGAGCAGCTCCTCTCCACGGGGGAACAGAAGATTTGCAGAGTCATCCTCTCACAGCCTGTCCATGACAGATAGAAGGCTCGCACTAGAGAAGGAGTAATGTAATTCATGCAAAATACATTGAAAATGAAGCAAAACCATTTCAGGACAGAAGAACTACACACAAAGAGACAGGGGCTGACCAACACACAGCTACTACCACTGCTGAATACTCAGGTTCTCTCAGAATGCAACTGAAAGAGAGGTTCTGGAGCACTACAGCAGTCACCAGCAACTCAGTGTCTTAAGGGCTACACTGCCCTCTCTGCTGCTAAATCAGAGTGACAGGCCAGGGGTATTACAGGCACATGTTTTAGGACATTTTGTCCTTACCTCTTACAAGGAGGTTCACTGTAAATGGCTGCGCATGTGCTTATTTCACTTAGCACAGCCTTTCATATCCACATATGCTCAACCAACACTTCACAGAACTGGGTGTTCCAGATAAGGGAGAGCCAGGCTTGAACCCTCTCTGCACAAGCTTTCTGGAACCTGCAGCTCTATACAAAAGCATCTTTGAGGATGCTTTGAGGTAAGTTTAGAAGCAGGACAAGCTACTCAACAGTGAGCCTCTCAGTAGCAGTCAGTCACTTGTCCCTTCCTATGAGGAGCCTGTACTATACTTTTTGAGTACTTGATGCCCTGAATAGGGCTGTAGCTCAGTTACTAGCAAATAATACACGAGATATTTCAGAAAAGTTTGGTGTTTGCAGGGGCTCAACCTATGTTAGCAGAGGAAGTTGTCACTGTCATTTATTTTAGTCAGACTGAACCCATGATAAGGAGAAATGAAAGCATTTCTCAACAGTAGAGTGAGTGGTAGGCAACTGCACTTCTTGGTCAGTCTAGACATACAGATAAAAATCTGTTCTCTGCCAAGCCTGGCACTGCCTTCCACTGCCATTACCTCTAACAGAGCACAGGCACAATGACGTTTCAAGCACCTGGTTTGTACTGAAGTGCTTTGCAAAGCATTTTCAATTACTGCTGCCTGATACTGGCAGAGTAAGGCTGGCAGTCAGAAACAACCTTTATTATTAAGTCAATTGAGAGAGCTGAAGGAAAGAAAAGCCTTTGGGTGAAGAAGCCTTCCTAGAGCCAGAAAAGGCTTAGATAGCTGCCCCACAAGGTACCATCACTGCCACCCACATATGCTGGGCAGGTGGGACTTTCCTTCTCCACAAGAAGGACAATGAAATGCACACTGAAATTAAATTAATCAGCTGAGTTTGATCAGATGTTTAACTGCATATAAGCTTAAACTTTGCAAGATATTTAGGCAGAAGAAGGGCAAATACTTGCACAGAAGATCGATTGATCTATAGCACATTAAGAACAGCAATTCAGAGCTATAACACATCCTGAAACACACTCTTCCAGAGAAACTCAGAAGTATAGATAAAGACTCCAAAGTCCTAGCAAACTACAACTGTTTAGGATTTTGCTGAACAGTCCAAGTGACCAGTTTCAGGCTGGTCTTTGCACCTTTCAGTAGGAATTACAAGTACACAAGAACCCAGCACTTACATGCCTACCAGAGACTGAAAAATCCTGTTCTTGGTTGGCTTAATCCAAGTTCTGGTACTGCCAGAGTTGGCAGTGTGAAAGTGGGGATGAAGAGGCAAGAGACATGGAAGAAGAAAGGTGAGTAATGGGGCAATGTGGATCCAGTGGCACCCAGGCATTGCACTGCTCTAAAACCACCATTTCCTATCCTACACCAAATCCCATCTGGAGCGTAGTTGGAACTTAGTAGACTCAGATAATATCTTCATATGCCCGAGTCAAGGTCAAAGGGTGTTATTTTGCCATCTTTTCTTCCCAGTGCCACATCCCAGAACAACTACTTCAATGTGTTAATCTGAGTTTTCACATGACAAGTTTAATAAAGCAGCTTTATGAAACACTAAGAGTTTAAGCCGCTATTCACTCCCTGAATAGAAAAACACAGCTTTTACAAGAAGAGCAGAACAAATTAATTTTTAAGTTTAACTTCTTCAGAAACAGTTCTGCAAGACAGACGGTTTTAACCACAACCTCTGTACCTTTTCCACACCTAAAAAAGACAGTCTGGCACAATCTTAGGTCAGCCTCATATTTTGCGCCGCTAATTCACTCAGTAACACAGAGGACCTCCCATGCAAAAGCAGCTATTTTTAAGAATAAGACAGGAGAACAGAAGAACTCAAACACTAGCTTTTATTTCTCTTTTCATATCTTTCCTGTTCTTACTCTTGACTTTGAGACCAAAATAAGCGATGTCTAGAATAAGAAAAATGGCTGCATGTCCACTGATCTAAGAAGAGACAAGAGAAGCTATTGAAACTTCTCTTGTGATACAAGAACTAAACAAGCACCTCAGAGAGAAGGTGACACAAGAAAGATAAGAGAGCAACCAAAGACTAGTAGTCAATAACAAAACTCCCTGCAGAGGAAACACACATTATCAAAGAAAGTCTAAAAATGAGATACCACAAATGCAAACAACTGAACGGAGTGTTCTACCATATCAGCAGGGACTAGAACATGTCAGCCTAAGCAATATTATGAACATGGCTGAGCATGATAATAATTGATAAATAAGGCATGCAAGATGAACACACTGTACCAGTTAGCTGACTAATAAGCCAGGAACATTTGTTACAGAAGGACACACCACTGCTGTGAAAGCCAAACAGCAATCTAAGAAGCAGACAAGAATCTTTAGTACTTGCCAGACCAGTGACAATTGTTCATCAACAATAAGAGGAAGCTGTTATGAATTCTCTGAGGAAAACCTCATGAGAATGCAGGTACAGAATGCAATCCCTCCAGCCATAACCGCATGAATAAAGCTGCTCCCGACATACCCCTGCAAGCAAGTTAGCATCAGGTGAGACATCTCAGCAGCTGTAACTCATCAACTGTGATAGGTACATCTACACGTCCTGTGCTGGAGGAGATCACAAGTCACACCTGAAGGTGCAGGATGGGGCAGAGTCCCATCGTACAGGGTAACAAGCAGGTACACAGCAGGCAGCAAAGGGGAGTCTGAAGCTGATGCAAGATGCTCGTAGCAGGGTCAGGACCTTGGAGCGTGAGCACCAGGGAAGAGCCTCGTTTAGCGGGAGCAGCGTGACCTGACAGGAGGCACAATCCCCCTGGCTCTAACTCACGCAAGGACCATCCTCTGGTCCGCATTCAGCTCTCGACCGCATCCCACCTCGGCCTTCCCTCTCCGCGAGCACAGGGATGTGCTGCTCCCACCCCAGCTCTTGCCCTGCACAGCCCCGCACCCCCACGGAGCGAAAGTGGAGGCTGTCACCGTACCGCCACCTCCCAGAGCTACCAACCTCGGGGAGCACAGCGAGGGAACCCAACACTGACCGCCACAGCCCCACCGAGGGACAGCCCCATCTCCCCCCCAGGCAACAAACACGCGGGGCCGGGCGTGCAGACAGCGCACGGCAGGACGGCGGCTGGGCAGGGACAGACCCGGCCGCGGGGCAGCCCCGCCGAGAGGAACGGGAAGGAGGCCCGGCCGTCCCCNCCGGCCGGGCACGAGGCCCCCGACAGCGCCCGCCGCCGCTCCCGCCCGTCTGCCACGGGCCCGCCGCCCGCTGCCCTTTAGCAGCCGCCCTCGCCCTCCCATTGGCCACCGCCTCGCCGCTTCCGCCCAGGCCCGCGCGTCGATTGGGCAGGAGGCGAGCTGGGGACGGGCGCTCCATCAGGGATGCGCGGGTGCCATTGGCTGGAGGAGGAGCGGGGGGCGGGACACCGCGGCTCCAGTGGCTCGGGCAGCTGTCAGTCAGGCGGAGGACGGTGATTGGCGGCGGCGGGCGGGGCCGGCGGTGCCGCGGCCATGACGGAGCGGGGCCTCAGGGAGCGGCGGGGGGCCGAGGGGTGGGGGCAGCCGCGGCTTCAGCCTCTGCCTCAGCTTCATTTCCAGCCCGCCGCACGCCGCTTCCCGCCGCTGGAGCCACCACTCGTGACGTGGGGGACGTAGCCTGGGGAGCGGTTTCAGCTGAAGGACACGGTTACTCCTCGGTGACACGGAGCTCGGTGGTCCTGAGGGCCAAAAACCGCTCCGGGCTGCCCATAAGCCGTGTAGTGTACCCAGTGCTGGATGCTGGTTACATAATACTGCGTCGTTTAGAAACAGCACCTTAAAAATGGTGGCTGGGCCTTCAGCGTGCTGGGTTTGTTTATCACGGGCCCACAGGCCCCCTCTGTGTGGCAAACACTGGGACCACCCTTGGGCTGTGCCAGCAGCAGTGAAGGGTCTTCCCTGGTCCCTCAGAGTGCCCAGCATTGTCCCACCGAGTGGGGCGTGTGATGGGGACAGTGAAATCCACTCAGAGGTAGATGGACCCTGCCACATTTGGAAGGCACTGGAGGAGAATGAATGATAAGATAAAAACCTGTCCACAATGTAATGTTTATAAACCTACTTTGTGTTCTTCCAAAAGAGCCATGCGTTACGTTGCTGGTAATGTCGACCAGTCTGAGCTGTGTTAATGGTTGCTTTATATAACTGGATGGAAAAATCCTTCCTCTCATTTCAGATATTTTATTTCCTCTGTTTACTGGGTGTTGGAGCTTCCTACGTGGAGAAAGCTCTCAAGGAGCAAGTCACATTTTCCAGGGCGCTGTGTACGTGGAGAGATGAGTAACTGCTGTAGCCTGAGTCACAGGGAGGAAGGGAGTTCTGGGTAAGGGCAGAGAGGGAAATTCTGGAGTGAAGGTGGCAGAACAAACAGCATCCTCCTCTCCTCCACGCTTGCTACAGGTGTGATCCCACACCGCTCAGTCAAACAGAGTTGTGTTCCTTATCTTTTAATTAACCTTGTGAAAATACCCAGGGTTTATGGTTGCTAAATTTGTCAGCGGCTCAGCTGGGCTGAGGTTTGGTGTGTCTCAAGGCAGCTGAGTTATGCTTGTGATGAAGTTAACAGATAGGCTCAGCAGATAAACATCCGGTATCAGGCTCAACTCAGTATTTGAGGAATGTGTTTGAGTTTGATTACAGAAAATTGCAGTCCAATTGATTCCAGGTGTACCTTAGCTCCTTCACCATCTGATCCAGGCAGGAAAAAACAGATCCGGGCAGGAAAACACACCTCAAACTGGAGCTGAGCCTCCAGGCAAGGCTTTTAAGTCCTTGAGACTGTTGGAGATTTCTCTGACCTGAGAGAAGCTCAGCTATTAGAAGAGAGCTTTGTTACAGACCTGTCACAAAACAAAGCAAATCAAACTTGCTGCTCACTTCTTGCTCAGGAGAGGTGAACACTGAAGAGGTGGCAGCACAAATTTACAGGTGGCTGGGGCAGTGGGAGCCAAAATCCTGACGAGTGTTTATTGCAGGAAGGGAAGCGATGGAAAAGGTGCTGTGTCTCCAGAAAGGAAGAAGCAGTGTGAATCATTGGTGTTTTACTCTGGGCAGTGTTGAGGGGTTCCAGCTGCACCTTGTGGTGTGGAAGCAGGGATGTCTGGGAGGGAGCAAGGACGTTTTGGGAATACAAATCCGACTTTGGGCTGTCAAAACAGCTGGTGAGCCGTGGCTTGTGAAGGAAGCTGCCCTCCCTCTTGAGTGTGTGGGGAGTTGCTCGGGCCGATGTGCTGGTGGGCTCTGCAGGGCTGGTGCTGGGAACAGCCACGTGTGCCTGTGCCGTGGGTGGAGCACCCTGGCCAGGAGCCAGGAGCAAGGCTGTGCCACTCACAGTGAACAGGTCATGCTCAGAAAATGCCATCTGAGCAGGAGCCTGAACCATCCCCAGAGGAAGAGTGCTGGAAAGAGCTGAGCTTCATTTCCAGCCTTGTAGGGAGGGATTTAGCTGCTTCAGCCCAGCAGATATTTCTGCCTGCCATTGTTGCTGAGAGGTGGGATGGGAGTGTCCAGGAACACCCCAATGCTTTGGAGACAGGAGGATCCCTCTCTGAGTAGTGTGGCTGCTGCAAAAGGGTACAAATGTATGTGCTGGAAACTGCAAGCACAGGAAGAACGCAGCTTTGCCTTGTGCTTCGGGCAGGCAATTACCTCTGTACAGAGAGGCCAAAAAAAGACTGATGAAAATTCCACCTTTTTAAATGCAGCAATTGGAAAGGTACCAGCCAGAGAGAACTCCACGTGCTGCTGAACCAGCCCGAGACACCCCCGTGCAACACTTTGGTGACAATCACCTTTTGTTCTTCACATCCCTCTCTCTTTTGGCTGTTGCTGCTATAAGGAACTCTGAACTCTTTTTCTGCTTCATTTCCCCTGGCCCAGCTTTTCTCCTGCTCAGCAAACGTGCCGTGTGCTGAAGGACTCCCGCGGACTTTGCACCCCTGAGGAAACCTTTTTGCCAGAGGAAACATCAGGGTGTTCATCTCTGGCAGTGTGTAGCGGGAGCGAAAAGGAAAACACCTCTTAGGCAGGGTTTGATTGCCAGCTGAAAATAAGCAAAGTGCCTGTCAGTGACATGTGAGCACAAAAAAGCTTTGCAGATGGAAATAAAGGCAATGCTTTTTCCTCTTCTGCTCTGCCTTCCCTGCAGTGCCAGTGAGGCTTTGGCTCGTGGGCTGCAGATCCGTGCTGTTCCAGAGCCTGTTGGATCTGGAGGCACAGTGCTCTTTGGACTCTTACATATTTTCTGAAAATGGTGTCTAAAAGAGTAATAGGCACTTTGCAGAGCTCTAAATAGACCAGCCTCTGTCCTGAGGAGCTGGCAACGTACGGAGGCAAGTGCCAGGGATGGGAGAATGGCTGCATCATACAGACCAGCTGGGGAGGTGGCACGTGGCCCACCTGATCAGTATTTTTCCATCACATTCTCATTCAGCTGCTCCTTGCCAACTTCCAGCTCTGTCACGCTCCTCAAAAGCTTCTACTCTGGGTTTATTTAGCACGCTATTTATTTCCTAATTATAGCACTGAAGTGACTGACCTCAGCGCTGCTGGGTACTGCTGTCCACCTTTTTGTCCCCTCTAGACCACAGGCTCTGGTCTCCTCTAATGGCTGGAGGCCATTGCTAGAGACTTTCTGACTCACTTTTTTTGTTTTTCTCCCAAACCTGAGAGGGCTCAGACTGCTTATACAGAGAGCTTCACTGATCATTTCAGAGCAGATGGGCTGTTGCATTCCCAAATTCTTTAGGCCAAAAGAGAAATGCTGCTGAGCTGAGCACTTTACCAGGCTGTGCTCTGTTGCTTCTGTCCACAAATTCCCAGCAGCCAGCTCAGTGCTTTTATCCCACATCCAGCCACAGCTGCTGGCTGGAGGAAGAGGTTTTGAAAACCACTCTCTGGCATCAGCAGTGCTGCGGGTCCTGCTTTTGGTTGCTCCATGGCATTTGAGCCCTGCCTGGCTCCACAAGCAGACTCAGTGGTCTAGGAGAAGGATCCATCCGTACCTCCCTGAAAGGAAGCTGTGCCACAACACTACTGAATTTTCCAGGGAGTCTGGTTAGGTGGAATTCCTACCTTCAGAATACCTTCTGCACCAAAAGCTGCCAGGCTGAGCAGACCTGTTCCCTGCAGCCACCTCTAATGCCACCTCTTATTCACTTAGAGCTGTTTCTGCCCCTTTCTCACATTTTGGTAACTCAAGATCCAGCTGCAGGAGCCAGGGAGTGCTTTGGTGTGGCACCTGTCCCTAAAGCCACGTGCAGAAGCAGGGGGGTTCTGTGCAGTGGAGGTGGCATCAGAGCAGCAGGTGTCTGGCAGGCAGTGAGAGCAGGGAGAGGAGGCATCTCTGAGGGAAAACAGGGCAGATTCAGACAAATGAATGTACTAGAGCCAGAAGGATGTATGAGCTTCTCCTGGAGGGTTTCCAAGGTGTTATACTGAATAAAGGAAACTGCTGGTCTTCTGTTTAATCCCAAGTGGTCTGTCTGACATTTGCCACTATAATGTGTTCCTGAGGTTGGAGTCTGGAAAGACTGTGATTGTCCCGCCTCAGAAAGCTGGCAGGGAGTCTGCTAAGGCCACAGTTTTATGGTTTTTTCAGTGGCTGCTTGTGAAATGCTTTCTGTGGAAAAGTTTCCATAGAAGTAGTGGTGCCTGAGGAGAATGCAGGGTTGCAATCCTGCAAACTGAAATGCTCAGTGAAGCGAACAATGGGATTAGCAGCCCCTTGTAAAAATCCAAATTTTAGTATTGCCTGAGGAATGGGGAAAGGCCTTTTCCTAGAGAGCAATATTTATGGAAATAAATTGAGTGGAGGCGGAAGCTACTGCCTTGTGCCAAAATAGTGGGAACCGGGATAGATCTGGGAGGGAGGGAGAACACAATGGTGTTTGGATAGTGGTGAGTACAAAAGAAATGGTTACAGTTGTGATTTGGGAGAATGAGTGATGGTGTTTGGGAGCAGAGAGCCAGAGCTGTTTCTTGGAGGTGTAGAAGGAAAGCAGGGGTGAGAGGAAACAGGCTTGGTGCTGGTGCAGGGAGGTGGGTTGCGGGTGAGGCTGGTGGGGTCCCTGGGAGCATGGTTTAGGGGAAAGGGTAGGTGGGCAGGGAGCTGCAAGGAGCAGTGGGATGGCTGGGATGAAAGGCTAATCCAGAGCACCTCCACGTGCCTGATGGTTTCCTGGAGATGCACTGGCAGTCACAGCCGAGCGGGGAAGGTCTGCCACCATGGCCAGAGGTGAGCTGGGGGTGACCACCCTTTTCCATGCACAGGCACCTGGGAGGCTGCAGATCAGTGTCCCAAGAGCTTCTGCACTCCACTCCGGCTGACCTTACCTGGCTTTGCAGGAGCAGCACTTCTGTTTGTACCACCTCTGAGTTAAAGTACTGCATGGGCTGGAGGAAATAAATGGTGCTGCTGATGCTGTGTAATGACCCTTCTCCAGGCTGACTCCACCTTGCAAAACTGATGTCTCAACTTTTGGAAAGTGACATCTGGTTTGCCACACGTCTCCTCAGAACAGACCAGCTTTTAGATGCTGACCTCCGGAGTTCCCATGAAATCCATCCTGGGATTTGGCAGTAATGCTGCAGGAGGATTTTGTTGGAGTTACGCAGGGCTGGACGTGTAGGGAGTGTGGCAGGATAGGAGGATGCGTGGCTGAGTGATGATCGTGAAGGTCCTTCCTCCTTGCAGCTCAGGAAAGAGCTACCGCCCCGGCGGAGGCTAGAGGGTGCTGTGCTGCAGGGAATGGGTGTCCTCCTCCTTCCCTGCTCAGCATCCCTTCAGAGCCAGGTAAAAATTTGCAGGAAACGCTGCCTCTGAGCTGAGATGAAGACTAAGGTGCTGGCTGCAGTTACGAACAACCTCCAGGGCTTTTTTCAGACTAGAATAATTCATTAGTTCATTATTTAGCACCCAGAAGGTGACATACAGAAAGGAAGGGTGGCTTTTCTCAGATGGGTGTAAAAAGCAAAAAGAAGGGGACAGAGAGGAGTGGGGAAAAGGAGCGAGAAAATGAGGAACGGATCAGAAAATAAGGAAGGTGAGTGGAACAAAAGCAGAGAACAGAAGGGTAAAGAAAGAATATAAAAGGATGAAGAAAGAAAATAGAAGATGAAACCAATGCAGAGGATCACATCCACTGCTGTGTCCAATTAAGGGCTTCAGATCTGCTGCATGATGAAAGGGAGATTCGCTTGGGAGAAAAATAAAGGAGCACTTCTTGCTTGCGGCAGCTGAGGCTGCAAAGCCCCCGGCTGATGGGGCAGGATCAGCTCCTGTTTACCCAGCTGAGGTGTGGCTAATCCTGAGCACCGCAAAGAGCAGAGCTGAGGAGTGAGAAGAGGCCGGGGGGAGCACGGGAGACAGGGCTGTGTTTGTACAGCAGCTGACAGGCAGCTGCAAGACCAGGCAAAAACACGACATGCTCCCGAACAAGCAGCTCTGTGAGCCGAGGGCTGCTCCCTGGAAAGCCTGCCAGGAACCACAGGCAGCAGGAGCGAACGTGCCTCCTGCGTGGGGCTGCACGTGCTCTGCAAAACACGGCCCTGCCGCCCCGGTGCTGCGCTTGGGGGTCACTGTCCTCCCAGCTGGCAGAGCTGCTCTCCCTGCCTGCCTGCCTGCAGCAGGTGGGGCAGATGTGCAGGCGCAGCTGGAGCAGGAGGAAGCACAGGTAGATGTGTTCTTGTATTCTCAGGTCTTGCAGAAGACGACCTACCAAAAGTGAGAAGATGCAGGCACGCAACAGAGGAGGAAGACTGCAAATGAGCCCCATTCACAGCTAAAGGGACTGCACCTCCCTCTGGGCCGTGGGGAGGTTCTGGGGTCCTTTCAGGTGAGCAGTGTGTACAGCACAGTGTCCATGAAATCAGCCACATCAGGTCTTGATGCAGGTTACCCCCCCTTCTGTTTTGACCTCAATCCTGAGGTGGGTTAGCAAGGACTGAAAGAGAGCTTCCTAAACTGGACAAAGGTTACCACACAAGCCTCTAATAACTGCCCTGGCCCCATCACACATGCCAAAGGAGGTGCTGGGGCTGCATCTGTAGGTCCCTGGGGGACATCTCCAAGAGGTGCAAACAAACCTGGCCCAGAACATGGACCAAAGGGAATGCTCTGGTAGGATGCAAAGGCCTGTTAGGAGCTAAGAGGAGCTGCTGAACCCACATGTTTTCACTCTGTGTCTACTCTGGATGTCTGCAGTGAGAGCCACTGCTTTTGCTGCCGGGGCTGTCAGGGCAGCAGCCCATTGCCAGCTGGGGACATGTAGGGACTCAGCACTGGAGCTGCAGCTGCTTAACTCTCCACAACACTGGGAGAATGCAGAATAGGTGGGATCTACTATTATTAACTGAGCCGTGGGGCAGGACAAGGAGGTGAGAGGGAACAGTGAAATGTGAAAATGCCTGGAGGGGGAGTTGATGGCAGAAGGCAAATGGGTTCATGCTCTAATAAAGGCTCTGTTGGAGGCTGGACAAAGTAGTTGGTGTGATGGGAGATCCCACTGAGAAGGAGGGGGTGATTGCAGAGGACATATGGAGTATGACTGACTGAATGCATCTTGTAAAAACATGTTAGCATAAACTTCCTGGCAGGGAGGGAGAAACACTTGGGAGACTTCACAAGGGTCACACAACTAAGTGCTAAGAAATTTGTGAAGCAGGTAGGGGAGATGGGTGGATACCCCTGCCCATCAGCCCACTCTTGTTTCTGCTAAGGACGTCTTCACCTCTCCAAACTGTGTGTGTGGAAACTGTATGGAGACATCTGTGGATATGCAGGGCTATCAGCTGGCTCCTTGCCTGGAAGTTGTTGTCGCTGCTGAGAAAGGAGGTAGCACAGCCCCAGGCAGAGCGCTCGGGGAGGACACAGCTGCCTTGACTGTCCCGTGGCATCCCCTGCTCCAGCCTCGTGTCCCCTTGGGTGCGTGCTGCCCCCGGGACTGGCTACGTGCGCTTCTCCATGGCGGGGCCGGACGCCCTGAGCAGGCAACAGCCCGGTGAGACCGTGGCGATGGCTCTGACAGATGGGTTTCATTGAGGACACATGTCTGGCTTGGAGCTTGTTTTCATTTCCTTTTGAGGGAAGGAGGAGCCGTGGGAGAGGACTAACCCAGTGGCTGAGCCGGCTCTCCTGGACACAGACCGCGGTGCCAAACGAGCTCTTGCTGCGGTTTCCACTGCGGCTCTGGAGGCTGCAGCCCAAGGGGCAGGAAGTGGTGGAGAAGGAGCTTCAAGTGGTGTGCCAGCAGTGCAGGATCGATCCAGCATGGGAGAGAGACTGAGTCATAAGGGGAAGGCTCTGATGGGTCACGGGATGAGGGGGATGTATGGCTCTTTGCCAGCACAGGAGCTCCTGCAGCAGCTCCAGCAGAAGGCACAGTCACCAGGAACTTCCTTCCGGAGCAGAGGTCCTACAGGAACCAACATCCTGCATCAGTGGTCACCAGCCTCTCCACCTAGGGGCACAAGTGGCTCCAGGTGGCTTCTGAGAGCTGCTTTGGCCTGCGTGAACCAAGGGGATAAGAGCTGCTTTTGAGGTGTGATCACCCTGGATTCCTCCACTGAGCCAGGTGTCTGTGTGAGAGCGAGGAGGGTGTGCAGGGACTGGTGCTTTCCTGCTACATCCGCCATGGTTGTGGCTACTAAAGTGTGTTTTAGAAGGCCACAAATATGCTTCTCTCCAGTAAGAAGTGAATCCTAGAGCTGTGGCAGTTCTCCCGTTGCCTGCCAGGTTCTGGGGGATCAGAGCAAGTGGGAGGTACGGAGAGGGTGGGACGGGCAGAGTTCAAACCTTCTCATTATGCTTCGAGATACAGAGATCAAAAGACAACTTTACAAATTAATAAGGCCTCCGCCTGGGCAGAGCCTCTCCCGGCATGGATGGGCGGGAGGGGAGCATGCGGTAATGATCAAACTGCCTCTTCTCCACCAGCCGGTAGGACAGGTTCTGGGCTCTTGCAAACAAACCCTGTGGTCTAGCTCGTTAGAGTTCATTAGTGTTGTTCCATATTCATATAGCATTAGCGCCATCAGGCCCCATGTTTAATCAGACTGTGAGCTTGCCTTAAGCCCTGCAGGCCTTGGAGGACCTTCCATCAAGCACATGCCAGAAGCACACGCACCAAATCACACCAAATCGTGGCTTGAGTAAGGAAGGGTCTTGTGGGCGTGATAACAGGGTGAGGATCAGAAACCTGCCACAGAAACCTGGGTTATCAGAGGAACCTGGATAATAAAGCTATCAAGTACACAATTTAGTTCTTTGTGTCAAGGCAGGAGGTTGCAAAGAGCTTCCTGAAAAAGAACAAAAGAGCCATGGCTTATCATCCTGTGGCATCTGCTCCGTGCTCAGGCACGGTCACGCTGCTCGAAGCTTCTAATCCATCAGCGGTTTCGATTGTGCACAGTGGTGTACCTCGGAGTGTGGGCTGCTGTTACAGCTTGGTGCTCCCAAGCAACGGGCTGCAGAGGGCAAGGCAAGCCTGGCATGTGGGCTGTGCCCCTTCTGTCCTGGGCAGTGCTCTGAGATGAGCACCTCAGGGAGCCACCACCACACAGGGGTTTAACACTGGCCCGAGGTCGGTGCTAATCCATCATCATTGAGGAGACAGGTATTTCCCAGGGTAATTCCCGCTGTAGCATTTATAACTGACCTTTGGAAGTGGTGCTGTTACCACTGGCTGATGAGGCAGTGTGTGTAAGAGGCCAAGCCTGCACGTCTAGCTTTTGGATGGACAAAATAAAGGGAGATAGGTCCTTCCCTCGAGCCCCACCAGCCCCTGGTTTCCCATCTGCCAGATGAAGATGAAGGCAACACCTTTTCTGCTGGAGATAAGCATGGATAAATCCTTAAAGATTGCAAAGGATTCAGAGAGGGGGGTTATATAAAGGTGCTTATATTAAGTACCTTACACAGACACACCAGCTCCAAGCTGGGTATAATCTTGTTTATTTAGGTTAGAGCAAAGGACTTGAAGTTAAACTGGCTGGAATCTCATCTGAGCTCCGACAGGATCAGCCACGGGCAGTGGAGCAAAACCAGGGGATGGTGCTGCCCTTTGCCTTCTTCCTTTTAAATCAGAAAGTTTTAGATATCCTGAAGGGCACTCAGTAGCCTCATGGAGCTTTCCATGCCCCAAGGATATTCAGTGTCTAGGTTTTTTGATTATTCCTGAAGCTCCCGATTCCTAAACGTTAGCATCCCTAAGTGTACAAGCCTGTGTTTAAAGAAACTGTTGCCCTTTTGGTGGAAAGGGCAGAGAGTGTGGAAACCTTTTGTTCCTCAAGAAACTAAACAGAGAAGTCTGGCTACATGCAAGGGTTGTCCCAGCCAGTGGATATCTTCTGCAGCCATTGGAAACTACGTGCTGGTAGGCCAGCGGGCAGTGACGCTGGCTGGGGCTGCAGGAGGTTAGAGATGCTGGCACAAGCCCTTAGTTATCCTGTTAGAGGGATTAAGAGCAGACTAGGGCTTAATCCACTGCTTTGGTGCCACAGATCATTTCTCCTTCCCACTTGGAGTGGCTAACACGTGTGGCAGGATGGGAGGCTTGATCCCACACGGCAGGAAACTTCCCCAGGGCCTGTGCTGTGGCCTGAACCACAACTTTGAACTCTGAAAAAGAGTTGTGCTTGTGAAGGATGGGGCTGGCTACCTCTGCCAGGGATTTTTTTGGGGGGGGCTCTCAAAACTGGGGTGAGAGAGGAAAACCATGTTACAGGGAGTGTTGTGGGAGCGTTTTGGGTGGGGAATCCCTCTGGGGTGTAACAGCTGACTTTTGAGATAGACCTAAGCCAGTGAACTCCTTTACAGAACAGATAGTTGAAACAATAGGAGCTGCTACCCAAAAAAAGATCCAGGCAAGCGCTGAGCAGGACTTTGTTTGGTGTGGGGGGGAGAATCTTTGCTACCTGATGGTGGCAGGGAGAGGTCCTGTGAGTGTCTGAGAGGGAGTGGAGGGAATGAACATGAAACTGTGCTGATACCAAAGCTGTCACTGCACATTCATCAGCCGTGAGACGCACCCTGGTCAGTTTTATGGCAGATGGGGGCTTTATGCTTGGGCAAGGGATCAGCTGTGTATTGTTCGTCTCTCTTGTTCACAGGAAAACACCTTTGTATAAGCTGGAAAATAAATAGGATTGCATCAGAGAAATGCATGGCCCCATCATCACCTATTTTCCTCTTTATCACCCCAGCTACAGGAACCAGGCTATCTGCTATCAGCACAGCTTGGAAAGGGTTACACGCAGCAGAATCTGGCAGACCTCTGCGCAGAAGAAACCAAACCCAGTGGTAAATACTGCTATAGCAAGGCCTAAGTAGTCCCTGCAGAAGGGAGTGAAATTACGCCTGACCTTCGACCTACCCAGCTCTTTCAAGTAGAGCCATCCCTTGCAAAAACTTGGCGGCTGTAGGAGCCCGGGCGTGGTGTTTGCCTGTGGGAGCTGTCTCTGTTCCTTGTTTCTTCCCTGTCCTTGACAGGTTGTTCCTCTCTCTTCTCTGCCTCCCATGTCCAGAGCTTCCCTCTGCCAGCTGGGACAGCAGAAACGCTTCCCAACTGCAGTTTCTCACAGGATGCCCCTCTCCATCGCAGGTCTCCATTCAAAGAGCCACTGGTACTTGCAAGAAGCACTGTCCCCGTGGGGAGCACTGCTCCATCTGGCCTCCACAACTCGCTTTTTAATATCCTTTCCCATGCACGTTCCTCAGGACATTGGCATTCATGCCTCTGGGGACAGAAGGAAAACATTTTGCTTTCTGTTTTTAGAGAGGCTGATGCTTTTTCTGCAGCTCCCTCTGGGTCCTGCATTCTCTCCGAGACTAATCCAGGCAGTAGCCCCTCAAAAGGCCAAACAAACAGCCTTGTCCTAGTTGCTTGTGCACAGCCCTGGGAATCTTGCCCTGCACTTTCCTCCTCCTGACCTTGTTTTCCTCGGAACACCACAGCAGTAATTACCCTGAGGTTGAAGGGTTATTCGAAAGCAAGTACTGTGTCTTGCATGCTCCCTCCTTTCCAGCTGTCGTTTCTCCCTACACTGGAATTAAACTCTACCTGGAGTTTTCTTTGTGTTGTTACTAATTTAAGGAAACACCAGCAGCGAGGGTGGTGGGTGTGGGTGGGAATACGTGTCCAGTTCCACGTGTTTCTCATTCTCTGGTGCTCTGAGAAGTCACCAGCACGCCGGGGCAGCTGGACCTGCCACTGGGTCTCTCCTTGGGGTGTCGTTCGTAGTCTGAGTGCTCTCATGGGCTCTGCTTGACTGTGCCTGACAAAAGCATTGGCTGCACACTGGAGTGGCGGTGGGAGGACTGGTCAAAGTGCATGGCATGCAGCTGGACTGCCCAGCTCACGGATGGCTGCTGTGGCTGCATTGCCAAAGGCAGAAATGTGGCAACACTTGGACAGACTCAACACATAAATATGAGCGGCCGAAGTGTCTGAGGTGGGTTAGTTAATGCTGAAATGGAGGGTTTTGCAAGAAGAGATAAAATCAGCTTTACGTTTAGGAGGAGGAAGGTTTGGAGTGGATTTCCATTACAGGATCAAATGATCCAGCATTCCTGTGCTGTGCAGTGCTCTTTTCCAAAGAATTTGCTGCTGAATATGGATTTAGCCTGAATATGCTTTAGCCTTCCAGGGCTAAATATGTTTTTGCCTTCCAAGGCAGAGCTCCCCACAGGGCACCAGTTCCTCTCAAGAGCATGGCTGGGCTTCTCTAGCTCTTGGTGTCTGGGCACAGCTCAAAAAGGAGCTAGTTTGTGGCCAAACCAGTGGAGCTGTGGTGCAGTGCTTTGGGCAGAAAGCTGTTATGTCACTCCCAATCCCTCTCATATATTTGCCTGACCTGGCTGCAAGCTGTTTTCCTTGATGCTAGTTAGGAGGAATTTGGGAAAACCCCATGCCACTGGCACGCTGGATGACAAGGATGGCACAGGGCACTTGTGTTCCCTGTCCATCGGAGGGGAAGCCCTCTCCAGCTTTCATCCCACCCAGGGAGAGAAAAGTGGGGTTTGTGCTGCAAAACAGCTCTTCCTTCTGCCAAGTGCTGGCAGCCCCCAGTACATTCCGGTCCAACTCTGCACCCTCTGCCTGCCAGCCAGGGTCGGGAGCCATGGGCACTGCCAGCCTCAGGAAGTCCCCACCGGCCACGCGGGGGGCCAAGATCTGGCGTGGGGTGAGCCAGCGGTCCCCCTCACTGAAGCATCATCAGCGTGGCCGTGGTGGCTCTCACTTCCAGAGACACCTTCGCTGCCTTGTTCCCTGAACCCCCCGTGCCGCCCGCACCCCGGGGGCGCGGACCCTCGGCCGGGCTGTGCC
>VWZW01003359.1:0-24755 GCA_013397115.1 Edolisoma coerulescens
AGCAAGCCTTGTACTTGGACAAAGCCCTTAGAAGGATGATGGAAATACTTGGGAAACATAGAAGGGTGTCTGGATTGGGGAATTATACCCATGAGTAATCTAAGTCAGATTCAATAGAGGTGTGAAGAAAAACAAAACCATAGAAGTCAGTCCAGCACCGTAAGTGGGATGGCTAAATCAGTTTTGAATTGTAATAACAAACGTTTAGATTGTGTTAAATCTCTGGAAGTTCTTTCCCCAGGTTACACTGTCTGGGCTACTTTGGATGGATATTGGATCATCTGACTCCTGCTTGGACCAACCACATGACAATTTACCTTAGGGTTATTAACCATATGCTCATCTTGGAAAAGAAGCCCCATAAAAAGTCCAGTACTGGAATAAGGTAAAATGAGATATTGAGGATGAATAGACAGGGCCTTCAGTTTCCACACAGTTTGAATGGGTCCTACAGAGTTTTACCAGGAGCCATGGCTCTAGAAAACAGAATTTTGTTAGATAATCTAACTTGGCAAGTAAGGAAACCATCTGAAGCCACAGAAAGAGGATTTCAAATCATGAATAGGCAAATACAGGCAAATACTAAATTAATATTACAAAACAGACTGGCCTTAGATCTATTGCTGGCCAACGAACAAGAGGTTGGTGCGTATTTAAAATTAGATAGAGAACACTGTTGTGCATGCATCCCAAATGTAACAGAAGATCTCAAAAACCAACAAAATGTGGCAAGTTGCTGAATATAGCAAGGCTATCCAAAAAGCCTCTGAAAAGAATTGGCTCCCTAAAATTCTTCACGTGTTGCCTAGAAAATAGAACAGATCTTCCCAAACAGCTTTAGAATGAATATAAAAGTAAACCTTTACTTGAAAGCTTTCAGGTACACAGTATGTCCCACTTGTGGTACAGTGATTCTACAATTTTTATAAGGTTAGTTGATTAGTATGTCGCCCTGAATTTTGCAGCTTTTGATGTTTTCATTTCTGTAACAAAGTTCTCACACACTTTCTGTAAACATAGCCATGTTTTGCTAACCGTCCTTATTGTTTGCATTCCATTCTCCCTAGGAGGAGACTTCTGATGGATCTTTCCTTTGACCAGTGTGATTGAGAAGTGGTAATTTCTCCCTCCAATCCACGGTGATTTCTAAGAAGATACATAAAAAAGTGCGGGCCAATTTGGCCCCCCTTTTTCTGCCTTCTCTCTGAGAGTGGAGTTCGCGTGGTTCTTTGTGTCTGAGAGCGACAAGGGGGAAACTTGATTTGCAGAGATATCTAATGGCTTTAGGTTCCACTTTGCAGAAGCTCCGGAATCACATCATGTTATCCAGTCCCATAGGACTGGACACACCTGCACATCCCTTACAGCCCAGAGACTGGGTCTATGTTAAGTGGTGGGACAGTGATCCTTTACAGGCCAAGTGGAGAGGACCATTCCAGATTTTGCTGACCACCCTCACCGCAGTCAAAGTCGCTGGCAAAGGACCCTGGATTCACTACTCCAGTGTTAAGAAGGATTCTGCTCCTGAAACAGCTGAGAAAACAGAGACTGATACGAACAAAGATGATGTTGTTTAAATTATTCTTTTCCTGTGCTTGTTATCTACACAGCTGGTAACCCTGACTCAGGTTTGAAACTGGGATTTGCATACGATTCTAGTCCAAAGTGTATGCAAAGACATTCATTTGGATACAGAGCTAACAATTGACTATAGATCGAAGTGGAAAGATCAGCAAAATTTGTTTATAATTTAACACACTAAGTTCTGATTATATCTTCCACACTCTGATTTCATGGTTGCCAAACTGACCCTGGATTGAAAAATTGTTCATAATAATTGTAATCATAGTTCTTGTTTATATACTATTGTTAGATGTATACTGTTGTTAGACGCATTACTAGTAGATATTTAGAATATTTAGAATAGAGTCTCAACAAGGTCGAGGCCTTGTCAAGCCTCTAAAGGGGGGGAATGATGCCTTAGGTTTTAACTTTTATATTTTCCAAATCCTGTACTGCCTAGTAGTTTCTTGTAGCCTGTCAGCTTCTGCTCTCTCATGCTAAGATAGACATAACAAAGCCTCTCTAGGTTTGCTCCAAGGACACCCAGACTGTCTTAGGCCCAAAATGTGTAAACCAACATCTTGAGAAGGGGGGGGGTAAGCTTGGAGAAATTCCATCATTAGCTAAAGTTTTAATTGGAGAATTTATGCTGATATGCAAATGAATCAAACCTATACAAGTGTGAAGAACTCGCGACTCGTCGTCCATCTTGGGGTCCTTTTTTGGATGTAGCCTTTGGCTCCCCAGGGTGTACCTTTGAAGGCCTTTCAAATAAATATCTACCTTTATTCCCTTATTCTTGTCTAGTCTCTGTTTCTAGGTAGCCTCTCAAGGCAACATGGGCAAAGGCAGAAACTTGTTTAAAACTCTCATCTCCATTCATAACAGCCTCAAACTCTTCTCTCCATCCCACCAGGGGGGAGGGGGAGGAGGGAGTGAGCAAGTGGTCTGTGGTTTGGAGTGGTTTCAGTGGGAACACTAAATTGGAGAATACCATTCCTAAACCATGACATGCAGTGTAAAGGCTGTCAATTTAGTACATAGTTGCCCTGTGTAGAATTCAGTGCTGTTGTAAATATTCTAATCCTTGAAGTGTCATCAGCCTATATACCTTGATGTGAGACTCTATCAACACAATACTGGTATCTTTTATAATAACCTGTAAAGTGTTAGATTGATAGCAAAGCTTACCATGCAAGATTAACTTACTTAATTTCTTTCAGCTCAAAAGTTATTTCAGTCTTTTAATAGAAAGTTTGAATTGGCAGCCATATATGCTCTACCATTCTCACCCTTTCTTCAGAAAAAGGGGTCTATTCTGGAGATCAGAAGTTGAAATGGGGAGTCCAGATAGCATACATCAACTTTGCATAACCAACAAATAAGTGGGAAACATGAGTTTATAATTTAATCTTGGTTCCAGGTTGATACCCAATTTTACAAAAAAAGCTGTACATATAGAAGTGATGTGTCAGTAATCTTGAAGAAATTATCTTCCCACATATTCCTTCTTTCTCCATGCAACCTAAACATCTAATCTTTGTAAATGCAATGGTTTCCTCTTCTGTTTTCAAGATCACTAGGAGGTATAGTGACCTCACTATATTATAACAAGTCTAGCTAATTTTCAACATTCTCTGATTTTAACATTAAAATTCTGTGTAAGCATCCTGTTTGAAAATATTTTCTACACTATTCCCCAAAACTTGCTTGTTAATATTATTTTCCAGTTCAAAAATATCCTTTCCCAGTCTTTAAGTTGCTTGAGATTTACAAAATAGCTGTCTACAACTACATAAAATGTCATGTATGTAGCACATGCCTAATCACAACAGGCTGCAGACCCAAAGAGTGGCCTGAGTGATACCACAATGCTAACTAACTTAAAATCTTGGAGAATGAAACATCTAGAAGATGCAGATTTGCAAGAACCCAGCATTGTTAGATTTAAAAGAATGGTTCAGGTGTGTGTGACTGTAGTACCAGCTCATCACTTGGTATACTTTATTAACACACTTACTTGAATGTTTAATGCTATTATGCTTAGCAACTGCACTCTGAGATGCTGATTTTTGACTGAGGTTCTATACTCTGACTGAAGCCCCAAAAAACTAACATAGTAAACATAATCTGTTTCTTGAAGATCATGCTGGCATCAAGAACTTAAAAGTAAAAGCATTATCAGCTGAGAACTCACAAAAATTATCAAACTATTTTTAAGGTATGATCAATCTACATAGTAGAAGTCATCTTTCTAACATGGGCAAAAGTAAAAGAAGTATTTTCAAAAATCATTTAAAGATACTGAAATAACATGTCTTACCTCTAGATGTTTCCATAAAATCAAACACTAAACTGATATTGGAGTTGTGTATAAATGCATATAGAAGCTGGAAAACAAAATACATTGTGATGAAGCATAATGTCATATTTCCAGTTTTCTAAAATTCTGCACCATTTCAGTCTGAATGTGAAGACAGGCACAGGGCTATCTATTGGGAAGACCTGATAATTAGAGGACAGAATCACAGAATATTCTGAGTTGGAAGGGATTCACAAAGATCATCAAGTCCAACTCTTAAGTGAATGGCCCATACAGGGATCAAACCCACAACCCTGGCATTATTAGCACCATGCTCTAACCAACAGACAGTATGGGACTCTGACATCTCAGTTCTGACTGATTTTTTTTTATGTAACCCTTAAGAAATTTTATTGTTTCCAGCTTTTGACTTGCAATAAAAAAAGTTCTTACTCAGTTTTGCTTCTTAATTCAGTCTCCCCCCAAAAATCCCCATTTTACACAATTGTAAACTTGCTTATTCCTGGAGTCAAAATTTTTAAGAACAGTGTTGACTTTACCACAATAGCTACAGCATATATATTAATGCACACTTTGTCATCTCCCTAAGCATAGCTGTTCTACAAAAGTCCTACTCTCTTCCTGAAACCAGACTAAGCTTTCCCATGGATTCAGCTTTGTGTATCTGTTTCCTGCAAGTATGCAGTATTTAGAAATTTTAAGTGTTAGGCTTATCTGCCTCCTTTAAAAAATATTCTTAGGCATATATTCATCTGTATTGGGTTTGCACGGCAAGGTTTTAGTAGTGGGGGGGAGCTACAGGGGTGGCTTCTGTGAGAAGCTGCTAGAAGCTTCCCTTATTGTCTTGGGGTGACTTTATGATGTGTATCCCCTATCGACAGGCTCTATGTCCAGACATGAACCCTGTGCTTTTCTGTGCCTTTAAACTGAGCCAGAGAGGGGGGAGAGGAAAAAACCGAGCAAACTTGTCAAAACAGTCTTTGCTCCAAGGTCACTACTACTCCTCTGTGTCTTACGGCTGTGGCGAGAAGAGTGGAGGAAGCACCCTTCTTGCTTTTCAGCCAGCTTTCAGCTCTGTTTTCTCCAGAGAGAGACAGAGAGTTTTTTTTCCCCTTGGACTTTAGCTTCTTCTTCTTTTCTTCTGGAACTGTGCAACAACACCAAAGCATCATCTGGGAGNTAAGGCGGAGCCAATTGGTGATGGTAGCAACACCTCTGTGATAACATATTTAAGAAGGGGAAGAAATTATTGCCCAGAAGTAATTGTGGCCAGAGAAGAGAGGAGTGAGAATATGTGAGAGGAACAACTCTGAAGACACCAAGGTCAGTGGAGAAGGAGGGGGAGGAGGTGCTCCAGGCACCAGAGCAGAGATTCCCTTGCAGCCTGTGATGCAGACCATGGTGAAGCAGTTGTCTTCCTACATCCCATGGAGGTCCACAGGGCAGCAGAGATCCACCTGCAGCCTCTGGAGGAACCCCACACTGGAGCAGGTGGATGCCTGAAAGGCTGTGACCCTGTGGGAAGCCCGTGCTGGAGCAGGCTCCTGGCAGGACCTGCAGACCTGTGGAGAGAGGAGCCCACTCTAGAGAAGGTTAACTGGTAGGACTTTTGACCCCATGGGGGACCCATGCTGGACTAGGCTGTTCCTGAAGGACTGCATCCTGTGGAAAGGGACCCACACTGGAGCAGTTCATGAAGAACTATAGTCTGTGGGAAGGACTCATGCTGGAGGAGTTCATGGAGAACTGTCTCCCATGTAAGGGACCCCACCCTGGAGCAGGGGAAGGACTCCTTTCCCTGAGGAGGAAGCAGCGGCAGAAACAATGTGTGATGAACTGACCATAACCCCCATTCCCCATCTCCCTGCGCCACTGAGGGGAGAAGGTAGAGAATCGTGAATAAAGTTAAGCTCAGAAGGGAGGGAGGGGTGGGGGAAAGGCATTTTTAAGATTTGTTTTACTTCTCATTATCCTACTCTGATTTTAATTGGTAATAATTAACTTTTTCAAGTCAAGTCTGTTTTGCCCATGATAGTAATTGGTGAGTGACCTCTCCTTGTCTTTATTCCAACTCATGAGCCCTTTGTTATATTTTCTCTCCTCTGTCAAGGTGAGGAGGGCTTTGGTGAGCACCTGGCATCCAGCCCAGGTCAAACCACCACATCATCTTTGCAGCAAGCTTTCTAGGATAAATAAAACTCTGTAGAATATCCAAACAGACCTTTTTTAAGATGAAGCAGTGTAACAATAAAATCAGATTTCAATTTGAGATAACACAAGCCTGATGCTCAGTAAGAACAATAGATCATTTAGCCTGGTATTCTACCCTCAGTATCAGGAAGGTATACCCTCCATGGTGTGGCTCATTCCTTACAGTCTCAGTATGATGACCATGTGAACTACCCAACTGTAAGATAGCTGTTTGCATAGCTCATAACAGCAGTAACTGTGTTCATAACTGTGTTCACATTGTCTCTCTGCAGAAACTATGATAACAGGAGATACTATGCATGCAAGCATACAGGCTTGGCTACTTTCTGTAATTCTTGACCCTTTCACTTCCAACATCTACAACTGTTTTATCAGGACTGCTAAGAGGGGGACATCCTTGTCTGTTGCCTTTAGTACCTGCTTATGGACCCACAGATCATGATTTGTTCTTATTCCTTTTTGAACTGCTAATGCTACCTGCTTCTACAATGCCCATGGCAACAAATCTGAGAAATTCACTACATGCTTGGTAAAGTAGTACAGATTCCCCCCCACGATAATTCAAACACATCTCCTATTTCTAGTACTGTGGAGTTTTACAAATATCAGTTCTGCATGCACTTTACCTACCACCTCAGTTTTGCAGATCTCCCCATGCCCAGCATTTTCCTTTCCAGAGTGAGGAATCCCAGACTTTTTCATAAAGATGCTCCATCCCTTTATTGTGGTGGCCAGTGGGCCTGCACGCACTTTACCTACCACCTCAGTTTTGTAGATCTCCCCATGCCCAGCATTTTCCTTTCCAGAGTGAGGAATCCCAGACTTTTTCATAAAGATGCTCCATCCCTTTATTGTGGTGGCCAGTGGGCCTGCACGCACTTTACCTACCACCTCAGTTTTGTAGATCTCCCCATGCCCAGCATTTTCCTTTCCAGAGTGAGGAATCCCAGACTTTTTCATAAAGATGCTCCATCCCTTTATTGTGGTGGCCAGTGGGCCTGCACGCACTTTACCTACCACCTCAGTTTTGTAGATCTCCCCATGCCCAGCATTTTCCTTTCCAGAGTGAGGAATCCCAGACTTTTTCATAAAGATGCTCCATCCCTTTATTGTGGTGGCCAGTGGGCCTGCACGCACTTTACCTACCACCTCAGTTTTGTAGATCTCCCCATGCCCAGCATTTTCCTTTCCAGAGTGAGGAATCCCAGACTTTTTCATAAAGATGCTCCATCCCTTTATTGTGGTGGCCCGTGGGCCTGCACCCCTTTAGAGAGAGGGGTCTCCCCTGGGTTGAGGAGACAGAGGTGGTTTCTCCTAAGGGTCTCTGTTTCGTTATGTTAATGTATCCTGGTTCTGTTCCCTGGTTGGACTGTTGGTTTCCCTGCCCCTTTCTTCCTTATATGTCTCTGCCCCAGAAGGTTCTCCCTTCCCCACTCCCCCCTGGGCCTTTGTTCCCTTGCCACTCACCCAATGTTTCCCTATTGGCCCCCATACCCTGGCCACACCTCTGTACCACCCCCTGGCCCTCAAACCATTGGCTCCTGATTCTCTCTCTGCCCCCCCTCAACCCCATATATAACCCCAGGCCCTCCTTTGTTCTTCGTTGCACGATTCCTTCACACGCATGGTTGAAATAAACCTCTCCTGTGGAACCCCATACGAAGGACCCTTCCCAATGCTTTGCTGTCGACCTGTTGCAAGTACTATCTGGCGTGAGTGTGATTGAGTGTGTGCGTGGGAAGTGGCCTGCCGAGCGGCTCCATGTTGGGGATGCTTTCACAAGGTTGCGGCCCCATACCATCTCCACCCGCCGCAACACTTTATCGTTTTATTTGTCCTTCTCTGTACATTCTCTAATTTTGTTAACTAAAGTAACCACTCTGAAAGTAAGTTCACAATCCAGAAGAGAATCCTATTTCCACTCTGAAAAGTTAGATAAAATACCTGGAAAATTCATACTTGGTCTAATATTTATGGCAGAGCTACAAATTATTTGCATTAACTAATTTTAAAATATCTAGCTCCAGCTAGGTGTCTGTAGCTGGAAGTCAACTTAAATACGACTGAAAAGATAGAGGTTTTACTTCAGCCAACAGAAGTTTTAGATATCAGCACTAAAACCTAATAAGCTGCATGAATTCCACTTTACCACTGCTTACAAAGGTCTGGCTTTGGCTGTCACCAATTCCATGTAAAGCAAACAATCAGGTAAATTCAGCACTGTACTTGTTTGCAAGTCTATCAGCAAGATACAGAATCAGGTAATCTAAATTTCCACAATTCTCCCCACATATAATATCCACATAAGCCCAGGCTAAAAAGTAAGAGGATTTAAAACTTAATGACTTTTTTATTGAAATAGGTATTCTGTCATGACAATTGTTTTACTACCCATTTTGGGCTGGAAAAAAATAGCTCAAATAAAGTTAAGTAGCATCTCCATTATCCAACTAATTCTAAATTTCAGTTTGAAACTGTACCAACAGTATTTGAGGACTGATTCTTAAAAGTAGCATTCAATTTGCTTACACCAGTAATAATCAGATGTCTTAGCTCCGGTAACAATTTTATCTTGCTGAAGGCTGTTCTGTTATTCCTACATTGAAGATGAGACACAACAAAATTTAAAAATATGCATTAAGCTCCAAAGAAACCTCTCATTCTGTTACTGATGGTTTATTACTACAAACTACTTCCTCACCAGTCAACAACTTGTTAAATAACAAATACATCGCCGTATATAAGCAGATTGTTGAAGAATAAAAGTGAACATATAGTTTTTTCCACAGCAAATAAATTCTACACCACAGCAATTTAGACTATGAAGAAACATGCCCCCCTTTTGGCAAAAAGTTCTAGCCGTGTTGGTTTTGCATGGCCTGGTTTTTGGTAGCAAGGGGGCCACAGAGATGGCTTCTGTGAGAAGCTGCTAGAAGCTTCCACCATGTCCGGCAGACCCAAACCCTGATGGCTCGGAACATGGGTGTGCCACTGGCCAAGAACAAGGATGGGCCAATGAGAGATGATGGTGTGGTGGTTTGACACTGGCCAAATGCCAGGTACCCACAAAAGCCACTCACTCACCCTTCCCTGCTAGAGCTGGACAGAGGAGAGGAAAATTTAACAAAGGGTTCATGAGTTGAAATAAGGACCAGAAGAAAACACTCCAAGGGCAAAACAGGCTCATCTTAGAGGTACAAAGTGAATTTATTACAAACAAAATCCACAGAGGTGTTACCATAATCTCTAATTGGCCCAGGCTTGGCCAGCGGCATGTCCATCTTCAGAGCCATCAGGGATTTGCTCTGCGGGACATGGGGGAAGCTTCTAGCAGCTTCTCACAGAAGCCATCTCTGTGCCCCCCCCGCTACCAAAAACCGGGCCCTGCAAAACCAACAGATGGTAACACCTCTGTGATAACATACTTAAGAAGAAAATCAAAACAAAGTGGGGCACAGTTCTTTTTCCAGGCAGAGAAGAGGAGGAGGTGAGAACAGGTGAGGGAAACAACATGGAGACACCAAGGTCGGTGAAGAAGGAGGGGGAAGATGCGCTCCAGGTGCCAGAGCCAAGATTCCTCTGCAGGCCGTGGTGATGACCTTGGTGAAGCAGGCTGTCCCCCTGCAGCCCATGGGGGTCCACAGGGGATGCAGAGATCCACCTGCAGCCCGTGGGGGAGGTGCCCACGCCAGAGCAGCTGGATGCCTGGAGGAGGCTGTGATCCAGTGGGAGACCCAGTGGAGAGAGAGGGCCCCTGCTTCCAAGCTGGGGCAGCCTGTCCTTGGAGGACTGCACCCCATGGAAGAGTGACCCATGCTGCAGCAGTTTTGGGAGAAGTTCACAGAGAACTGTCTCTCGTGGGAGGGTCCCCACAGTCTCACAGGGGAAGGACTCCTCTCCCTGAGCAGTGGAAGAAAACCTCAGGTGACGAACTGACCAAAGCCCCCATGCCTTCTCCCTGCATTGTTGGTGGGAAGGAGGGAGGGGTTGATGGAAAAAAGGTGCCTTTAAGGGCTTATTTTTATGTCTCATTATCCTTCTCTGATTTTATTAGTAATAAATTCACTTTGTACCTCTAAGTTGAGCCTGTTTTGCCCTTGGTGTGTTTTCTCCCAGTCCTTATCTCAACTCATGAACCCTTTGTTAAATTTCCTCTCCTCTGCCCAGCTGAATGGCTTTTGTGGGTGCCTGGCATTTGGCCAGTGTCAAACCACGACATTAGCAAAAGTAAAATAATTAAATTGTAAAAAACCACCTTTTTCAGGGTATAGTAAGCTTTGGGTTTGTTTTAAAGAGAAGTTACATCTTGCAAATGTCAATTCTTCAGTGTGTCACTTCCAGAGTGAGGCATACTGACAAGCCTCAGGAATATGTCTATGTTCTTTTTGGAATGGAAATATTTAATAAGGCAAGGCACACATAGTTTTATAGCACAATATGAGTATAGAAAAGCTGTGGTAGCCAAAACCTCCTCACCCTTTCTTGAATCCATTAATATCCAGATTTTATAGAGGAAAAACCTGAAGGGGTGTACTTTGGCAATCACACTGACTGCATTGCATCAAACCATGATTCCTGCAGGGTAACAATTCCTCCATCAAAGATACTGGTATGTCTGGCTTATATGAAAACTGACTGGCACGCAAACCCTTCTGTGGTGTATTGTGCAGCAAGAGTTCCAGCTGTGTGTAAGCTGAAAAAATGGTATTCTCCCAAAACTTGGGATCTGATTTACCATGTAAGACTCTAGCACAGTTTTGGGTAAAGCTGCATGGATTACTTTACCCTCATGCTTTACCTATTTTAATTACTTATTTTGAAATCAAGTCAACAATCAAGTCAGTTGGGCAAAGCCTTAGATTCAGAAAAAAAGTATGCCAGGTTAACAGAGTTATCTGATAACACAGGAAAAATGGACATGATCATTATTATTATTAACTTATTTGAACTATAGCTACACATTGTATAGGCCAAAAGTAATTGACTGAATGACTGTTCTTGAAGGCCAGTAGTCCATTGAAGGCCAGGTAAATCACAACTGTGTCAGTCCAACTGGGAGACTCCAGGATGAGTGCTCAGTTTCTCTTTAAAAATTCTTCCATCAGAATGGAATTGAAGAGTTGAGAGCAAAGATTCTTTACCGGAAAGTTGGTAATCTGATGCAGGATCCCTTAAGGATGGTAGCCTATACACATAGAAAATTCTACTATGCCACAGAGGCTGTAAGAGAAGACCATGATTATTGGGGTTTTACTTGCAATATCCATGCCAAAGGCACATAATTAAAACACACTGCTTTATGGACCTGATTTCTCAACATAAAACAAATCCACACAGTGGCTAGAGTTTTAAGATCTTGTTTTTATTAACTTTTGTCTCAGCATAAATCACAAAAATAGAACAAAGCAAATATCTGAAAACCAAGATAAACACACTCAGCTTTCTTACATATTTAAGGCACAGAGCTGCATCAGTACAAGGTATTCTAAACTCAGTGCTGTAAAGATTATTATTCTGTGCTATATTTGTGCTTGTACTACACTTAAATAGAGAAGCCAGCCAATTATTAAGACATATACTATGCATGCAGATATTTCTGCTGTTTTTTTCTGTCTCTGAGATTTGGGAAGCAATTCTTTATTTAGCTTTACACTAAAAGAGTTGAGCTAATTTTTCTCAGTTATGGTGTGGGAAATGAATGTACGAATTCACAAAAACAAAGCAAATAAAGCACAGCTTCTGCAACATGATTTTGTTTTAAAACTCACCATCTTTAGCATATGATTCATGTCCCAGTTTAATCTGAAAAGAAATGTTTAATATTATTTAAGACTAAGCCATCTGCCCTGACAGTAGGGGATACATTCTTTAGTGTTATTCTAAGACAGGATGAGTTTTAGTACCATGAAGTGCTTTACCAGCTAGGTGGTGGGTTTTCTGGTTGGTTGGTTGGTTGGTGTTTTTTAATGGGAAAAAAACCCCCAAACCAACCAACCAACCAACCAACCAACCCCAAAGAAAAAACCCCAACCAAAATCAAACCCAAAAGAACAAACACTAAAACCAATAGGAAAATGTCTTCATGACATTAGCTTTTATGAAAGCTTAAAAATAGCCACAATGGTTGAAAACAGATAATGTAAACTGGCAGCATACAGCTTTATTAGACCACTAATGAGCTTCTCAGGGAGAAATGAGGCCAAAGAAATTGACAGTTGTCTTAGACTGATTCTAGTAAAATTAGCATACTCTGTAAACTTGGGCTGACTTAAAGTCCTTCTATCTCAATCATCTACTGCCCTGAAATTTTCAAGTTCAGAATCCCATCACTGATATTTCCAGCTGATAAAAGTTTAGAAAACATTCTGATACAAACAAGCAAGTTTTTCACAACAGCTGCTAGTAGTAGCAACCATACAGGGAACCGTACTATAACACTAAAATGGATTAGTGTATCAAACAAAATTACTTTATTTATATGGTTTAACTAACTATTTATATGGTTTAACTCACCTAGTGAAGTAGGCCCTTTAATTAACCAAAGGACTGTAACATGCATTTTTCATCCCTCACAAAGTACAACTAATCACTAAGTTTTTAATACAAAAACCTCTTCAGATAGTATGAAGTGAAACACTTTATGAAAACACAGACATTGTTAACATTTATATTCAAACAGTTAAGTTCCAGATGTATGATCACTTCTGTCAAATTTTGTCCAGAAATTACCATTCTGAAGAACTTCATCGGGAGTAACATTCCAAGACTGAAGAAAATAAGGTATGGCAGGAGAAATGATTAAAAAAGCAAGACACTAGCAAGGACTGATAAAGCCTGAATATTTGGAAATGCATTTTGTTTTAAGGATACACCTGTTTAATAACCAAAATTTTAGTTACAGACCAGGTAACCCTCGAAAAACTCAAAAATGTGGTAAGACTGAAGCTAGTCTGCCTTCTTAGGGGAAAAAAAGTATTAAAGATGACTTACCTGGATCATTTAAACAAAACACTCTAGAAACAAAGTCTTTCTCTATTACCCATTAGGCTGGTCAAAAAAAAAAAAATCATTAGGCAGATCAAGAGCAACCAGACACTTAATCACACATTGGGAAAATATTCTGACATTCACCTTTTTAATAGCAACAATTTGGTCGGTGTTCTTACCCATTATTTTATACACAGTGAAAGGAGCTAACCAAAGAATTTTGTATTTTTGCCTAGTTCGTAGTTTGTTTCTACTTGATTTTGTAGTTTGCCTACACTTTGTAATTTACATTTTATAGTCTAGTTTTACTTTGTAACCGGCATTCATAGCTTTTTTTTAATTGCTATTTAGACCATTAGCTTGTAGTAGAACACTGATAACAAGAGGCTGAGAAAATGAGCAAAACTCGCCAGCTGTGGCTTGCTTACAGTGACCTAAGACCTTCAGAACACTAAATAAGTAGAAACCTGTCCAGATGAAAGAGTCCTGGGTCTCACTTGGCTGGGGCTAATTGCATGAATCCTGCAGTACCAAGATAAAGGGGTGATAAGTCAGCGTGACAGTTCAAACGGAGGACATAATGAGAAAGACAAGGAAATCATATAAAATCGAAGCAGCCCAAGAACCCCGGGAAAAGCACTGCAGTTCTGAATATCGGACAGTAGATGGCCATCTTGCTCCACGAAAACATAAAGGACAAACATCCAAGAAAGTCTCAGGTGATGTACTGGTTATGTACCAAGTGGGGACGATTTTGGGAGTGGTTTGGGAAGTCATTTGAATGTTACAATGTATATAAACCCGAGGGAACAATGCCAAAGCAGACGTGTTCATGGAGGGACACCCCGAACACGATCCCAGATGTCAAATAAAAAAAAGAATGCTTTCTTAACAGTGTCTCACTGTTAGGTGATTTTCTTTGAATCAACATGTGAAAAACGAGGTTCATTCTCCTGTTAAAATGTAAAAGTTTAGTAAAAAGACAATAGAGGACAAAGATAAAGCAAAATTACAGCTTGCTGGGTACCCTTGGCTCTCGGCCAAGAGCACACCTGCTATTGCGGAGACACCCTTTACATACCTTTTCTATTGCATCAGCATAATGCATATTCATAAACAATTATGCATATTCAAACTTTCCCCCAAACTAGTTTACATGTTCCAGGAACTGTTTAGCATGGCTCCTCCTCGGATCTGCCTTTTTAGAGTATGCGCATTTCTTGGCTGTGGTTTTAGTCAGTTTTATTATCAACTCCAGCTTGAGCTTCGGTCCATGGTTTCTGCAGACAGTGGTTCCTGATAGCTGGCATGTCTGTAGCTGGGGTCTTCATCATACGTTCATTGGATGTTATCCAACCAAGCAGACAGTTCAATTACCACAAGCATAACTATATCAGCTATTTTACTACTATGTCTTAGTCTAGTTAATAACAGAAATAAAGGCACTACAATAAACCTATATCTTTATAGCAAAGCTGCTTTAACATTATACAGATAGCATCTATTTAAATATTTGCAGAAAGCCAATATTATAATATGTATTTATCACAAACAGTAGCAAACTAAGGAGAGGCTTGCGACTTCAGGGGCATGCTAGTGTAGCCTCTGCGGACATTGCCATCTTAGACAAAGCCGTCAAGCCACGGAAAGCAGCTCCTCAGGCTGGTGAGGCGTTTGTGCCAGGGCCGTCCCTCAGGAGGAGGCTATGAAAGCCTGGTGTCAGGACAGTGGTGGGGGAACAATCTACCTCCCCCAGCCGCCTCCCCCATACAAGGCCAACCCTCTCACCCTATAATTGCAGTATCGCCCTACCTCACAACAGGGCCCCACCATTGTATGTGGAAAGCGAGACGGGGCCAGGCCAGTCCACAGACCAGGCAGAGGCCGCCAAAGCCAGTGTTGCTGCAGGCAGCCCCAGGACCACGGGGCTCCCCTCCATCACAGCCCTCCCCCAGTCACAAGAGGGCTGTCACAAGAGCCCCTTGACCATCTATCAAGAATCGGCTGGTCCCAGCCAACCCCTCAGAGGTGAAAGGAATGAGCGGGATGTGTCTTTACAAACAAACTGTGGGCCTGATGGTAGATAACGCCAGATACTGATAGGTGAAAGAAGCAATGGGAGGAACCATACATTCCAGAGGAATTCCACTAATTGACAGAGACTGTGGCTCACCCACGGCCGTACTAATTTCCTGGACTTAGAGAAAAAGAACAGATCTACAAAGAAAAAGGGAGTCTGTATTAGGCGATTTGGGAAGTCTGTACCTCTCAAGTACCTCAGCCAACGGGGAAAGAGAGAGGGAAATGCGGCTGAGAAATTAGGATAAAAAGGAGGCTGCATCCTCCAGCAATTTGAGAGACCCCATGGGAAATGCCCCATGGCCTCTCCCTTTATTCGAATAAAGTTACAGGACTCCTCTGTCTCCTTTTTGGACATAAACGTCTGACATCGTGGATCAATTTTCCTGACAGAGGGGAGCCCCGCACTGTGTGGGCTGGGGGAAGCTAAGGAGCTCTGCATATAAGAACCTGTCCCTCCCAAAGAAGTCAAGTTTCCCGTCGTACTTAGCACGCACTCATACATTCATTACTGCCGGGGCAGGAGAATAGGGGAAAGACAGAGGGGCGGAGTTTGTCGGCGCCACCACACCCCTCACCACCCCACCCGCTGAGTACGCAGCTTCATGCTAGCGACTCATGAGAGCTGCCTGAAATTATCCCCAGCTCCTGGTAACTCGGAGACGCAAAGGGGAAGAGGGATGATGAAGCAATCGGCACCGTTATCTAGTGCCGGAGGAGACTGGGGACGGGAATGTGCAGCTGCTCTTCCATGCCATAGGTTACAGCACTACGTGGCCCCTTGGCTGAAAGCTGCGTGACTAAAGGCTAAGGCCAAGGCCGTTGGCTGTACCAGCCTGAGATGCACAGGTAGACCCTAGCTCACTTTGGTTTGCCACATGAAAGAAAGGCTTTAGTTATGGACTAGGCATATTAAGGACTATGCACATCAAGCCTAGAGATCAGGTATATTGTGGACCTCTAGCTGGAATTGGACCCAAAGGGCTCTCTTCTGAAATAGTTAATAATTTAAATATTCCCTATTTTTATATTTATTTTCTCAACCTCAATCTGATATTCATGTGTATAACTACTAAAAAAATCCCAAACAGTCTTAATAATATTTGAGAATACTTCTGTGTCCCTTTTCTGCCCATAAAATCAATCCTGATGAGACATTTGAATGTTTTAAAATAGAAAACTCAGTTCTATTGGAGAGTTTGCAAATGGCTAATTAGAAAAATACTTCAGTGATGTGGACATCAAATGCTAGTTAGATTTTCTGTTGATGGCTTTCATAATAATGAAAGGAATGAAGGTTTTGTCTTTACAAACCAGCTGTGGGCCTACTATAGATAAAACTAACACCGAAAGATAAAAGAATGGGAAGAATTCCACCGATTGATGAATGGAATGCAAGAGATTTGCCCTTACAAATCTCTTTAAGTCTACTGATAGACCAATTTGTGTATTGACAAATGAAAGAAACCATGGTAAAAACTATGAATTCCTGGAACTATGAATCAAGGAGGGGGGGGTTATACATTAGAACCTTAGGTATTAGGCATTCCGGGAAGTCTGTACCTCTCAAGTACCTCAGCCAATGGGGAAAGAGAGAGGGACAAGCGGCCAGGAAATTAGGATAGAAAAAGGAGGCTGTGCCCTCCAAAAATCTGAGAGACCCCAGGGGAATGCCCCATGGCCTCTCCCTTTATTCGAATAAAGCAAAAGGACTCCTCTGTCTCCTTTTTGGACATAAACCTCTGGTGTTTGTGGATTAATTTTCCTGACAATAACTAATTAATATATAGTGTGTTGTGTCAACCTTCTCACCCTTCATATGGGTTTTTATTAAAGCTATTAGTATACAATTATAATATTAAAGAAATGCCTTTATTGGGAATATAATATTTCATTCTTCAACAGTGGCAAATAATCTTCCATATTTATTCTGGACCTCCATGCTGTAAAATAAAAGCATATAGTTAAATATATTCCAGTAAAAGAATGGAAAATGAAGATCAAATCTTTTTCACTGTTCTAGATTAAGAAATAGAGTTTTAGTTTTAATTTTTGATTTAGATATTGATTTTTAACCTGTATAGGAACATGCACAGAGTGTCAAAGTATCAGCATCTACCCATAAGAACTCAATTTTTTCAGAGGAGAATACAAAAAGATCAATACCTGCAACCTATAATTATAGCTTCTTCCACTTCTCCCACTGAAGAAACATGACTCTTACTTTAGAAAGGTCTGATAAACACAGCAGTAGTAAACAGAAGTTTTAGAATTATTTTCACTGCCCAAATTCCAAAGCAAAAACAAACCCAAGGTCAGCCATTACAATCTTTATGAGAAATCAGAAAGGTACTCAATTCATTATTTTGCCAATAAAATTATTTGACAATTTACCTCACCATTAGAAAATTAATGCTAGAGGTCAAGGAGTGTATTACTATGCAAAATGATTAATTTTATTTCTAATTATAATACCCTACTGATATACATGCAGGAAAACGGATTTCCTCTATTAGTATGATCCCACTGTAGGTGTCCTTATAATTTAACAAAGCTATGTGTCTTCATTTCAAACTCACATCCATCTCCCCAGTTCTTCATATTTTGTGCATTCTCCCTTTTTAAGCATCGGTGTTTACAACTGAAAATTGTTACAGAAAAAAAGCAGGTTTTTCTTGTTTTTTATGTACAATGGCATATTTGCCAATATCGCAGAAAATATTTATATCAAGTTTAATAAAATATTTCCACTACTAGAAATACAAGCGGTAACTTACTAATACATAACTTATAAAAACTAGCTTGAGGAATATTTTGGACTTCAGTCACCTGGTAATAGCCTTTGCTGGTCTAAGAACAGACTCTTGTGCTCCTGTACAGCATATTCAAATTACACAATAAACAGCTGTTACAAAACAGGTAGTCACTGATTAATGTAGGCTACAACTATCACAAGCTGTCTGCATGTCTGTATCTCTCTAATTAGTGATACCACAAGCTACTAATTAGTGAGAGTTGGGTACCTTGTGTATTAAGATTTTGTAGTTTGGGTACTGTGCATCAAAGTGGTGAAAACTCTGAGTATACACTTGCCAAGAATTACAATGTAATACCGTATTTTTAACTTGGAAGGAGGTGTAGAAATAAGATAAATACTAAGTAAATACAGACAATACACACCAATAAATGAAACTTACTTGAATATATTCAATCTCGTCATCTGACATTAGTTTTCATCTGTATTTCTGAGGTAAGGTTCTTGTTAATTCAGAAGTGTCTGGTATACCTTGTACTCTAGTAACAGGTGAAATATTTTGAAATGCTGGTGATCTGCCTCCTACAGACTCCTGTGCTTTTGAAGCATCAAGAGATGGCATACTTGTTTGTAGAGACTCCAGTACTGAAATCCAGATTGCAAAACCATTACAGAAATATAACAAGACTGTAAAATTAATTAGTGAGCAGCCAATAAAAGTTACCAGTTATCGACAATGTTCTTCATTATAAAAAATACTTAAAAGAATTAAAATAATTAAAAGATACTCTACTTCTCACAAGTTGTTTTTATTGATGTTAAATATACCAAGAACACAGTGAAAAAATTCTGAAAGTAAAATAAAGCATATTTGAGTGGCAGAAATACTGATGTGGAAACAATATAAATCAACACAGATCCTAACAAAGGCTTTTTCACTGGGAAGCTGTACTTGCAGAAGCAGCATGAAGTATCAAATGTGTGTGGAGCGGATTATGTAGAAAGATAATAACTAACATCCAAGTAAGATGATGCTTTTTGTTTACTGCAACTGTAAAGACAAACAAATGAAAAAGAGGTAGAGGCTTAGAGAAAGAAAAAGCTCACAACTATGGCATACCACAACATGCAATAGAATGCTATACCCATTCTTAATATTACAAAATGGCATCAAGAAAGTAAGGTCCCAAACAGAGCAAGGAGGAGGAGAACTCATCAGAAGGAGCAGAATCTGAACAGGGGGCATGCCATTAAGCTGAAATTTTAAAATTTAAGAGCAGAAGGCAAAGGGGACAGAAGATGAAAACAGAAGAAAATAACACACAGATGATAATAATTTTGGCTAGTAATGACTATAAAGTATTTTTGTTGTAAGAAGTAACATACCTCATATATGAAAAAAAAGTTTCTCCGAATTTGTTTTATATACCACATAAATATTTAGAGATTTGCCTAAGATTTTCTTCTATTGTATTTTTTAAATTCTGAAGTGTATTTGCAATAGAAGCATTAGCCAATCAAAAACCCAAAGTCAAGACTAAAAAATACCTGACCTAATACTGCTGTTGCTTAAGCTCAGATACAGTCCCTACTACAGTTTTCCCTTCCCTGTTTGAGACCATCATGTTGCAGTAGTAATATGATAATAGAATTTGGCTGGCCTTTAAAGCACTCACATCCCTAAAAGTATAGTCTTGATCCACAGAGCTTTGTTTAGCTATGTAGAAGCAACATTTTGGTACGGTGAAACAATTATTGCTACAGCATTCAAGCAAAGTGAAGTAGATTGCAATTTACTAGTGAGGCAAGAGAAATTAATTAATGTAGAAAGGTCTAACGTACTTAAAATATATAGCCACAAAAATCTTGTGGTGCAAAGATAAGCATAAGCTAAATAACATGTTTTTAAGCCTTTGAGAAAGCAATTCACTGGCATGAAAGGTGATGCAATTGGCTGAACTGGGCACAACATACAAAATTCTGACCTAAAGTTATCACAGAAAATAGTTCCTGAAGAATTCACAGGTAAGTCAGAAGTGACACTGATGTTCATTGTAGATACTTTGCAGTGTTAATGGATAAACTAAGCTTAAAGCTAAATCCGAAATATAATGCTGTGGCAAATACATGGTATGGTATCATTTCTAAACAAGCGAGAATAACAACAGAGCTTCTCAAAACATCTACTTTAGTTTCAAATGCTTTATTGACTCAAAAGGAATATTAAAACAACATATTGCTCATTAACTTTGATGTTCTAAATGTAACAGTATTGAGGTTCCTGTAAATATACACATAGCTATAGGTGTAAAAATGGCAAAGATTGCAATGAAGTTAATTTTTTCTCAGCATTAATTATTAGCACAAAGAAACACTTCTTAAAATGTACAGTGGAATGGCTCTTAGCCATAAATCAGGGTTTTAAATACCCCCGACATCACACACTCCAATTCGGAAAAGAAAGGATGAGGAAAATGCAACATCATTTTCTGCAAAGATCACCAAATACCTAAGGCTGTTTCAAATTCACTGGAATACTATCACTTCAGGCAAGTATTAGTATTTTCAAAAATTTGACTTTTTATATAAGTAGAAAAACATCACTAGAAATCCTCGTGAATCTGCCTTGACCAAAAAATAAAGGCATGCATGTATTATTTATATTCCCACAGTTGTATAGAGTCTGAAAAGGAAGCCTTCAAACTAAAACAACTATGATTCAGAAACCCTGCTCAAAATCAGTTGAGTTGCATAGTCGAAGCAGAAAAATTGTGTGCTGATTCTTACATAAAACAGTTTATGCAAAGAAATATGACAAGTTGTATCTATAGATTAAATACTTACTTTTAGGTCTGGGACTACTTTTTCTGTCTGGGAACTTTATTAAAGGAGTATGTGGCTTGACTACCTAGTACAAGACAACGTAGTGGGAGAAACAGGGAGAATAAAATATATTTCTAGACAAACATTAACTTTACAATAATAAAATGGAACGTACAACATATTAAACAACCACTTCTATACTGCTGCTTTGTGCACCAGCACTGTGATAAAATTACTACTTAAATTCTATTTTTACCCAAGGAGAAATTTCACCTTTAAAGGCACTACCCCACCCTAGTGTTCAGAACAGGAATAAGCATTCTCTTCCTTTTCTCACAGCAATCAGTGTGTATGCAGAAATAGCTACTACAGTAGCAAAAATGGAATAATGAAGTTTTAGCATGTGAAATTGCTAGCAGTGCTCTCTACCCGTACTTATTTGTTCAGCTGGCTGGCTGGGACTGACTAGTTCCATTAAGAAAAAAACCCCTATAAATTATAATGTCTGGTATTCAAAGCCACTGTGCTTATTTTTGAAATATGTCTTTTCAATAAGACACAATGTTTCACCTTTGAAGGGAAGAAGGATGGCTTAGAAAGAAGATACTGATTAGCGCCCTCCCCTCTTGAACAGCGACCGAAGAGGGGCAGCCTGCAGGCTGCTCAGTAACATCCTTTGGTACCAGAACCAGGCACAGGAATCAAATGACCGGCGCCACCGGGCCGGCCCCGCCGCATGCTTCTTCCCCCGCGCCAAGGACACCAGCCTCTCCAGCACCTCCTCAGGCCTCGGCCACCTCAGGCCCCAGCGGCCACGCGCGAAGTGAGGCCTGCCACCCGTGCCAGGTGCCAGGCCCCAGGCTCCCGGCCCCAGCCGCCCCAGCCGCCTCCCGTTCCGCAGGCCGAGCACCGCTACCTGTACGACTCTAGTGATAGCCGCCATCTTACTGCCCATGGTGACGCCACGTCCCAGAGCCTGAGGAGCAATACCAGGCCACGCCCACTATGAGCGGGGCCCAGAGAAGGGGCTGTTTGAGGCAGTGCCAAAATACAAATAAAATAAAGGGGCAACACATTAAAATTTAAAAATCGCTTCAAGTAGCTCTGCATTTTATTTGAATTCGATCAAGACACAGCCGATCCACATTTTAAAAGCTGACCCTCACTTATGAAGAGTGCCAATGTTTCAATTTAACATATTACTTTGGTGAGTTGACCTTGGCTAGACATCAGATGCCGGCCAAGCTGCTCTATCCCTTCCCCTCCTCAGCAGAACAAGGGGAAGAAAAAGACGACAAAAGGCTCATGGGTTGAGATAAGGACAGGGAGATCACTCAGCACTTAGCATCACAGGCAAAAGAGACTAATTTGGTTCTCAGTAGATATCTTCCTGATTACTGATACTTCTTTTTTATTCTCCACAGAGCACTTGCAGTTTGATTTCCAACTATTACAATCAATGCTGAAATAGTAACAATTGCTTTTTCCAATTCACTAACTCCTAACCAGGGGATAAACCATCTCACAAAGGAATGGAAAGCTGTGGATCTCTTTATCAAAGGATTGCTAATTCTTTTGGTTCATTTTAGATCAGCCTTCAAATTCTTGGTAACTGTAATATTTGAGATTACAGCTCCTAAAGTGCAAGTACCCTTGTCACCAAAAATCGGGAATAAAACTAACACTGTAATGTCATATTGGAAAGCAGCATCACTTTTATTTACAATGCCTGCCATGAGGGGGATATTTCCACCTAACCCACGCACCACAGCTCACTAACAAACTGGTTTAAATCTATGTAACTTATACATATTCATTACATTAGGGATCTTTTGAGGGTCTCTGGTGGTCGTTTGGGGAACATCCCATTCCTCAAATTATCCTTTTTTGGTCACAGTCCTCCAAAAAAAGTTTCTTCTCTCTGAATGCATCCCAGTGATGTGGTCTGGCCATGATAAACCTTCTTATCAGTGTTGCTCAGGCCCACAGTCTTTAAGGCTAAGATAACCACTTGCACACATTAATACAGGATCAAGCACTGTCAGTTAAAGCTAAATGAATTCACAAGACTTAAACAGTATTTCTTACAATTAAAGATTTTCCCAACTCCCTTCCAGTTCCGAGGTAAAGCCTTTCCACATAACAGTTAACCTGAGCAGGCCCAGGCCTGTGCAGTGCTGCACCACTCTCTTGGCCACAGGATTAACTCAACCAGCTCACGGTAACAGAGGAGCCCCACAACCAGCTTAAACTTGATACTGGTTATTATGCTGAATCAGGGGGGAAGGGGGTGAGCAGAGGTTAAATGATTTGCTAAGAAGCTGTCTGTTGAAAACAATTCATATAGCTTGCTCAACACTTATTGTGCCTACCAAAGCAGAATGAGAAGATGTAAGACTATTGATAAAGAGAGGAATTGTGACCAAAGATCCTGTTTTTGAACCTAAAACTAACTTAAACCAGCCTTGAAGTTTGGACTTGGGCCAGGGACATAAAGAGCATGCGCAGGGAAGCAAGGTGAAAAGTTCAGCCTGAGGAAGACTCTTTACTTCATCTGAGGAAGACTCTTACTTCATCCCAGGAGCCCCCTGCCCACGACCACCAGACAAAACTACGCAAGCGCAATACAGATGTAAATGATTTTTGGGCTCATAATAATACGAAGCGAGGCTAGGCGGGGCTAGGTAATGAATATGTATAGGCGTATTGGGAAACTCAATGAATATGTAGCTTGTGACTCGATATATACCAAGCTGAATGCAGCTGTCGGCACGCATGATTTTAGAAGAATTATTCCCCCCATGCGTCATAAACATACCTACTTCATTACTTATTTCAGTAGTGTAGTCTTTACCGCGCATCAATGCCACTTGCATTACCTTGTCTTTATCTAAAAGTGCAGCACAAAGTTCTCATGAAAACATAATTTCTTGTTTGCTTTCAAGAAAATCTGATCACACTACAGTTTATATGGTTTCCTACAAAAGTGGTGTTGACACAATCTACTTTGTCTAGCCCTTTTTGGGGGATTACATCTGTTTATACATGATCCAGGGTAAGGTGATGTCTCCAGATCCCACTCCTGATCTTTTTCTTCTTGTTCTATATTAAATGAGGTACTTACCCACCATGTTGCCCATTTTATATCATTGGGGTTGAAACTCAAATTAAATGTATTCCTTTTCCTGAATGTCCAGGTATATGAGCACATATCCAACAATCACTCAGATTAGCTTTGTTGCTTCCTCCATTAATTTCAGGGGGAGATTGAAGCTCCATTGGTTTCCCTGACCTGATCTCAATGGTATTGTTAAACTTAGTCCACTTAACAAGATAAATCAGAGTTAAAACTTCATACTGCTTTGTATAGAAATATACAAAATTTAATCCAAATAGAAACACAAACAACGTTGTAAAATAAGTCCATTCACACGTGTCGTGGTTTGACACTGACCAAATGCCAGGCACCCATGAAAGCCGCTCACTCACCCTCCTCTGCCACAGCTGGACAGAGGAGAGAAAAAAATTAAACAAAGGGTTCATGAGTTGAAATAAGGACCTGGAGAAACCACTCCAAGGGCAAAACAGGCTCAACTTAGAAGTACAAAGTGAATTTATTACTAAAAAAGTCAGAGGAGGATAATGAGAAGTAAAATAAGCCCTTAAAAACACCTTTTTCCCCCCAACCCCTCCCTCCTTCCCACTGACAGCACAGGGAGACAGGGCATGGGGGTTTTGGTCAGTTCATCACCCGAGATGATCTTCCAATGCTCAGGGAGAGAAGTTGTTCCCCTGCTATGCCATAGGGTCCCTTCCCATGGGAGACAGTTCTCCTTGAACTTCTCCAACGTGGTTCCAATCTCACGAGCAGCAGTCATCCCAAAACTGCTGCAACCTGAGTCCCTCCCACGGGCAAACAGTCCTCCCAAAACTGCTGTGGCATGGGTCACTCTTCCACAGGGTGCAGTCCTCCAAGGACAGGCTGCTCCAACCTGGAAGCAGGGGCCCTCTCTC
>VWZW01003361.1:320-22562 GCA_013397115.1 Edolisoma coerulescens
TTCCTTTAAAGCCTTTCCTAGCCACTAAAACCTACTATCTATGTGGGTCCTGTGCGCTGCTATCTCTTCTGGCAGGAACTGTTACCTCTAAAACTTACCTTTTTGTCTCCAGTTTGTGGTTTGCTGGTTTGGAGGGCTTTTTTCCCTGTATTTGCTACGTATCCTGTTTGGGGTTTTCTTATCACAGCACCTGGAGCAGTTTTTTAGGGTCTTACCATACCCTCTTGCTTATCCTCTCCTGAAGTAGTTATAAACAGCTCAAAATCTGCACTCTGAGATAAAATGCTCTCCTTCACCATCTTTCCTCTTCCTCTGCTCAAGGGTAAGTGCACTAGTCCTTAGAGCACTACTCTCTGCTCCCCTGTTTAGACTGGAAATTGGTAACACAAAAACTAAGCTGTACAGCTGCCCTTCCATCTGCGTGGAGCACCCTAAACTGGGACACCAGTCTGCATACTGTGATGCTCGAAACTCAGCGAGAGGGACTGTGCCTTTGAGTGGCCACCTCTAGCAGTGCTTCTCCACAGCCTGTTTGTGAGATGGTCTCTCAAAGATAGTAAAGACATAGTGTCAAGGGCTTCTCTTGAATGAACTGCTGCACTGTGGGGAGGAAAAAAAGAGAGAGGGAAAAATATTACCACGAAAAACATCACAGGAGGATTCTGAAAAGTCATTAGTAGCTTAGTACAGTTTCTCCCTAAAAGCTTTTATCAGTTTATTAATAAATACCCTGTTGAAAAGCAGTCTAATATATTTACCTTTTTTTTCAAAAGCCTTCAGTTTTACGTAGGATGTACCAGTCAACAAACAAATAAAAGCATGTTTATTTTAAGAAAAAATGAAACAAAACAAAAGCATCCATTTTTTTGTAACAGAGCACCACCACTGAGCTTTCTGCTTGCCCCTATCCTTGACTGCAGTATTTTGATGGCCAGTGAAGGCATACAGCACTGTATCTGGATTCTCAAAAGGGACAGACAGGTTAACTCTCTAGCTGCACTAGATCACCTCAAAAGCTCAATACTCTGAATACTACAAGGACTAAACAGTAAGTGGGTCACCCTGAGTCAGTGTTTGGGTGATTTTTTTGTCAGTGTTTCTGCAGCACACATACTATCAACAAAGTGTTGCCCACATTAGGAAGGCCACTCCTTGATACTGGGAACTCAGGAAAATGCAAATGAAGCAAGGAGGGAAAAAAACCTCAAACAAAACAAATGAAACAAAACAAAGCAACAAAACAAACAAACCGCCAAAAATATTGCCTTCTGTAGTCACTATACCAGTTATATCTGCAAGACAACCATTGAAAACTAGAGTTCAGTGCTGGAGCTGGCAAAAACATACATGAAACAAAAAGTTGTGTCTTTCAATGTTGCCTGAAGAATGAAAAAGATAAAAGGAAAAAAAAAAAAAAGGACATAAAACATAGGTTACATCCAAGAAATCCTTTTATTAAAAGTCAGACCATAATAAAGCAGTGAGTTGGAACATAGCCTCTTTCAGTCCGTGTAGGAGAAGATCCACATTCCTGTCCTTCCCATGACAGAATCTGTTCACAGGCTATTTTTTCTAGCAGAGTGTGTTTATAATGTTCTCTAACCTGCAGGAGACTGAGTGTTTCTCTAGCTAGAAAAATTCAGGTAACTATGACAAAACAGAAAAAACAATCATCCACTAGGGAAAGACTATTAACATATTAAGTCAAATTTTTTAACAGATAGGGCTTTTTAATCAAGTTCTCTCAAAGCTTATTGATGATTTACCTCATTTCTAAGCACTACGAAGTTCTATCACAACAGTAAGTAACAAGTTAATTATGATTAAGGTGTTGAAAGAACAATATGTTCCAGGAACAAAATATTACAGAAAACCAAGATTTTACACTTATAGTGTACATGAGATAAAAATTCACACGTTAAATACATACATCTAATTATAATAAGACTTATGTAGTGGAGAACAAACAGCTGACAACAGCAAGAGCTTTGCAACTCAAACCATTAGTCGTATTTATAAACTTTATAAAAGCAAAATTAACGCACGGTGGGTTTTTTCTGCCATTTATTGGCAGTGTCATACATAGCTATGACACTGCCAAAAGCAATTTGATTTAAATAGCTCAGCTTCCAAAAAGTTAGGCTGGTTTTCCGTGGCATCTCATAGCAAACCCCTTTGTTTTTGCAGGTATTTTTGTTTGTTTGTTTTGGGTAGGAAGTGAGAAGCCTGCTTACTTTCCAAGTTGTACTGGAATACTCAAAGCAGCTGTCTGTTTCTTTTTTTCATGCCTCTCGAACAAAATACAAACACTGTAAATTGAATTCTAACCATAAGGCATACCATTCACTGCCACATTACTCTTGATGTTGCTCCTTTCATTATTACACCAGGACTACTCTCCATCATGGACAGGACACAAATAAAGCCCATCCAAACCAAAGACCATTTGTTTGCATGGGCTTTATTTATTTGGCCTGTGTCATTTAGTTCTTCAGCACTTTTATGCATTTATCCTGTATTTATATCTGTACAGTGAACTTCTACAAGGCAAAGGGTTTTCACCAGTGCTCGTATTTCATTTGGAACTGAGGAAAATTCTGATGCATGCACAGATCTTCCCTCCCCTGCTGAGCAAGAAAAAACCCAAAAGAAAGCCATTTCATGGGAAACAGGTTGATAAACATGTTCAGAAGAGGACACAGGAAGATGGTCTTCAGCAACATTCATTAAAGCAGGTGGACTGACTATGACCTCACTGTGTAACACACTCATCAGAGATCACAGTCAACAAAACAGCACTGGAAAAGAGGAGGAAAGATGCAGGGAATCAGGTAGGACACTCACGGGAAATGCTGCTGATGGCAGTGATGCCATTAGAGCTCCCTGACATTCCCATTTCCCCTGCTGGATGTTCGGCACAGACAAAGTCCACTCCAACACAGTGATCCTGCCTGCCTTACCCCTGTGCCTGTGCACTGCCTGTGCTCTGACGGGCGGGCACGGCCAGGTCCCACCCCACCGCTGCCCAGCACAGAGGGCCCAGGGCTCTGACCCTCGGCAGGGCCCTTGCCTGTGTCTGCCAGGGGTCTGCTGTGTCCCACCAGGCCCTGTGGCAATGGCTGCTGCATCTAAAAAGGCAACAGACATTTCCCTATCCCTGCTTGATTTTTATTTTAGATTTTATGAGGAAGTCAAACTGCTTTTCCTTAATCTCACTGACTAATTAGAGAGCTGTGGTGCATGCATCTGCCAAGGAACATGCAATGGGAGGAGGTCTCAGATCTCCTGACACTTTGCCACCAGTGTCTGGCCTGCCTGTTCATCAGCAAAGGGCAAAATACAGTAGCTGCAGATACCTGAGTAAATCGAGCATGTGAATGGCCACTCTTCAGCACAGAGTAACCTGGGCCCATGTTATTAAACCTCCCTTCTTTCCAGGAGAGGGTGGCTGGATGCAAACTGCCTGCTGGATGTGGGCCATGGCCCACATTAAATTTCAAGCAAGTGCCTGGCAATTTTCTAGGAGAGTTCTGTCTGGCAGGGGTTGAAACTTCAAGTGTTTTAGCAATTTTAAAGTATGGATTGCCAGGTTCTAGCACCTGGGAACACTCCTCACACTGTATAGCTTACAAATATAGACACAGCCATCATGCATAGCTATGCACTGCCCTCACCCCCCAGGAGCACAGCTTGGCAGCCACAGAAAGGGATAGCTGGAGCATCGGGCTGCACTCTGCAAGGCACAGGGCATCACAGCTGAATCACAGCCTTCAAGGCTGACTCATTGCTGACCTTAATTATACACAGTTTATTTTAAACTGCCTGCCCCAAAAGCTAATAACTATATTTTTTCCCTAATACAGAACTGGAGAACAGTGTGACCATAGGTTACCTGCTGTTCTGCTCAAGTGGGAAGTAGAAACAAATTAGTTTTTGCTTCAGACATCAGGACATAATCTAGCCTATGTACTGAAGAGTACGCAGGTGTTTCTGGAAGAGACTTGAAACAGAACATACAAGAAGTACAGGTGTCCTGATGAATCAGTGTAAAAAGAAGAGAATAAAGACTGAAAATGTGATCATGATAAATGGTAGATTGCGTACCATAAAGAACACTAGAAACCATACAGTGGCATGTACAAACAGCCATAAGTACAAAGAGCCACAAGCATCCAAACAACAGTTATTTCCTGAAAAAGCAGGAAACAAACAACTGCTGTGAGATTTTTTTGTTATATTAAAAGAGAAAAATTAGAAGGCTTGGGAAGATTTTCATTATTGTTGTCGTTGTTGTTATTGTTGTCTCATTATTTCTGAGGCTTCCCTTCTCCTTCCCCCTTAGCAAGATCTCTCAGCAACAAAACAATACTAGGAAAACAAGAGCCCCCTACCTTCATCAGATGGCTGCATACAGGGGGGAGAGGAATGATTTCCTGCACAGTTTGAGATGCTCCAGCAAGGACCACAGTCTCCCTTCAATCTTTCTTCAGTGAAGGGTGGAGAAGGTCCCCCAGAGTCCAAAACAGCTTGCAGCTACCCTCCTCCAAAGCAGCATAGCTCCCAGGAATGAAAGCTATCAAATACTGATGGGTCAGGACAGAAATGGTCCATGGGAAAAGATCCTATTTCTCTTTGTTCCTGTAGAGAGAGAGACTTTTAATCAACGTCTTATTAGAGAATATATCTTATAGTGAACTCCATGTCAGGGTTCAGAAAACAAAGGAGGCAGCAGGAAACTACTTGGAATAGGTATTTAAAAAAAAAAAAAAGGCAGCAGGACTACAAATGGTCTGGTACCAGGACACTCATTTCCTACACTAAGGTTCATCACCATGTTCATTACCTCTACCCAGTGAGCAGCAGGATTCAACTGATAGCTAAAAGCAAATGGATTACATCTCAGGGGTTAGAAAAAACCTTCACATTCTCATGTTGCCCAGAGCAAATTCTCATTTTTAAATAAAGCAGGTGTGAACAGTTACCTTCAAAGCAGAAGCAGACAGGGAATCTCAAATGCAATGTCATCTCCAAGGGGAAGATTTTAATCAATCTACAAGTGTTCAGCTAGATGCAATATACAACAGAAAACCTCTCTCCATAATTTTTTACCTTTCAGGAAAGTGCCTGTAAAATGTGCATGAATTATCTTAGGTTTGCTATCTCTGATAGAGCAGTGGGCTGGGAAATCTAGTCCCCCAGATATTTTTCCAGAAATATTGAACTTTTCATAGTCAAGGCAGGTTTCAGACATAGTATTCAATGTTTATATTAAAAAATAACAAAACACACAATCATAGCATCATATAATATTTTGGTTTGGAAGGGATCTTCAAAGGTCATCAACCCGCCTGGTATGAAAAGGGACACCTTCAACTTGCTCAGAGCCCCATCCAATCTGACCTGAAATGTTTCCAGGGTTGTGGCATCTGCCACCACTCTGGGCCACCTGTTTCAGTGTTTTACCACTTCCATAGTTAAAAATTTCTTCCTTATAATTGATATGAATCTACCCTCCTTTAGTTTAAAAACATTACCTGTGGCCTACTGCTACAAGTCCTGTTGAAAAGCTTGACCCCATTTTTCTTGTAAGCCCCTTTCAAGTACTGAAAGGCCACAAGGTCTCCCCAGACCCTTCTCTTTTCCAGGCTGAACCAAGCCAACTCTGAGAAGCCTTTAGTCATAGTGAAGGTGCTTCAGCCCTCTGATCATTTCTGTGGCCCATCCTCTGAACCTGCTGCAACTGGTCCACGTCCTTCTGATGCTGGGGGCCCCAGAGCTGGATGCAGCACTCTAGGCAGGGGCACAAGGGAGCAGAGGGGCAGAATCCCCTCCCTCTCCCTGCTGCCCACGCTGCTTTGGATGCAGCCCAGGACACGTTTGGCTTTCTGGGCTGGGAGTGCACATGGCTGGGTCATGTCCAGCCTCTCACCCACCAGCACCCTCAAGTCTGCTCATCCCCAGGGCTGCTCTCCATCTGTCCATCCCCCAACCTGATACCAGAGTTTGCTCTGACCAGGTGCAGCACCTTGCATTTGGTCTTGTTAAACCTCTTGAGATTCCCATGGGTCCAATTCTTGAGCTTGTCCAGGTCCCTCTGGATGGCATCCCGTCCTTCAGGTGTGTCAACTGCACCACTCTGCTTGACGTCGTCTAAAAATTTGCTGAGGGTGCACTCAATCCCTCTGTCTATGTTATTGATGAAGAAATAAAATAGCATTGGTCCCCATACAGGCTCCTTAAGAACACCATTTGTCACTAATCTCCATTGGAACTCCGAGATACTGACCACTATCCTCTGGATGTGACTGTCCAATTTATTTCTCATCCACCAAACAGTCCATCCATCAAATCTATCTCTCTCCAGTTTAGAGAGAAGGATGTTAAGGGGGAATGTGTCAGCCTTTCAGAAGTCCAGAAAATGGCATCTGTAGCCATTCCCTTGTCCACTGATGGAGTCACTCCATCACAGAAGGCCACTGGGTTGGTCAGGCAGCATTTGCCCTTGGCAAAGCTGTGCTGGCTGTCTTGAATCACTTCCCTGTCCTTCACGTGCCTTAGTACAGCCTATAGAGGATCTCTTCCATGATCTTCCCAGGAACAGAGGTGAAGCATCCCCATTTAACTTTTTCTTTCTTCCACGGCATGACCTCACCAGTAAAGATTCCCTAAGAACATTGCTTTTTTGTACTGTGGCAATTACACAGCACAGCATTACTCACACCCGAGATGTATCTATGCTGTACAGAACAAATGGATTAAATAATTTTTCCTAAACATAAAGCTCCATACAGCAGGTGGGACAAGTGACTACAGTTGTCGTTTGACCACTTAAGAATAATTAATTGCCTTTATCTGACAGCTGGATCCAGTAAAACCAGCAGACATGTGACAGCTGCTGGGGCTCGGGTCTGGCTGGCTTCAGTGTGATATGAGCTGATCTGCTGCTTCCCACAGAGAGCAGGCAAGGGAAAAAAAGGCTGGGTCTACACTGCACATCAAAACTTTTGCCCGTGCCATTGTGTCAGCAAGGGGAGCAGTTTGTGATGACAACCCTGTAACAGGAAAACACCTGATTTATTATACAGTGAGATCCTGCCAGAAAAGGGCTTCTACCCTGTAGGTTTTTTCCCATTTAAGTTATACAAGTAATGCACCTTTAAAAATATACACAAATAAGGGAAGTCTGCAAATATAGCTATCCAAGCAAACCTTACCAATACAGAACACAACAAAATAAGCCACACTTTCAGCTCCTCCTTGAATATTAATCCAGGTATCTTCATTAAATGCAAGTCAACACCAGTCCAGTGATTTTCATGCAACTGCAGTTAATACCACTGAGAAATTGCATTTTCCAAATGGGAAGACAAAAGCTAAAATTGTCAAAGAGGACATTCCAGGCTTCATTGAAATGCCACATCTAAGTAGACATTTATTCCCAGAAAACATTTGCTCTAATCTCTTGAAACAGCTGCAAAATTATGTATCTTTAGAGTTTGGGGCACAAGATATTTTCTGACAAGTTTTGAAACTCATATCTTTGTGCCAAGAGAGGAATCTCATTCTTCTTCCTTCTTTTGATTTAAAAGACATGCCAAGTAGAACAGAGGTGGTCACATTAGGAGGGAAACTCATCCCCTGGCAAAATGAGCCTGAAGCAAAGTGTATCACTGGGGTGTACTCAGCCCAGATCCCAGCCCTGCTGCTGGGAAAGCAATGCTGTTCCTAAGGCACAGATGCCATCTCTGCTTGGCCATCCTCTGCGGGAGGAGGTGGTTTGCACCGTCCAAATTCACACACAGTCCAAATTCACACAGGTCTGACACTGGCATTGTAACCCTGGGCAAATCGCTTCCCTTCACCATTACGGTTTCTCCTGCTGCAATATCACTACCTGCCAGGATGAGAGGATTTGCTAATCATGGTTTATAAAACTTTAAGACAGTTAAGGAAAATCGATTAAAATTGAGACAGACTCCTAGAAATGCCCCTAGGAAAGAAACGATCACAGAAAACAACACTTCAAATTGTGTCACAGCAGTAGGTCTTGCTTCCCAGTCTCAGGGACTTTGTCCCAAAGCTCTGCAGGACAGGATGTCAGGCTCCTCACTGAGCAGGACAGTCAGCTGGCGCAGCACCACCCTGGGAGGGAGCTGTGCCTGCTCCCAGACACACTGCTGGCTGTGCCACCTGGCCCCTGATCCTCCCACTGCTAAGGTACAGAGTCCACAGTACCCACCCACAGAGAAACACAACATCTCAGCATGGTCCCCCACAGTCCCCCAAAACCTCTCGCCAAGTGCTCTACACTGTCTACAGTGTGATGTCTATCAAATGTAACTGTGATGGGGGAAAGTGACTTAAGATATAGAACAAAAAAAAAAGGTATTTGAAGGTGTTCTCAGACCAATATAAAATCAGTGTTTTAACTGATGAGAAAAGCAGTATCCAAATACATTTTTTAAAACGCAAATATCAACAATTCAGTTACATGCCAAATATGCATCCACAAAACCTACTCTATATAGAGAGGTCTACCATCAAACATTTAAACATTTCATCTGCAAGTGCAGGTGCATATTAATGAATGCCAAGGGCACTGTATATCCTGAAAGAAGACAGTCTTCACAGTGGGTGGAGCTCTCACCATCTATATTTTGGAGATGTCATTAAAGTAACCACCACATCCTTGCAGAAGACTCAATTCAAGTATTACTTGAACTACATTCTACCAGGGATCATTAGTAATTTTGCAAAAACTACTTCTTCCCAGAATCAAAGAGTTATGTAAATTTTTGCCTCAAAATAGAAAAGGTGCAGGAGAGAATCTGAGGGGAAAAAAGGGTGCTGTCTTTGTCTACACAGTGCAGCAGGTTACATTGAAAGAAAACATATTTGAGAAAAAAAAATGTAGATGCCCATTAGTTATGTAAAGACAAGCATGATAACTATGTGTATAATGAAGAAAATTAAAAAGAACACAGTGTACTAAAACTATTTATGTGTTTGTTTCTATGATCTTTATTTTTTTCCAAGGAATTTAGTCTTGTTTTGCTCATTTGTGCAAAAAATGAAAGGAAACACACCTGTTTTTTCTGCCCTTCAGACAAGACCTCAGTGTCTATAGCAAATTTTTATTTGAATGTGCAAGTGAAAATGCTGTTTCATTTGTTTAACTGATGAACGCCACTGCCCAGCTATTCTACTGTGATTAGACTATAATTGTTTGGTATGTCCTGAGTGATTTTGTAACCTTCACTCCAGTGTTTGTGTCTGGAATAACAAACAATAAAAGAAAAAAAAACGGAGTAGACAAGATGTTCATTTAATACTGTGTTTTTTCTAAAATTTTTGGGCTTCTTCAATTTAGTTGAGCTAAACCTCACATGTGACACAAACAGATACTGTCAATCTACACTGAATCATTTAAGGTCTGCAGAAATTTTGTATAGGAGATCATGTCTGGTTTGGATTTTAAGTCTCTGTGTCCCAAACAACATATTTGAAGTTTTTGCTTTACATGGGACTGTGCTATGTCCCTACTTTTTATGGAGCAAATGTGGGTGAATGACAGTGTTACTAAGAAAAAAACAACCAAACAAACACACATAAAATCTATTCCCGATGAGTTATGTTCAGAGACTGTGCAATGTTCCATGCCAGAGTTTTTAAAAATGCCTGTTAGTAAAGCCCATACTGCAAGACAGTCAGCCTGAAACTACAGACGCGTTTGGTCCTGCTTTCTGGGGATGATAGGTCTGTGCAGGAAAGCCACTTCTGGAAGGCTTGCATCTTTATTTCTCTCTTCTTCCCCCTCCACAGCATTCACTGTCAGTAAAGCACCACTTTGAATGCCTGTTTCCTGCCTTGCTGGTTTATTCAAGCAAACCACTAAATCTGTGCCAAAGAGGGCTTTCCTAACAGCTGTAGACACACAAGCCAACAGAATTAATTTTTACAGATCGGAGAAATCTGAGAAAGTTTACACAGCCCTAATATAACCGCAACTATTTTCAGCTTGGGAGAAAAACAGAAAATCCCCTGGCCAAATGCACTTCACAAGTCAGTAACTAACACAAACCACAAGTTTCTAACTGATTGGTGTCAATTATGCCCAGCATGGACACAGGTCCAGTGCACAGCATGGTTCATTGGAGTAGTACTACTGAGTTTGCACCAGCTCCCAGCCCAGGCAAGCAGCCCCTGAGAGATTTTATGTACTTCTTTCACATTCAGGTAATGCTAATAAACATAGCACAACTCTCCTCTTCACAGAGGAACTCTCCCAGGCCCACAGAAAGAGCAAATTGAAGCATGCAGATACCACAGAGATGAGAGCAGCATAAGTGCCCCAGTTCCACTCAGAGAAGTGATAAAACCAGCGTATCACTGAACACGCCTACCCCAAGCACTCTGCTCTTGTGATGTTATCACTCATCAAATTTCTAGTAACAGGGCTTCCGGCTCCTACATAGCCATCACCTCTGAAGTTTTTTTCATTTCATGAATTTCCTTTTTTGTGGGAAATCAGTGCTTGCATAAGGGCAAAGTTCAAAAGCAGGGAAATTCAAGGCCTTCTTTCTTAGAAGAGATACCTGAGGGGAGCTGCAACTTCAGTACCAGTTGTGTGCCTCACTCACTCATTGTACAATTAGGTCCCAGCACTAGTTTTATCCTCAGTCTCTTGTCAGTGGCACTTGTCCACTACTTGTCATGAAAAATAAGCAGAGGGGGAGAGAAGGCAACTTGTTTTGGGAGAAAATGCTAAGCAACCTCTTCAGCTAACATCCAACAACCAAAGTCCATCTGAACCAAGGGAATTGTGCTGGGGGTTGGAGTCTCCTCTTTGTGCTACAAGAAATCCATAGTTGCTTATGAGGTATTTTCAGGCAGATCTCAAAGGTTGATTACAGAGGAAGTTGAAAGATTACAGAAAGAAGTTGAAGTTTGCCAGTCAGCTGGCAAAATATCTCAGCAGTAAAGCCTAACCGCAGAAGGCACAGAGGAAAAGTCACTTGCTGGGTCAAGCAAGCAGGAACTCTGGGAAAGACAGAAACTGAAGTTGCTTGGGTCTCCATCTCTGCTCAGGGCTATGTACATCAGCAGTTGAAGCAAAGCTCACCCAGGCCTCCTACAGCAAGAGGCTGCCAAAATCTGCAAAAGGCTCTTGCATGTAGCAATAGCTGCTGAAGTCCCGTCCAGTGGACAAATCCTGGATGGGCACCCTTGTCCTGGTCCATCCAATGCCTCCAGGAAGGGACAGGCTCTCATCTGCAGCCCTTCTCTGCTGTTGCCTCTGCTCACAGTAGGTTCAGATGCCTCTGTGCTCCATCCCAGAACAATCTCCCAGACTAACCTTTACAACCTCTTTAACAGCAAAGCAAAGGACAAGAACACCTGTCCCCACCATCACAGGTCTTAATGCTGAAGTGGAGTGCAGTGTGGGTTTGTTGATGTTACTTTTTGGCTCTCTTTCCTACACCAAACTAAAAATAGCACAATTCAGCATGCCCTAGGGGAGGAGCTGAGCATGTTTGCTTCCAGAAGATTGCTCACTTCTCCTATTTAAGTTCAATCACCAGCAAGTAAACTACTCACAGATGGACCACTCCAAGAGAGGAAACAGGAATGACCAAGCTGTCTACTTGAGGGAGTTAGATGACGAACCTCTTATTTTCTCATCAGAGTTACTTATTATGTCTAATGAACATCAAGTAAAGAGCTGATTTTTTTCTCCCCTAGCCTTATAGACGGAAACCTTTGCTCTTCACATAAGGTTTTGTAATATTTCCCTCTAGTGAAGTCTGAGTTCAAACTGTTATCCTTTTGACCTTTGACAATATTATACTTTAGTAATGGGAGATGTCACCAGGTTCTCTCATAGTATGACTTGTAGACTGAAATTAACAGGACCCCTCAGCAGTCACCATGCAATTTAAATTTTCTTTCATGAAGAAAAATCACAAAGGACTTTTCTTTCTGGTGACTTCTGGTGATTATTGAGCATTGTTTCCCTATATCTTGAAATCAACACAGAAATAGGCTACAAGTAACTAAGAAAGAACATCCTGTACACTTTCAGCTCCAAGGGAAAACCTTAAACCAAAGGAAGTGGAAACCCATAGGGAATGAGCAATGCTGAAATGCAGCAGTGTTTCTGCTGATCACCCTCACTCTGGAGCAACACAGATAAACCAATAAAAAAGACCAGTCAATTCCTCAAAGATAAAATGAGATTTTATAGGGATGCTGAGTGGCTAACATATTTTGTCCCCATGCTTCTCCTCAGCAGCGTGAAATGTCAAGCTTGGAAATACAGGATTTATACAACTGTGTGTGAGAGAATCACATGCATGTGCAATAGAGCATGTCAGGATTTTGACTGGGCATTGAGAAGAGCAGGAAAAGGGGATCAGAATACTGCTAGTACACTGCTCCAGAAGTGATAACCGGCAGAGGAGCTCACCTGGAGCTCTGCCAGTAAAATACATTTCCTCTGACCCCACTCTACAACACCAGTGGTGAGAAACTATGCCTCTGTCTGAAACGAGATGTGAGATCAAGAGCACTGCTGCTGATATAATAGCAGTTTAACTCCTGATGGCAGAGTTAGTTAGGTCTTCATTTGTACCATTATGCCCCAAATCACCTTTCAGGTCTCCATGCATTTAACCTGTCAGTGTTGCAGCCCAAACCTGAACGCAAAGGTGGAGCTTAAGCACAAAGCCAGATATATGCTCTTTATAAACTAACACCTTGTCGATAATCAGCTGTTATAATCTAATGATTGTATTCGAACCATAATTGTGCATTTACTTGAAAACAACTATGCAATCATTTGGGGTATCTGTGACATATTTGTGAATAAGACAGAGAAAGAGTCATGGAACAGCTTCCCAGGCAAGTCCTAGAAATATTCTTGTACCATATTATTGAGGCATTCAAACAGAGTAGAACAAGGCCAAGTGTGGCATGGTCCACCTCAGATGGAAAGTAGTGCAGTGTAGTATAAAACAAAATAAAAGGGAGTTGCATAGAAAAATATGTGAGTGGAGAAGAGAATAAAAAGCTTTAATGCACCACTCTGCTTTGAGCCTGACCTAGATCAGGAATTTTTGCAAGTGTTTCAGTAATAATAACATACTTACAACACAGATCCATGCACTACAAGAGATTTAAAAAAACCAAAACAAAACCAAAAAACAACAAACAAACACACAAAACAAAACAAAACAAAAAACCAACCAAACAAAAAAAACCCCACAAAACAAATGTGGTTAATATCTCTGCCTTTTACTCCTCCAGATTTTAGAATGTTTTTGCAGAAGAGAGGCTGATGATGCCTTTGTTGGCCAAAACAAAGGCACACGTGGATTTTGCTTCCATGTATCTGCACATTCCTAAGGCCTGCAGTAAGCACATTCACTGGAAAAACACTGCTGCTGATTTTCTAATAAACAACATATTCTACTTGGAAGCTAAGTTTTAACTTAAATAAAGCTGCTTCTTCAGTCTCTGGACTATAGACAGCATGAAGGAAAGAAGAGGGAGCAAATCAATACAGCAATTAATGCTAGGTCTGTAAACAACCTCAAAAAGAACTTGAGACATGTGCACTCCTGTGATTCACCTTGGTAAGTTCTTACCTCAAACCATTACTGGGTGTTGAAAGAAAGGAAATGGAGGAACTATCATTAGTATGTTTCAATTTTCTCTGAAATGCAGAATTTAATACATCATGCAAGGACACACTTGGTAGCTTTTGAGATCACTTCAAACAAATATATGTATTACATATTATTTATTACAAATTCAATCTCAGTACTACCACATAGAATCTTTCTGGCTTTTTATGGGTGATGACTGTAGCTTCCATAAAATAATGGTGTCCATGAATCTACATTGATAGGCTGCTGCTCTACCACTGCATGGGAAAAAAATGTGTCCTTCTAAAGAAATATTAATCAACTTCTTCAAATTCTTACACAGCTGGCATCCTAGGAATTTTTATTGGCTTTGCTCTGAGTTGTAGTTAAGCCCCTTGAAGTTATTAAGGTATATTTTAAGGTGAGTCTGAATCTTGAACAAAGCAGCTCAAAATTATGTTTAGCATATCTGCAATATTTTGTATCACTGAACTGAGCACCCTTTAATAGTGAAGACAATACCCCAGTGTTGTGTAGTGTGGCTAAAAGCTTAGTCTTCAGCTTGAACCCATAGTTCCCTCTTATTAAAGTAATTACATAAGAAACTGTGTCTTAAAGTCAGTTCTTTGGCGGACACTTCTTAGCCCTGAACATTCAGTTCACTCTTAAATGTTTCATCAAAACATCTCTTGCATAACAGTAGAAGTTTATGTGTCACTCTAAGTCTATAGTGACTTTGTAAAACACTGCAGTCAGGCGTACCAAGCAACATTTGTCTATTTTTACAGCTTTATTATATGGAAACAAGGAGGATGAAGACATACTAATTCTGAAAAAGGTAGGAACTTATTGACAGAAAATAGTATTTCACCCAAGTATTCTGAAGAAAATTACAGTGCTTTTTAGAATTTGATCACAAGGACTCTCATTTATTATTAAATTGGTAGTGTTTCCAACTATAACTAATAGTACCTCAGGGTAAACTCAGGTGATGAATGCCTGGCTGATGAAAATCTGACTCATACTGGCATTTTGATTTTAAAATGTTCTTGATGTACATTCTGGACCACAAAGCAGACGAGGCTTCCTGCTTTATTAATGTCCCCCCCAGCTCATACCAGTGCTGGTGAATTGGTAAGATGAGGATGTGACCAAACTGGGGCCAGTTCTTGCCAAACACACTCTCTTTCTTGAGGTTAATTTATAATTAGTATACCAACTAACGAGGGCTGTACTGGACACTTAAGTCGCTCTTCTGCTTTGAAGCATGTGGCATTTGGCAAAGCAATTCATATACAGGAGATTAAAGAAGTTTGTCCTTATCTGCTTTCACAAATAAATATACCATTGCATTAACTCATGAACAACCATCAACTACAGAAAACTTAACAAAGTTTCTGCTGCTGGGGAAGCTGGTTTCAGCAACTCTGAACATGGTCTGTTACCTTATCCCACACAAAACCTTCCTCTCATTTTTTATTTTCATACAAGTTTGCAGAGCCGGAGGCTGGCATGGAGAACACCTCAAGGTTATCAAACTGCCTTGCTGGTGTAAAGAAATTCTTTCTCCAAAGGATAAACTGGAGACTACAACACATGTCAACGAGTTGCATGATAGAACTATTAAAAAAATGAAAAAGAAAGAAAAGAAAAGAAAAGAAAAGAAAAGAAAAGAAAAGAAAAGAAAAGAAAAGAAAAGAAAAGAAAAGAAAAGAAAAGAAAAGAAAAGAAAAGAAAAGAAAAGAAAAAAGAAAAGAAACATGTATTCTGACATACAGAGTCCAGGGCAGAGGCTGGGAGGGCTTGGAGCTTTCTTTCTGGGTCCCAGCCCCATCCCCTCCCTCCCTCCCCAGGTACATTGGACCTACACTGCACATTCAACCTCTTCACCGTGAAAGCAAGCATGGGGTGCTTTGGGGACAGACAGATCATCAGGGTGCTCACAGCCATTCTGCAAGAGGGAAAGTCAAAAGACCCCTGGGCACTGACTCCCCGAAGCAGCGGGGTAGTCCCGCCCAGGAGGGGAAATGCCACATTCGTGTCAAATGCTGTCTGTGTGGGACTAGGAAAGTTCTGCTGTCATCTACCATTGCGGCAGTGGTGATTCACCGACCTGCCTCACCTTTCCTCTCCAAACCTCTCTCTAATGTCTTCCCTGAGGGGTCTGGCCATCGCTCTAACTTTAAGAGGTAAATGCAAGGATGTCTCCATCGCTCTGCTGCCAAGCCTGTCATTCAGGCCCTTCTTCTTCCTGTCTGCATCATGGGTCTCTCTGGCTACTCTTGATTTCCACATCCCCTATGCTCCACTCTATGGAAAAAGAGAGATGCTGTGACCATTTTTCTTACCCGCTACATAATACCATGGCACTCTTCTATTTTATGCAGCTCCTTTTATCCTTCCATGACCTCCACTTTTATACTGATAAAGCTCAAATTTTGTGGTTTTTTTCCTGAAGGCTGAGGATAGCTCTGTCCCTTCTCCATCTCCTACTGTGAACCCTCTTGTAGGGACAGTACTGGTCGCCACCCACACACTGGGTTTGAGACTACTGCAGAAAGGGAAGGCTTAGGAGTACTAAACAGGTCAGCAAAAGGAGGGAAATTTCTACATTGTTCAAAGTAGACATGGAAAGGTCTCCTTCTTTGTGTCCACAGTTGCTCCACTGGTACTGCATGCCTTTGCTTTTCAACCAATGTCCCTGCCTTTGCCACTGCCCTGTTGGGGCAAACCCACCATGTCTCACTAATATTTCCTCTTGCAGTTCCTATTCTGAAGCCCCTCTTCAGTTTTCTAGTCAGTCAGTTCTCTATGGCTAAACACAAAGTGTTTGGGAGTGTATCTTTACACAGAACGCATTCTGTTTTACAATCAGACCAAGTTTTTATTTCTCACTCACAGCTCTGAGCAGAAAAAAATGCAACCCCAGACCAGACCATTGCCTTTTCGGTCCTGCTGCCTTCACTCATGGCACTTGCAAAAAAGGAGGCTCAAGCTGCCTTGTCCCCCATGTGTGGCAGATATTTACTCATCCCAGGACTCAGCCTTTGGCCAGCAAAAGATCTATGGCATCCCAGTTTCACTGCAATTGATCCTTCCCTTCAGAGAACAAAAAGCGTGGCTAAAAATTCTTTTCCCTACCTGGGGCAGGATTCAGCTCCATTTGTCAGTAAATCTGAGTGCATGCAAGATCCTGCGATACCCTGACAGCAAGGATTGCACTGCTTCAAGGATGACTCACACGCATTGACACAGTCGGAGAGGAGCTCCAACCACAAGGGTTTGGTCCGAGCATGAACCTTTACCTAGTTTCAATCCTGTCTTCCGAAAGTGACTAAGAAAAACTGTGCACTAACACTAACACCCTACCCACCCCAGAACACGGCACTCCTTGGAAAGCATTAACACTAATCTGGAAAGCTCAACACAGCCTGGTGAGAATTTGTGTTACTCGCGTTGAAAGAGGGCTACACCTGAGCTAAAAAGTAGCAGATCTTTCAACTGTAGAAAACAAGTGGGAAGGAAAATGTCAATTTGCTGACTGCCAGCAACGGGCAGGCTTGAACCCACAGCCTAGTGAGAGCAGAGACAGCAATTTCTGATGTGCACACATTAATGTGATTTTGTTTGTGACCCCAGTAACACAGGAAGTGCTGCAGTGTCAGAAGCTGCTGTCCAAGGGCCCAAAGCTTTGCCTGTCCCCACTGGATTAGACAGGGTGCGGTGTGCTACAGACACAGTTAATGCAACCCCTGATGGAGAGCACCACCCAACAAACTGCAAACCTCCACCACTCAGAGGCCTGGGGCTCTGCAGAGCTACCTTGCTCAACCAGACAGAGCAATCACTGAGCAGGACTTTCAAGTTCATGGAAAAGTACTTGGAGCAACTGAAGGAAGGACGCGCTGAGCTGCTGAAGGAAATATAGGTACAACTCTGGAGAAAAGAGGGAATTCCCAGATACGTAGTCATTCATTCCTAAAACAAGGATTGCTGGCATTGAGTCAAAGTTGGCTAAGTGGTCTGTAAGGGTAATTAATGATAAGTCATTGCTCATGTTGTTTTAGGGCATAATATATTTATGTGGTTGTATTCAGATAATGTTGTAATTTCTGCACCAGACATTCCCTAAGCTTTACCAAACATATGCATGCAAGCTCCCTTCCCCATCACCAGTGTTTCCACCTTTTTTTTTCTTCCACTTCTCCGGGGTGTATACAGCCATCATGACAGTACCTCAGAGTACATATTCCCCCTCTCCTCACAACAGGTTGTGCTACCATTCCTTCCTCCTGTGCTCCAGCTCTGACTGCCACCACAGCCCCAGGGCTGCAGGCCGAAGCATTCCTGCAGAGCAGAGGTGTAAACCACCACACATGGGAGGCAAAGGGCATTCATGAGAGCTCTGCTGGACCCAAGCCATGGAGGCAGTGCAGCAGCACAGCAGGACTCTTGAGAGTGCCAGAGGAGTCCTCATAACCACTTTCATCCGTCTTTCCTCTGCTCAGCTGCAGCACCACCTCACTAAATGCACGCACCCTGCCTGCACACACACACACACACACACACACATTAGGAACACAAAAGCTAGCATTGATAGTCACACTGCACCAGGGTGACACATGAGAAGAGGGAAGGGACAAAACTGTTGCTGGCCCAGAAACTGTGAAATGCAGCCAACACACTTGGTCACCGGGGCCTGCTGCAAACAGCAGGATGATCAGTGGCAAATCCACACCGTCCAGGACAGAATTTGTGTCTTTTTTTCTGCATGTTCCTCATCTTCACTTTTCCTCTCCTTCAGTTACCCCACAATTCTCCACATAGGGTACAGTTTCTCACAGTTGTGCCTAAGCTTCTGCAGGTAAAAAAAATATGAGAAGCAGCGAGAAAAACTGCAGCAGGTTTGGGACAATGGACACAAAAGTTTTTGCCTCTGACAAAACCAGCAAGAAGAGAAATTTTCTTCCAAGCATTGCATAGGTTGAGAGAGTTCTGTACTTTTTCTTTTTACCCTGGATTCTGGACAGATGAGAGTAAGGTTTCAGAGAGAAAACCCTTAATTTTTATGCTTACAAAGACATTGTCAATATTTCCTTTTAGAAAGTGTTGAAAGTGACCTGGGGCAGGGATTGAGGGAGACATCAAGATATGCACATGTGCATGTATTTGTTAGGTTATGCACTCATGGAAAACTAAGTCAGAAAATCCTGGGCAAGCCCCTAGCCTGGCAGCACCCAGGCGGGGGGTTGTCTCTTCCCACACAAAGTCCTTTGAGCCCATGCCAAGTGCTCAGGCTCACCCAAGGAGTCATATTTAACTCAGGATAGAGTCAGCAGCTATATGTGGAGCCAACTCAGTTGTCAGACACAGCACACACAGACACAGTTCACTCGAGGCCTCATCTTCTTCAGATTCACAAGAGTAAGGATCCCAAAGCCTTTTAGAGGATGCAGAGAATGTCACACCATCTTCCTTTCTCCAGCACGAGGGAGTGATGAGAACCAGTTGCTTGGTGTTTCCCAGTACATTTGGTCCACATTTGAGAGCTGGGGATTACACACTGTTTTTCCTTATCACAGCTGTAAACTGCTTTTTTTTTTCACCTGCTCTTTTCTTCCTTCCTTATCCAAAAACTTAGTAGTGCAGCCCACTGGTGTGTCTCAGATACAATATTTTAGATATGTAAAAGTTACCACAAATTTTTAACAAAGACACACATTTTCCTGAAGATTCTGGTAAATACACCTGAGGGAAATCTTATTTGAGTCACAATTAGAATTCTGTCACCAAAGACAAGTTTTTCAAATCAGGTCATAGAGCCACCACATTACCTTCCTGTAATCCAGGAAGCCGAGGACACGATACTGCTGTACAGTAGATACAGGATGTCAGGTCTTATTTTCACAGTGCCATAAAACATGTAAACTGGTGTTATACAATCCAGAAGCAGGAAATTCAGTTCTTTAGACCTTAGTATTGAAGGGGGCTTTTTTTTTCTCCATGGTCAGACAGTAACTGCGAGGGTTCTTGTGGGGAAACTCAAGGAAACCTCAATGCATGCCTCGCCCGAGATGACTTATCACTTCCGTGCATAGTAGCCATGCATATGTTATAACTGGCATCTGGTTTTATGGGATGAGTACTGGGTCTTCTCTCTGAGGGGTTTTTTTTCCTTATCCATGATTGAGTAGAGGTGAGTATTTGTACCTGTAGCAAGTTCAAGCAGATACTACACGCATAAAGATGCTTATCATAGTTACAACAGTTAGTTAGATAGTTTCCGCTGAAACTGAGTCATCAGAGCTCCTCCAGAGTCACTCAAAGAGTATTACTGACAGTGTGTGTTCAGATTACAGGATATGGTACTGCACAATCAGAAGCACTTGAGTAAGCCTGCAGTTTACACTGCAGCAGCACGGCAGTGGGCAGCCAGGCACAGAACCGGGTCTGTCCTGGGCTGGCCCGCTGCCTGTGCCTTCTGCTGCCCTGGGATACCAAATCCTGGTGAGCAGCATCATGCCATCCAGGCTAGTTTGCTTTGGTCACAGACCAAAGTCCGGCTTTTGGGCATTTAAAGAAGCTAATGGTGTGGAAATACGCGGTAACATTCGATGTCAGATAACGTGTATGTTCTCAGCATCCAGTAGACTCAGCACGAGTGGAATGTGCTCACCTGGTCCCAGGGTCCCCACTCACCTTCCCACAGAACGGAGGAATAGGAAGGAATCTGCACTCTTTCCTGTTGTCTGTGCTCGGAAATGTAACATCAGGCTAGATTTGCTGTAAGGTTGGTATTTTCTGTTCGGCACAGTTTGTTTTGAACATTCACTGCTCTCTTGTCCTGAGGACAACCACTGCGGTACAACATGCTATCCCAAACATGCACAAATCCAGCTGGAAAACAGAATAATTTTCACTGCCAAAAGCACACACGTTTCAACTTGCTTTCCTCCTTTCTGACTTCTCATGTTATCCTCAAGCTGAAAAGAACAAAGGTAGCGTGCCAGGAGCTTCACAGATGTGGCCATTGTAACTACCCACACAGTACCAGGCGAGGTCCACCTAACGATGCACTCTGTCACATTATGTGACATCTATTAGGAGCAAAAAAGCTAGGGAAGACCACACATTAAGTAATTCTCACTGTCTTGGCAGCCACCATTGAAGGTTATAGTGTTTATGGCCCTAGCCCTAACAAGTGCTCAATCCAGGGCTGCAAACACTTGCAAGTATGAGCAGTGTGAAACACTGAGACCCGTGAAAGGTCTGTACATGGGTGCGCAACTGTTTTTCACAGGTCTCCAGAGCCTGTAGCTAAAATTTAGGTGAATCCCCTTTGGGCAATGCTTGCCCAAATCAGCAAGACAAACAAGTGCATTGCTCCTCAGCTCCGTGGGTTGTACCTCCCAGAAGACCAGCCTGGAGATTGAGCAGATTGAGCCAGCTGATATTCACCTGCTCCCCAAATGAGACAGCAAGAGACAGAGAGAAAAACAAATGGGACTCCATCGCTGCTGAACTGATGTTATCTGCAGGCAGCTGTGCCTTTTGTGCAAAGAGCACACAGTGCCACAATTTGCAAATGTCTCTGATGAATTGCTGCTGTCTCTGTAGCGCATTGTAAAGAACTGTCTGCTCTTAATTACCAGGACTGCTTTTGAGGCAGTAATGCAGTAATGTCATCTACTAATGAGTTAACCTAGTCCACAGGAAAATTAATGTCACATTAAACAAAGCCTTCTCTACATTTTTCACGTAGTAGCATACGGAGGAAGTATTGCATGGTGATTGCAGTTTTCACCTCAGGCTCGTTAAATCTGAAGCTGATATGTGTGGTGTGTGAGTATCATTAGAAGGGGGAAAGTAAAAGTACAGACGTACAGTATGTTTGAACACATCAGAACAGAGGTTCTGCTGCAGATCATCATAGACTAATGGTTAGCCCTGGGAACAAAGAAAAAAAGTGATCTGGGGACTCTAGACTTGTACTTCAAAGAGAGTTAAGTAGCTGAAGACACTTCTGGAGACAAGACACAAAACCTAGCTGTGTACAATGTGTACATCAGTTCCAGTCCCCAGCCTGAACACTCTCATCTTGACACAGTTCTTCTAAGAAGAACACCTAATAGTAATTGTAAAGCATTAATGAATTCACCTTCTTTTCCGGCTGAACATGGACTGCTGGTACTAGGGGTTTAACTTGCTCTGTTGTATAGAGGTAGTAGTAAGCACAGTGAGACACTTCACTCCTTTTTCAAAAACTAATTGTTCCGAGGGTTTCGGCTTTGGGCTTGCCCCTTCACATTGTACAATGTGAACAGTTTCAAGTTGTACCTTATGAATGATACTGTGTCATAAAATCCAGTGAGCAAGCAATTAATAGATGCTGCCTTATGAACTGCATTACCACTTTCTCTTGCTTGGAAACAGTTGCATTACCACCCTTTTCCCCTCTAAACGGCAAAAGAGAGTCCTCAAAAATGCCAGAAATATTTTTTATTCTCCACTTTTTTCTCAGTGAATTCTTCACTTAGGTTGGTTTTTGGGTTGGGTTTTTGGGGGGTTTCCTTTTTTTTTTTGGTGGGGGGGGGGG
>VWZW01003361.1:22579-65378 GCA_013397115.1 Edolisoma coerulescens
GGGGGAAGGGGGTGATTATTGTAGTAACCAAATAAAGTTGATGTGGCTGGTACACAAGGTGCCAGACAGGAGCCCTTTGCTAGATCAGAACAGGCCATTAGGCTAACTGCATTTTTTACATCTACCACTACATCAGATCATTTTCACAAGGCACCATATCCTAAATCCCCTGTCCTTTCTGCAGCTTGTGTTATTTATGCATGTCTTTTTCTCTTCCCAGCGCTTTGCAGAAGACTGGCCCCTGCTTTAACTTTTGAGAAGTTGCCTGTGTGTACTTTGAGCAGGATAGCACACGAACACTGTGCAAGCACCAAGGATGGCAGACCGCAGTCTCAGCCCTTGCTAGCTAGACAGGACACTAGGACAACTAGTAGTTTTCCAGGTTAACATCATGAAGATTATCCTCTTAATTCTTGAACTATTTTCTTTGTTTGCTGGAAACTACAGATTATGTCCCCTATGACAAGAATCTGACATAGCTGTGCTTCTGGCAAACTGCCAAGGATTAGCTTGACACCTGTGTTGTATGCCCAAGAGTGATTCAAGTTTTACTACACAGGGACTATGGCCCAGGCTATCATCTTACACCTGTTTTACATTGGATTGTTTCCACTGCTATCGCTGCTGTCTCACCAGCTGTAATTTTTTGGCTAAAGAGAAACCTATGCTATATAATTATCAAAGGACGTTCTTGCATTTCTAGTTCAAACAAGATCAAAACGTATATCCTTACATTAACAGTGCTTCCCTGTGCATTACTTTTTTATCCTTAGCACATTTTTGCTGTACTTTATATTCCTTTTTTTTCAGACACGGTCCCATGTTGTTTTATCATCCAGACTTCTGTCCTTTTGTGGGGAGAAGAATATGATGATTAGGTAGAATATGGTTTCTCTGATATTTTAGTATCAATCCCACTTATTAAACTTTGGACAAGTTGAAAATTACTCAGGAAAAAAAAGGCGTAATCCAAGTAAAAACAAATGTACATGTTTTTGTTGGGTTGACCTATATTGAATCTTTTTACAGAAAACTGGGAAAAGCCTAAAGTGGAACTACAGCGATTGAATATATGTTGTTAATAAAACAGTTGCTTCTATTTAATAACAAAAAAGGTAATCCCATGAAACAGAAATACATTTTTATCCTGATATGTAGGATTTGTCAACATGACATACAGAATTTTTTGTTATGCCAGTACTTTCTACACATTCCAGGCAGGACTCTAATCCTGTTCTACACGGTGACTACAAAAATGTCTGCCCTGAAGGTGTCACACTGTATCACACTGATGACAATCCAGCATCTGCTGTTAAAAGGGGCCTTTTATATCANGTTTTGGGGAAGAGTGGGCTATCCAGTGAGCCACACCTTTCTCTGTGCATGGAACAAAGCAGAGCCAAGGAGCTGCCTCTGTCAGCAACCAGCCCATGAACAATGCACCACAAACTGGCATCCCACTCTTTTGTATTCAGAGTGTCACAGATTTCAAGTAAATTACCTCAGCTACCTGGAGGTGCGTCAGTGACTAAAGGGCCATCATCAGCCAGCTGCCTTTTTTTCTTTTGCCTTTGTCAATTGCAAAGTCATCTTTAAAACATTAAGCACTCACAACTTCCCTACCATTTTTGGTCTTTTGCTGCCTGGCCCATATTCTTCAAATTACCATCTCTAACACACAGCACAATCTCCTTCAGTTACTCCCTTCTTTGACCATAACACAATCCATCACAAAGTCAACCACATAACAACTTGCCACTGACTTGTGCAAATGCTGCTGACTCTGTTGCAGAAAGCTTTAGTGCCACTGCAGAGGCTGACCTTAAAAATCTGCACCACAGTCCCCAAAAATTCAGAAAACACATACTCACAGATTTCAAAGTGATATTCAAGCACTACACTGCCCAAAAGCAACATGGGGAAGGAGGGTAATGGTAAACCTCGCTGTGTGAGTACCCGCCAATTTTACTGACTAGCTGGAACCCTCTGGAAAAGGACTACACTAATATTTATTTGTCATTAATTAAAGCTAATATCTAGCACAGAGACTCCATACTCTGACCTTGGGAAGAAATAGGGATGATGCTCTAAGAGGCCTGTCTTGTCCGAACTCATTTCTACTCCCCGTGCAAGGGTTTGTCTTGGTTTTTTCCAACACAGAAGTATTAATAAAGTCTTTGAGTAGACCCTCCTGGCAGGAATTTTCACGAATAGTATCTGAGGCAGTGAATGGACGGGGAGGCAAATCACTACCATGCTCAGTGTGGCTCTTCTGTCTTCTGATGTGAGTGGTCCTGTCATTTCCCAAGCAGGTGCCTGTCATAGTAATTTCAAACAAACTGCTCCAACCGTACCAACAAACTAGATTCCAGCTCAAGGCCAGCAGCCTGGCAAAATGCCACCGTTGATACATACATAGTCATATACGTACGTGGTTGCTTTCCTCTGTAATGCTTATTGTGGAGCATAGCTGTTGCATAAACTTTTAATAGCAGGGCAGGGATTTACTTCCCCCTCTGGTCTGCGGCACACTTTTCTGCTGTTCTGTGATGTACTTTGACTAATCATTTCTTAGTCGTCTAGGTGCAGACCTTTAAAAACACTAGGAGCTCTCAGTCCCCCTTTTCAATTGCAAACGATTCATTTTTGGTGAAGTGTGGCCTCCCTATTCTTCTGCCAGCCGTTGTGTTTGTGAAAGGACCGTCTCAAATTTCTTGTGTGGGAGCAGCTGTTGCTGGACCAGGGCAGCCTTTTCAGAGCCCTGCCGCAGCCGCTTTTCACTTCTCCTCCTCCTCCTCTCCTTCCTCCCTCCTTTTGTCTCCTGCAAAGCAAGAGCCCCTCTGACCCTTCGCCTCCCTCCAGCCTCCCTCCTTTGTCGGCCGCTGCAGACAAGTTCCACCCTAAATCAAGTATTGTCTCCGTCTCCAGAAGCCAGCACGTGCCCACATCCCCCTAATCTTTTAATTTCCCCCCAGGAAAAGGCAGCTGTTAGCGATACACGCAATGCACAGCTGTCAGCTGGGGCCTGCCGCCTGCCTGCACGGAACAATGAGGAAGGCAGCGCCGGGCCGCGGAGAAGCAGCATCTACATCCATGTGCCTTTGGCAACAGTTGGCAGCACGTGCTCTGAAATGCGGCATTGTCGGAACAACCACCCCTGCCTTCCCCCACCGCTGCTCCGCACACGTATGAGCTTGAACTTTGGCTGATTTCAGAACAAAAAGCCCGGCTTCAAAGGGCAGGACTCCCCGGATAGCTGCATTATACCTTCGCTGCTGAAACAATCCCCTGCAAAATTACAGGGTTTGAAAAGGACAGGCCTCCAGTAGCCTGGCACGTGGTTCGCCCATTCTCCCCTTTTACACACCAGTCGTTTGAGAGTTTTGTCCTGGAGAGAGAGCAGCATAAACAATCTGGAGGGGCAGAAAAGACCTATACATCACGATTTTACCTTTTTCCCCGGGTGGTGAGGAAGGCCTACACATCTAAGGAAAGCAGGGATGTATGCGTATAAAGGGTGTGCGGCTGGACTGGTGGTCTCGCTACCTTAATATGCAAGGGACAGTCACTTCAGATCAAGATGAAGAAAAAGGTGGTGATTTAGTACTAGAAAAAGGCAAAGCATAATTGCGTCTGCACAAATATAAGCATGGCTGCATGCCAAAGTTCTACCTGCAACCACAGCAAATATGCACACAAACGATAAACTGCACACTGCAGTCATTTGCCAGTGCAGTTGCCACAAGTGAGCTTGCAAACATAGTAGTAACAAATCCCCATTAGTCCTGTAAATGTCCTTGCCTCTTGCCATGTACCATAGTGCATGTAACTTTACAAAAATCATATCTCTGTGCTCCTGACATAACACAGAGTTTCTTAAGGAAATTCATTTTGCAAACATATGTGCTGTGGAGAGGGTATATAAAGACCTCAAACCCTTAAAACTGTTTCATTTCCTTTTCCCATGTAGATTGCTTTAAAGTATGCATGTATTCCTGTCACCAGCCTTCTGGCTAATCATTAAATGGGAATTTGATTGATTTCTACACACAGTGGTTCCCAAAGGCTAAGCGTTTAAAAGGAACTGTCTCATCTGTTGCTTTTGCAGAGATCTCTTGCATAGTTTCCTCTCTAAGCAAAGGAACAAATAAGCCTCACTCCCAAACCTTTCATCACCATAACCTTTTTGGAGTCAAGTGGACAATTCTGGGTTTACTTCACCACTCTCCGTCATTTCACATGATAAGGAATAACTTCTGTGTTACTGGTGCATATTCCCCAGCCTGCTCTGTACATGTGTTTTTACTTGCTTTATCTTACCTGGCCTGTAATTTAAAGGACTTAAAAGATACACTGTGCTAAGCAGACCATATGGCATATGGTACACCTGACCCGCGCCTAGCACCTGCTGAGCACACTGTGGGCGTCACAGGCTGTTTGATACAGCACTCCTGGCCAGAGGGCAAAAACATATCCATGCATTTGCATGCTGGACAGAGGCCACAGTGATCTGACACAGCATCCTGACAGTTCTTCCAAGATTAGCAAATCTGTAGAAAGCAACGGGCTTACCAACAAAGAGACACCACATCGCAGAGACCTACACTTATACAGACACCTCAGGGATCCTAATAGGCTTGCCCTGATGAAAGGGATCTTCAACAAATGCTAACGTGCTTTGAGTGGAGAATGTCAGCATTAATCATTTGGATGCAGTCAGAGTTCTCCTAAAGTACTCAGACAAATCACAAAGAGATGTGTTTTGATTCCACTTAGGCAAACATAAATGCCATCCTGACTTACCCCCATGTAGAGCCAATAAAGGCCGGAAGCAACATGCAGTCAAAAATAGATGTCTCAAAATAAAAATAGTAGACATCAAGTAGAAAGAGAATGCATGGAAGTTTAATGCTCATAAGAGTTTAGCAAGCATGAACCTGAAGAGTGGCCTGGAAGATCTGACCTTTCATTCATTGCTGATTCTGCTGGCCCATGACTCACTTTCTTTATATGCCAACTGGTCCATTAAGCCTATATTTTTAGTGCAAAGTTCTGTGAGATTTACAGAGCAGGAGTAGCATGCAGAAGTATCAGGAGATGTTACCACTAGGTGATTTGCATAGCAAAATCTTATAGCAGCCACAGCAGCCTTTGCCAAAGCAGTCCAGGTATCCAGCAAAGGCGGGAGACATCTTGTTGGTCCATGTGCGAGTTGTAGCCTTTAACACTGGGCAGCTGGACAAACACAAAGAATGGAGCAGCCAAAGGGATTTGTCTCTCTCACTCTGCTCAGGGAGGAAAATTTATCATGCATATGATCAGCAAGGGGACATTTGTTGCAGACAGGGTGGCAGGGCCCTGGTGGTGTCCTCAGCAGTGACTGGCAAGCTATAGAGGAGCTCAGTCTTGCATCACCGGCAGAACTAGACCTTGTGCAGAGTTAGTGCTAGCTGCAGTGCCATGGACATCAGTGGGGACACTGAAGGGTTTCTCTTTTCCAGGAATTCTCTAACACAGACTTCGGAATTGCCCAGTTTAGAGGATTTCCATTTTTCGGTGTGCTGCCTCTCAACAGCATGCCTTGATTAGCCTATTTTAAATTAATTCAGCAGTAACCTTTCTGTCTTCATTTTGAAATGTTATCAAATGAAAAACAGAGCTGTTTTCTTATTTCATTTGTAGCTCTTTCTCCTGTTACTGGAATAAAAATTCCCTGGATGGGAGGAGGTCAGCTGTTTGGAACTGCCTTTGTGTTCATGGCTAGAAGAATCTTACGATTGTTTACACCTGGGGATGCTGAGGACCCTCTAACAGGGATATGTTTTTCCTTACGTATCTGCAAACCTACTCCTCACAGCAGAGGAAAACCTCAGCCCCATAGGACAGGCTGCTTCTTCGTTTGCAGTACCACTGAGGCTCACTGTCAGGGGTTTCTCATCAGGCCACAGAACAGATTCTGTCAGGATCTGCCCGTGTGCGGGGCTGGGATACAGGTGGTCTCCCCTGCCCAGTGCAGGGAGCCCAGCTGGGAGGTCCTTCTCCTGCCTTGCTCCTCCGTATGGTAAATCTGTGGCGAATTGAGCCATGAGTGAGTGCCCCAGGCTCCAGTCTAGCCTCGAACTACCCCGGCTCCATCTGTCACCCTATCTGGGGCATCTTTGCTGCATGATTGGCACAGGGCTTGAAAAGGCAGCACAAGACAGGCCATGTGGCAACCCTGCCGATGGGGAGGGGGCGGCGGGGGAGCAGGATGAAATATTGTGACAGGACACTTCAAGCCCCAGCTAATCACAGCTGCTGAGGGCTGAAGAGTGCTATACATCCCCTCGTATCAGGCAGCGCATTCCTGGCAACATTATTAATTCAGAGGAGTCCCTTTAATTTGAAGCAGAGATTAAGACTTTCCCCGGTTGGCCTCACTGCGGCTGTAAAGGCAACAGGCAGGGCTATTGTAAGGCCATTAGGGAAGAACAATAGGACGCTGAAAGGGGGATGCGGGTGAATAGGGGAGCGAGGGCTGGCTTGTGCCAGAGGCCGGCTCGCCTCATTACGGGAGCGGCAGATGGAGCGTGGCCGGGTTGCTGGGCAGAGTCGGGGCTGGCAGCTGGCGGCGGCTCCCCCGCACTGCAGCGCATCCCCACCGCACCCCGCCGCGGCCTGCGCTCAGCCAAGGCACAACAGGTGGATGGAGACTGCCGCCCTTACCAGCAACACCCAAAATTAAAAAACAAAAAGAAAAAAAAGAGCTTCCCTTTTTTCCTTCCTGCCTCTTCCTCCCTGCTGCATTTACTCAGGCATTCCCGAACTCTGCCGAACAGACACCAGTATGGTGTGGAAAGCACACTCTCTTGTCCTATTCATGGTCATGCCAGTCTATGCAGGCACTGCTTCCTTCTCAACAGGGACAAGTGACAGCAGAAACCTGGTGCCTGTGCAGGAGATGGTGTTATGCATTCAGGTCATTAGACACGGTCAGGCACCTGATTCATCTAACTCCTCACTGGATTTTTATAAGTGCCCATTGGCTTTACTGGCTTCAGAGGAAATTCCCTACCTTATGCTAACCAAGGTTTTTCTTTTCCTTGATATGCTTGAACTCATAGGCATGTCATACCTGAGAGGAGTGGATGGCACACTGATGAAAGTCCAGCCTTGCAGTCCACCAGGTACCATGGCATGTGCCAACCCCCAGCAAACCAACCTCTGCAGCTCCCTGACAGCCCCTGCCACCAAACCCACTCAGGTCCTCTCTCCAGCTGGGGAGCAAGGACAAAAGTCCTGCTAGAAATAGAAATCATAGAGGCAGTATTTTATTTTTATTTGCTAAGTTGGTGAAAAAAAAATCACATTTTTCTTCCAGTTTTGCCATATTTCAACCCCCAGAGCTTGTGAAGTAATGATTCTGGCAATCAGGGCTCCTGACAACTACCAAGAGAGGCAACACTCTCCCCTCTCCCCAGATGTGGCACAAGGGCAAGTGTATGGAGAAACCTGTTTGAATTTGATCATCCCCTGACACTCTGGAGCAGGTCATCCGAAAGATGCTGCTGAACATCACAACAAAAGCAATTTTATAAGCATCTTTTGTTTTATGGTTGGATCTCTCAAAGTTGTTTACAAAGCTTTTGTGCAGCTCTAAGTCCTTCCCTCTGTAGAGGAGAAACTCCCACAACCTGAGCTAAGAATTGTGGCTGAGCAACCTGGCATGGTCCTGAGTGAGCGCAGGACACACAGACCAGGCACTCTGCCTTTAACTAGCTGATGTCCCCTGGTCTTTATGGTCTATGTTCCCTTCCATTTCATGGCCATGCATGTAATTGTTGATTAAAGAGCAACTGCAATTTCTTCCATGGAAAAATAATTTTAGGAAACTGTGGAGAGTATTTTTAGTTACGGGGATAGAAACAAGGAGCCGGCACCCTGTTAGCAAGTCACTTTGTGCAGACCATCATCAGGCACTCTTTAGACCAATCACTCTACACGAAATGCTCTTTGACAGCAGTAGGGTTATTAAAGGGGACAGCTGCAATGCAGCATGCAGAAAGAGGCCACAATATTCAAAGCAATACTCTTTAGGCCTTCTACAATCATCTTTTCCTTCTCTGCACCATAGAACACACACCTTAGTTTCTTCTATCTTACCTGAAAATTTTATTCATACCTTACTTAAAATTATCACACTATATGGCCTTCAGTTTATTCAGGGTGCAACTCTGTTTTCATAAAAAGAATGCATCAGAAGTGGTAATGAAAATTAATTTGATTCCTCCTATTTTTACCACTGCTGAGGTATTGTCTTTATTTTGATCTCTTACGGGTCCAATGAAGACTAATCCAATCCTGCAGCACAGTGTTCACTCCCATGTAGCTGTAGCTGCTTGTAGGGACCTGTCAGGTGTGGCACAAGGTGTTTAGTGGCAAAAACAGAGTGTCTGCTTACACTGGTTTTGCCATTGAAGAGGCCACAGCTGAATGAGGCTCACTGACAGGGTAAGTTGTGAACACTGTGCCCAGTCTGAGCTCAGACCAAGCCAGGAAGCACATCGCTGAGTCAGATTCATTTTTACAGATACAGACACGGTCAGCTCTAACCTTTCAATTGCAAACACATCTATTCTACACCTGCAGAAACAGACAGTGGAAGGACCCAGTGCTTAAATATAAACTTCTGAGAGCTGAGATACCTGATCTGTATGAATTTGTTGACAGCCATGGTACCTTCTCAAAGGAAAGACAAAAAATTCTTTCTAGTTATTTAGGCAGAAGTAGATGATTATACAACCCATTCTCAGGTATCACAATAATTTAAAAACAGTAAACAATTGAACAAACAGGCAGATTTAGTTCCAGAAACAGATGCAAAGTGGGAAAGCAAAGCTTTCATATGTGCATCACAGAGGTTTTGTCTTGTGCCAAGATCAGTGCTATTTGCACATCTTAGTGGTTTTGAGATGTGCTGCTTATCATTTGCAAAGCCTGTCAGAAAACTGAGACAAAAATAGGAGGAGCTGTAAGAAGTCTTGCTCTGCAACCAACCGATGCTCTAGACATGAAGACTACCATTTTCTGCATAAAGACAAAGTTAGTGCAAGGAAGGATCTAGCTGTCAAAGGGAGTTAAACCTGCTGCAAAAAGCTGGATAATTTAACAAGCAGAGAATCAGAAATTGTTGCAGTCTTTTCACAGGAGACTTTTTAACTGCATATTTGGAGCAATGTACTTGCTTGGTTTCAAGCACATTTGAGACAGGTCCCTGAAGTTCTTTCTGTCTTTCTGTTGTGAAACCAGTATGCTTATTGCTGTTCATAATAACTCGGGGATTCAAACCATCACTGCCAGGAGCTGTGGGCTGCTTAAACTGGCCATTTAGCAACAGTCATGTACCTATATACCCCCATCTTATAATTTCATGTCAACACTAATTCCCTGAATAGTGAGATTGGAGGGTCTGAAAAGTAAACACTTTGATTGCCACTGGAAACTCATGGGATATAGGGAACAGTGAAAAATAAGCATCTGGCTCTGACAGTGTGCTCCCAGCACAGGGCTCTGTGTCTGTCACTGTGGGTGAGTTCATGCCTCCAACGACAGCAGCTTTGCTCTCTGACCCTGCAGCAGATTCCCAAATGCCAGCAAACACAAGAGGCAAGGCAAAGTCAACATACACACTAGCAGTGTCAATAGAGAACTTCTTTCTGAGGAGGAGGCATGGGCCACAGGGCTATGCTGCTCTTTTGCTGATGTATTTGAGCCTGTGAGCCCTAGCTGCCGGGGGGCAATGCTGTGACTGTGCGTATACACTGTACAGCACCTCTCTGGGGGGCAAAGGGCAAAAATGCTGAAGACAGAGGAGATGAGCCCCATCTCACAACTCTGCAGTCTCCTTAAAAACATGGAGGAAGGTCAAGAACTGCATGTGGATATGTTTGTTTGCAAAGATGCACACAGCCCACCTTAAAAACCCTGAGAAGTGTTTAGGTCATTCTGTTGTTCTCATAACCTGAAAAGCTTAAATCAAGCATTTACGGTTTGATTCACAGAAATTAAGATATACAGAGAACTCCTAATCAAAGTAGCCATAGTCCTATGTGCCACTTAAATGTTTCTATAGACAAATCCCTGTTTGCAGCCTTCATTTGTTCATGAAAATGATTTACACTTTTCGCTCTGGACACAGTGACTGCAAATGAAGGCATGCCTTTCACATGTGCTCTTGTTTATGGGACATGGTGTTCACTTTTTTAAAATACAGTCCTAGGTCAGTGGACTGAAGGAGATCGGTCACTGCCAAGGGCTTTAAAATGTGTTTTGTCAATAAAGGTTACTTTGACCCCGTGTGTCCTCTAACAAGGCAATAAGATCAACATAACTATCTGTCCTGTAATGCTTTTTCATGAGGCTGCTCAGGGTGAAACAAGGTGCAATTAATTTCTACCTGTGGTAAATAAACTGAAAAGCCAGAAAAACAATCTTATTATGTAAAACCTCATTTGAGAGAGTGTTTGCCATGTTTTTGTGTTTCAACCTAATTATGTGAGACTAAAGAAGATACATATATTCTGGTACTAGTTTCCAAATGTCAAACTGTGATCCTACCATTCTCTTGGAGTCAAAGTCATAAGTCCCTTCAATCCATTTCCAGTAGGAGTAGACTACTCACTTGCAAGAAAAGAATTTCCTAAGAATCACAATTTGCGGAAATAAAGCCATTTTCTAAAGGATATGTATTTAGCAACCTGGACAAAAATGAGAAGTGGGCCCAAGAGAACCTCACAAAGTTCAACTAGTCCAGGTACAAGGTGCTGCACCTGTGTGAAGACAATCTTAGACATGAATAAAGTCTGGGAGAACAACTCACTGATAGCAGCCCTGCAGAGCAGGCCTTGGGGTTTATCATGGATGAAGAGCTGGATGTGACCTCAACTGTGAGCTTGCAGCCCCGAAATCCAATTGTTTCCTGGGCTGTATCCAAAGCAGCATGGCCAGCAGGGTGAGGGAGGGAATTCTGCCACTCTGCTCCGTTCTGGTGAGACCCCACCTGGAGTGCTGCATCCATCTCAACACGAGAAGGACTTGGACTTGTTAGGGTGGATCCAAAGGACACCACAATGATGATCAGAGGGATGGAGCATCTCTCCTACTAAGACAGGCTGAGGGGAACGGGACTGTTCAGTCTGAAGAAAGAGAAGGCTTCAAGGAGACCTAACTATGGCCTTCCAGTACCTAAAGGGGGCTTATAAAAAAGAAGAAGAGGGACTTTTTATAAGGCCAGATAGTGACAAGGCAAAAGGCAATGGTTTTAAACTAAAAAAAGAGCAGGTTTAGATTCACTGTTAGTTTTTTACTCAGAGGGTAGTGAAGCACTAGAACAGGATGCCCAGAGAAATTGTGGATGCCCTATCCCTGAAAGTGTTTGAGGCCAGGTTGAATGGGACTCTGAGGATCCCAGCCTAGTGAAAGGTGTTTCTGCCCATGGCAGGGGGATTGGAACTACATGATCTTTAAGGTGTCTTCCAACCCAAACCATTCTGTGTTGGTTCTATAATTCTAGACAATTGCTGTGTAACTCTACTTGCACTTGGTCTGCAGGACAATCTGTGGATCTCAACAAGAAGTACCATGTATTTATTCTTCCATTCCACTCTGAGAACAGAGTGCATGATGCTAGTGCAATTTGCATGTAACAGTACATTTTCAAAAAAGGTTTCCACACACAGTTTTAAAGAAATCACTGCATGCATACTTGTGCCTTTTTACAAAATGTGCACATAGCTGCAGGTGATCTTTCAATAATCTACATTTGTAAATATGTGCATCTCTGTGTCCATAAAATCAGCTTGTGCACCTGTACTCTAGTGAACATCACAGTAGAGCTAATGAAGATTCCTTGCAAAACCCATCTTGTGAAGGTGAAAAACTCATACTGGTAAGGCCCTGAGAAGTTGACTGATCACCTATTGTGATTTTTAGAGAACACTGGCTAAACTGAGTGTCAGGTTATAATTCACATCTGTGTTTTTTCTGAGTATATTTGGTAAGTTCAAGGTCTGTATGAGTATACTCAAGTGCACAATATTTTTGCCTGACCAAAGCTCCTTGAAAACAATTTTGCTTTCCTCCCTGGCTGCTTTCCTCAAGAAGGGGTGACATGGATGAGCTATGGATGCCTCTTCTCTCCATTTGATAAGCCTTGAGTGGGCATGAGACCTGTGCCCAAACTTGCGCAGTTCAACAGGAAGCTAGACAGACCTTCACAGTGGGCAGAGTGGCAGCTCTTACAGTTAATGCAGCAGAACTTCAAAGGGTGCTACTGTAGTTACTGAGGGATTGACCTCCAAATTCACGTTTACAAACAGCTGCCAAACACATGGTAATCATGCAGCTTACACAGTAGGTTCAGCACCTACTGCCCAGTGCCAGGGTACTAAACTCAGAAGGCTTTAATGAAGAAAACAAGGAGAGTCCGTTGTATTTTGGATTCCAGCTCTTGCAATGTGTTTTGTGCCTGAAAAGTCAGCACTGGAAACAATTACTGGGATGTAAATGATGATGGCCCTGCTTCCCCAGTACCCTGAGCAGCACCCTGTCTGTGGCCAGTACCTTCTGTAATTGCAGAGGGTTATTTTGCAGCATGTTACTAAGCAAGTTCCAGCTTCCCTGTGTGCTTGCAGAAAAGGAAACCAAGATCTCTTTTCTTCCTCTCGTGATCATCAGCAGGCATTGTTTTCACAGGGATCTCGAATATAGGGACAAACAACGATGTAAATTGTGCAATTTTCACAATATTACTTCTGTCGTTTCCCTCAGCTGCCTGAAACCTCTTTTGCTCTAAAGGGAAAGCCACAACACAGGACAGTTTGTACATAAACAGGGTGGTGCAGTGTTAGATGAGCAAAAGCCGAGCTGAATATTGTAACTCGATGCTGTCCTAGTCATCAGTTAGTGTGGGAGGTGGGAAGCTGTTTCCTCTCTGCAAGCATTGCTGCTGTTGGGGGTTTATTTGTCAGCACTTTGTATCCAGGAATAAGAAGCTGCTCATTGAAAGAACTGTTACTGTTTTCTAGCTCTCAGGATACTGTCCTAACTTATTCCCACCCTCCGNCACAGCATTTTGCCAAGAGAAAGTTTTGTCATTGACCCAGGGAGAGACTGAGACTTCACCAGAGTACAAGAGTAGAAGGGAATGGTATCATTCTCTCACACCAAGTAAAGTCAGCTCCAAGTATTTTCCAAATTGGTGGAGACTAATAAATATAAACATGATTTCTCAGGGCCCTTCGCAAATGCTGAACGTACTCAATATGATTAAGTGATAAACAACAATGCTGGCGAGTTTGCATTTGGTCTGCTGTAGCAATAACATGGTGTCCTGCCAGCAACAGCTCAGAATGCAATGCTGGGAGAGCAGGAAACTAGTGGGAAAGAAAAAAAAATATGCAAGCCTTGCCCTTTATGCTTTGCTGATGGAGAAAAATAAATAAAGAGCACAACCTTTCACAAAGGGCTGACTCTGGATCACTCTGAAGGGCTGGACTGTGCATGAATCAGTAGAGCAAGAGGTGAAGGCTCAACTGCTGCTCAGAAAATAGCCCCTCAGCAAAATGGGCACTGGTGTTTTATCTCTTGCTTATTAATCCTGCCACATAGATCTGATATCATAATCCCTTCCCTTCTTTTATGTCTTAATCTCTTCCCCAGCCTCCAATCTATAGTAAAAGCACATTGGCCAAAAGGATGGGAAACTGGATTTGGCCTAAAGAGACCAGTAGCTAAATGAGCAAGCTCTGATTTCCTAGAAGGTGTAGTAGCATCCTTCCCCTCAGTAAAGTTGTTTCTGCTTTAAACAGTAAAAGCAAGACTGGAAGCATGACAAGTCAGTGCTGAGTATGGGCCTTCTATTTTTAAACAATTGCTCTCAAGAGGCTGACCAGTTTGTGGCTAATTCCTTGCTCCCAGAGGCCAAGGACTAGTGAAAAATATCACTACCCATCTTGCATGAGTCTGTGGCCTCAAGGAGGCCAAGGAGGACAAGGAGGGTAGAGAAGCAGGAAAGGTGGACAGTGCATGGCAGGAGACGACCAGCACCACTGGGCTGCCAGTGTGCAAAGCACTTCTCAGTTGTACTCCTGCAGCCCAGTGACACTTCAGGCAGCCTCACAGGGAACATGAGGATCTTGGAGAGGAAACCTGCCAGAATTAGTTTANTGCAAATGCCTGAATCAGTACTTTTTAATGCTGTGGCAGGAGGAAAACTTCTCCCTGGGGTCACACCAAAGCAGTGGTGCTTTTTCTCAGTACTGCTCTCAAGATGTTGGGAAATTCATCCTGTGAACTTGCACAGTCATGCACTCACTGCATTTGAATAAACATTGTTCTTTTCTTACTTGGGTTAGCTCTGCTCACTGAAACCACATCCACTTTTTATGCTGGCTGCCTGTGCTGTAAACTAACACAGTGATGTCTAAAAAAAACCTCAGAGGCCCTTTATTGAGTAGACTGCAAGTTACTTTCTTCTTCCCCATTCCTATATGAATAGATAACGTCCTATGAGGAACTACTACAGAACTCTCATTTTCATTTTTGCCTTTCTTCTCTGACCCTCTTCATTTCACAGCGTCTCCCTGTTTATACTTCCTACCATGTTACCGTAGCCCTCAGCTATCTCCCCCTCTCAAAACAGCCGTAACAGCTTTTCCTCCCTTTTCTACTGACACCTGCATTCATGCTTCACTCCAACATCAATGGTGTAGCATGTACCTGTCTCAGTGTGTGGTGAGCTGTCTGAACGTACACACGCTATCACCACCTCTCCTGCTTGTGGAGTTGTCAATATTGAGGCTTGGCGTGGCAACAGGGTGCACAGGCACAGTGGTACTTCCTCGCAAGCTGACAGACAGAGCCTCTGCCTCCATACTCCATGGGCTGCCATTCACACTCATTTGAAGTGAGTCAGACATCATTGCCACACTCACCTCCTGATGAAGTCCCAGATTTGCACCCCATAAGCAACATACAAGACAGAAATCCAGCACTCAGAGACGGTAGCCAGGTGGAGTCAGTGACACTTTGTTACTAGAAATGCCATAAGATTTGTGGTCTTCCTTGCAAAGAAATATCAGTCTAATTTTGCTACCCACCAGGGTTTTCATGACCTATAAGAAGACTTTTTTTTAAGTGGCAATTATTCTTGCATCTCTTCAGATGGGCATGGTTAAGTGAGTCTTCCTTGGCCCAGAGAGCGGGTGAACTGGCTTATTAATCTGTCCCTTAAAAACACATTTTAAGTGTACAAGATGTAAGTCATAATTACGATCTGTTCATCAGCAACAATCAAAAATGCCTCAAAAGAAAAATCCTGTCAGCAAAAGTCAGCATATTGCTATTTACCAGACCTACCAAAGAACAAGCTGTACATGAAACAAATGCTATCCTGCCTCCATAAATAGTCAGGTAACAGCCATGGAGACCACAGGAATGGTTGCATGGGGGAGAAATCAGCCTTTGTCCCAAGCCTTGAGGAGAAGAACTTAATAATGGGTTTTTTCATGTACCCATGGAGTTCATGTGCGAACAAGAGGGGTAAGGCATCTGTGTAGCTGCATATGTGGCAAAGACTTTGTTAACAATCTCTGCCTTAGGTTGTTTATAAAGGCAGATATTTGGCATAGTAGTAAGAAACTGAGAGTAGGTGACAGGGTGTACACTGGTATTTTTCTCTTAGACTAATTAATGGGCTTAAACATACAGGTAAAAGAAGAGTTGCTCTTGGAAACAACCCAATATGAGATGGAGGCTAGTTTGAATGAGACAGCAGTGTGTCTTGTTGCCTACCCTCCAAATATTGTCACTCAGACTACACCAGAAAAACATGCACCAGGCTCCGTGCCTTGACATTTACTTTGCTCCAGCAGTTTTTTGTTTCCTGTGCAGTAATGGGATTGAAGAAAAATCACTACCTCCCGTGGCAGTTGTAAGATCCCTTTTCAAAGGCCCTTCTCTTTCTCCTCCAAGTGCTTTTACAGGCTCTCACACTGCTGAAAGCTTGCATAACATTGCCAAGGTGTCACAGGTGGAGTGGGAGCTTCAGACGAAGTTTATTAGAGAAGCCCTACTGCTGAGCCACAAGCATACCCTTGCATTCTAAACTCCTGCTCAGAGAGGAGCCTGGGTGCGGTTAAATCCAGTCTTAAGCCTAGACTTTGTCACAGTTTAACTAATTTTGTCTGGCAGGATTTAAAGATGGCAAATCAGATAAATTTATATGACGCTGATGGGTTGCCCACACCCAACCAGCGTCTAGCTGGAGATGTCCCTGGCAAGTTCACTGGAATGCAACCAGCAGGTCGACATTGCCGTCAAGTATGACAGGGCTCGCTGTCCAGTGGAGATACCGTGTCAGCGGAGGAATAAGAAAGGGGTCTTTGTATGGGTTCCAGCAGGTTTAGTCTGGTGGAGGGTCCAGGGACAAAGATAGGGAACAATGGAGGGTCCAGGGGTTTTATATGGGGACAAAAAAAAGGGGCGGAGAGAAGGGGAACAACCAATGGGGAAAGAGAATATCAACAGGGGATTGACCAATGGGGACAATTTAGGGGAGGGGAACACAGGAAACAACCAATGGGGCATCGAAGAAGAAAGAACATACTGGAAACATACATATTCAACAAGGGGAAATACATAAACATGGCGACATATATAAAACTGGGTGGAAATCTCATCAACCAATAAATTGAAAACATGCAAACCAGGAACGATTGGGAACATGGGAAATCGCCGTAACTGAAATGTAGGGGTTAGACTGTGGTGCCTCCGGTGCCTGTCCACCACTCCTCTGAGGTGTCATCCAACGTGGCTTCAGCCACGTGCACCGCAACATTTATATAATATGAATTATTTATGATTAGACAAAAGATCTTGATCAGAATCTTTTACTACACAGTATAAAAGCTAAAACTGCTAGAAGGATAGGATAGGATAGGATAGGATAGGATAGGATAGGATAGGATAGGATAGGATAGTGCACTATATCAAAGCAGTTATATTAAAGCAATTATATTAAAGCTGACAAAAAGAAACAATCATTAAATAGAGATCAATGTAACCAACCTGTATCAACACTTGAGAGTAGGTCTTTCTTCTAGCCTTGAGGAGTATCCTTGGTGAGCGTCCCCCTACCCAAAGGAAGAAACTCCAGGAACATGCTCCAAGAAGGAATATGTTAGAAGAACCTAATGTACCAAAGTGGGCTGGACTTTCATAGTGTAAAGTGATATGAATCTCAGTCACCTGTCTTCAAGTCATTTTACCAGATTATCTGCCAAATCTTTGTCTATCAGGATGTTAGTTCAGGGTTAGTTAGCCAGACTGCTTTTAGCATAATTCAACACCAAAACAACACATGGCAAAAGCACCACATCAACGGAGTTCAGTGCTCCTCCTGCAATGCTGTGTAAGATAACCAGAAATCCTGCAGATGCAATCTGGGAAACAGGCATTGTTTCCACATAAAACATGGCTTCCCTCACATATATACAGAAATTTTTAAGCTTGTACATCTTCTACAAGATTTTTGGCTTGCCTTGATATTTAGGGAGCATCAACAGATGCCCCAAAACACAGCCAAACAAACTTAACATCAGCATGGTCATGGCAGTACCATGGCCTCTTTGGGACTGACAGACTCCTGCTGAAATATGCTGTGACTTTCCAGTGATACTAGACACTAAGATAGTTGTGAGATGCTTTCTTTAGAACTTGTAACTATTTTAGTTAGCCTTTACTACCATTTGCTTCAGAATCTAAAATTGCAAGAACAACGATTACAGTGCTAAGAGGAAGGAAGGAAAATAAAGCTAATAAATTATACCCAGTCTGGATAATCAGACAATTGTTGGACACGTACAAATTAAACCACTCCATATTAGACTTGTACAAGCATTGTCACTACAGAACAAAATTAGAGCTACCACTTTTCTGTATTTACATTGGTTCACAAAAGCGTGCTTATAGTGGAACACTAGTTCCATGTATTTGGGTATTCTTCTCAATTAAATATATTTGGGGAAATGCCCTTGTATAGTCATGAACTTTATCAAATGGGATCTGTGCTGCTCTATGAGAGTCTGAGATTAACCAGCCTGACTTCCAAATATGTGATAAAGGCTGTATACTGACTGAAAGCATTGCCTGGTGCTGGTGGCTGAGATGTGACAGGAAAGAAGGACCTGATAGTTTTAATCAAAGCCAATTATGAGGAAATGGATTATTGTTAGTGTGCATTATCTGGCCGACCTGCAGGAATGTTTTTGTGCTGGAACCAGGTAAAATTCAATGTATCTTAGTCAACTGCTAAAATTAAGTGATGGTCTTGTCTTAGGCCACAGATGGTTGCTCCAACTTAGTCATCTGTCTCTGAAGTGAACAGAAAATGTTAGGCAGCTTGTGACAGGTATTGAACTGAGACCTGAGATGCACTGAAGAAATGTGTTTCTCTTCAGCTGGCAGGTAAAGAAGGAGCCCAAAGTGGCTGAGATAAGACACCCTCCCTGGGTATATCAGGTGAGGCGTCAAGCTCTGGTGGCATACAGTGAGCCAAACAGACCTTGCAGCAAGACCAGAGTGCAAAATATTTAATGATCCAGCCCTTGTTTTGGCACTAAAGAGACCAGAAAACATGAACTGGGTTGCTGATATCAGAAAAGTGAAGCTGGTAGCACCAGTTTGTGGCAGAAGCTGGGCAGCAACTCCCAACAGTACCCACACCACCCACTTGAGCAAGGGAATTAATTCTGTCTTCTGTGCACCTTGTTTCTCAAGACCATGCCAGCAGGCTATTTGGCTGAGAGGGACATTTTGGACATTTTCAGAACCTGTGCGTTATTGAATTGCATATTAGCAAAACACACATTCAGAGATTGTAAAGACAACCATTTAGAGTGAAAACCAAACTGTAAGTTACAGTGGTTCTCTTGATAGAAAGAGGTGACAGCATTATCTCAATCAAAACCAGACAACACTGCTAGTGTTCCAGAAGAGATCAGCTCTTTATGAAATACAGAATACGACACACCTCTCACCTCAAACAGTTTACAAAGAAAGGCTTTGACCTGTCAAATAAGTGAGCACACATTTAACCTCTCTCACTTTGAGCAATGGGAGCCAGTGGAGTTTGTGACCCTGACTGATAGAGACATGTACTGTATTAAGACTGGGGTTTAAAGTCCTAATCCAGTGTGAGAAAACATGGTGAAACCAGTGACATTCCTCATGCTCCCCAAGATGAAGAGCTAAATAAAAAATATGCTTTTTCTGCACTTCCAGGGAGGGATAGTGCTCTCTAGGTTGATCACAGGTAGCTGCCGACAGACTTTTTGCTGTGCTGATTGAGCTCACTTACTGAAAATTTGGGTTCCTGCACTTCACGTGTTTCTCAGCTTTGCAGACTGACCTGTTCATCTGCAAGTGGCTGCAATAATATCAGTCTTTCATTATACTGTCCCCCTAAAATCTTTTAATAATCATTGGATCAAATGGATAACCAAAAGTACACAGCATGTGGAGACTGTTGGTTTTTAACCAGCCCCATGTTGTGATCATGAAACATGCTGTACCTTAGCAACTAAGGCTTTGAATGTGTAGCAAGCAGAACATGCATGTAAGAGCTGCATGCAAGAGAAACTGAGCTTGACAGAAGAGACTGAGACAGCCTGATGAAGAGCAGTGAATAGTAATACTGAATAGAGTATTCACTGGGGACATGAGAAGTCCATGCTCTTCTGTGAATAATTTCTAGACATTCATTTGTGTGGTCTCATTAGAAATTCCCCAAGTGGGGATAACACATATATCTTGGGTCAGAAAGTGCTTTTTGCATGACAGAGAAGAGACATTTCTTGGAATATAATTTCTGCAAGAAAAGTAAAATGAAATTTCACTGAATTCCTCTGACAGTTTTATAACCAAACTAAAAAATCAGATTTCAGACACAACCTTCTATTAGAATACTACTGGTCTCCAGCAGAGAGAGATAAGTAATAAATATAACTGCTTTAAGAAAGTTTACTGAATGTCTACTTAGATGCCATTTTGTTCCCATAAAATACGTAATTCATCTCCTTTTTATGTTCCTGCAGAATATGTAAAATTGGGATGCTTGCTGTTCCCACCAGCACAAGGTCTCAAGTCCAGGGTACAAACAGTTAAGCTTCAGCAAAATAAAATCGGAACAGCCATGTAGGTATCATATTGACTTATGAACTATCTCACTCATTGTACTTCTTCTTCATACTGCAATGAAAATAAGACCCATTGTATCCCCCCTTTTCTTTCCCCCTGCCCCCTGCCTTTGTTGCATTTACTTCTATCAAAACCTGAGTTCTAAAAATCACCTTTCCCTCCTCTGGGTTGAGCTGACCTTCTGCAAATGGACCAACTGCAGGGACTGATTTGCACACTACTGGAGTTGTATCCACTCCCTGCTCTGCCCATAGACAAAAGGCAGGGAAGGAAGCCTGGACTGTTAACTCACTCCTAGCTCCATTGGTTAGCCAGGGTTTTTTCCCTGGTACTTGGTTTTGCAGGCCACTCAAGCAGATTATGAATGTTCCCAATCTGTGTTCCTTTCAGCTGGCTTTCAGCATGGTAAGGATGTCTGGAAAAGGAGATGACTACAGGTATGACTCAATGCCTGCTAAGATTCACCAGGAGCTTTTCCAAGTTGGCTTTATTGGGGATTATGCTTTAAGACACTTGTCCAGACAGTATATCCTCAGTAAACCACCACAAGTGAATCTAGATGGATCCACAGGCTCCAAAACTAGCTGGTGGTCAGGTTTCCATTGACTCGGAAGGTGAAAACCCACAGACAGGCAGCACGCACTGCCAGGCTCCTCCTCACACCTCACCAGACCTCCTCAAGGCAAGAGTGTTCCTGGAGGTTTTGTCTGTGTCCCCTGGGCCTGCTGGTGTGCCAGCAGTGCAGAGATGGTTCTGCATTCTCCAGAAGGGCAGCCAGGCAAGCAGCAGTGCTGCTGCCCTTAGCGTGAGCTTGCAGCAGCAGGGCTGGCTGGTGGAAAGGACAGCCTTCTCCCCTCCTCCAGCAGCGTGCCCCGGCCACTGTGTTGGGGTTGTGAAGAGCTGGAAAGAGGTCAGGTGCGTCATGCTCTGTGGTTGCAAATAAAGGTACTAATTAATGTTTGGGATATGTACAAGATCTTGAATTTAGCAGAAGGCACGCTTACAGTAGAAGAGTAGAGTCTGTGCCCTGGCAGACAGACTCTAAAGAAAAGCAATAGTATGCCTGTTGGTGAAGTCCTTGGTGGACATTTTGTTGGCCTCATCCTCAAGATGCTTTTGTAGCACCATGCCACCCTTTGTACAGTGGAGAAGCCCTGCCCTTGCACATGCTGAAAGGACAGTACTGAGCATTCATGGAGGATGCTGAGAGGCTTTCTAAGTTACCTGGAGATAGTGACAGCATGGGGGGCTGATAGTAGAAAAGAGAAATACACAGAAGGCTCTGAAGCTTGCCTGACACTGCCTCGCACACAGCTGTGGTGTCCTGAAAGCCTCATGTGGATGCAGCCATGGCTCAGGGATGGAGAAGAGGGCACTCAGGGTGCACAGGGACCTGGGGCCTTCTGCAAATAGGGCAGTATTATTCCCATCACACTGAGCCTTTGCTTACCTTATTTTGTGTCCTCACTTGATATAAACCTTTTGCAGCCTCTTTCCAAAATCTGCTGAAAAGACATTCTTAGAAACAAGCAAACTTGGGGCTCTTTAAGGAGTGTGCAGTGCCAGGCTGCCCAAGCCTGAGGACCTTGGAGTGGCTGGCAGCAACCAGAGATCCTGGGCAAGTCTTGGTAGGAGGGCCAGTGGTGTGGGGCAGCCAGCCCTCTTTACTGGGACTAGCTTTGGCCCCACATGGCTGACCATGGCTCGGCTCCATGTCACCCACATCCTTTGGTCCAGCGGGTACACCAGCATGCCTGGGTCTCTGGGCCATCCCCAGAATTGCCACCTCCCTGCATGATGCCTCCAAAATCTGCTTGCTCCACTGTCGCACTGAGCAAAGTTTCACAGCCACGAGCCTGACTGCAGTGCACCCACAGTGACACAGCACTCTGGATAAATTTCAAAGGGGAGAGGAAAGGATTTGGGACATTTTTTTAAATTACTCTCTTTTTGCAAAATAAGATGATCTCACTGATATCTAGGCAACAAGTGTATCTCTTCTGGAAATATCAGGTTACACTCTGGGTTCTGGTGGATGCTTTTTGAAATGTAAATTTCTGAAATTCAAGCTATGGGAGGTGTTGTTTACAAACAAGGCCAAGGAAATCATAAAGCAAGATAAAACTGATAGGACATATAGTTACCTTCATGAAAGCAAGTTTATCAATGGGAAGAGAAAAATTTGTATCCTGACAATGCTAATACAAGCCCAAAACGGTTTTTACATTTACTACACATCTCTGGCTTAAATACTACACCTGTATATGTGATTTACTGTTGATACATTCAGACACCCATTTGAAGAGAAAGTTCCTCAGGAAAAGTAGCCAGTGCTGAAATAACAACGTCAAGGAAGAGAAACTGGCAGCTGTCCATAAAGCTTGCTTCAGCTTACCACTTGTTTCAAGACGCTGTCCTGATGACTGATCACAGGAATGCTGAGGACGCATGATCCAAATGGAGCCGCCACAGACTCTTTGGCCAAAGGATGGAAAAAATAACCGAGCTACCAGTCCGGCTTTGCTCTAATATGTATTTATGCTCAGCTTTGGGGAAGGGAGTCAGCTAAGTAATTGCAGACCTTGTTTATGCATTGTCCTGTTCATGCAACTGCCTGGATCCAGCCTTTTTACTCCTGAACCACTGTGTTCTCACTGCAGTGGCTGCCAAGATGCATTCCTGCCTGTGCAAGAGGCTGCTGCTGCTGCTGCTGCTGCGTGGAGAGAGGGCCTTGGGTGGGCTGCCTTTGGGCAGCTCCCCTTGGGCAATGGAGCAGTTCTGCACTCCCCAGCAGCCTGCACGCTCAGAGAAGTCATCCCGAATGTGGAAACATGCGCCTACTTGTCCCACAGAAAATCCCAACAGGAAAATGGAGGGAGCCGACTCCACAGTATCGCTTTCCACATCCTGCATTTTTTCACCTCTGACCCAAAGATGGGCCAGCAATGACAAAACAGCGAGACAGAAAAGCCAGTTCAACACTACACCAGAAGTCTTTCCTTTGCCCCTCCCTTTCTTCATACTTAAAACTTTCAGAGGATTAGCTTTATGTCTGTGCACCACTTTAATGGCCATTAGAAAAATGTTTAAGTGTTTAGGGAGAATGCATATCACAAATAGGTTTCTACTGGCAACCTGAACAGAATAATACTCACTTTCAAGATGCAGCCCTTTATTAAATTATATGCCTCCCAGCCTCCGCAGAGCAACATTACTGATATCCCTGCAAAGGTTCAAGCTATATAAGTAGGACGCAGAGAGCATAGACCAGAACTGCAAAGAGATCTGTTTTCTTGATCCTCCTGCCAGCAGGGATTTTCTCGCATGCCTGATAGCGTGTAAGCACTGTCACATCATACTCCTCTGTGTGTCATTCTCACTCATAGGTCTATGAGCAGAAGCAGATAAAAAGACCCCAAGCAGCACTGTAGAACTGAAGATCAAAGCTGCAGAGCTTCCAGCATGACATGCTACTCTAGAAACCTGAAAGATTTTTTGATGACAAGGAAAGGGGGTCATATTTGGAAATGTAGGAAAGATGGATTAAAGGAGGACATAACCTGAACTTCTCTAACTTATTATAAAGGAAAAGACAAATGAATCCATAGACACACAGTAGCAGTGAGCAAAATTCAGTGACCTGTCACATAGGAAAAACATTAAATGCAAGATTTTGCTGTGGTTTTGTTCTCCCCTGCAGATATCTTCTTCACCGAGATGGGCAGCTTGCATTTTACCCTCAGTAAAGCATATTGCAAGCTTAGCTGTGCCCTGTTTATGAATTGAACTTATCTTCTGGCAACATCTTAGTAATTCACAAGTATTTGGTAAATGGTTCGTATGACCAAGCCCTAGCCTTTAATTGACTCACAGGTTATTTACATCAACAATTTACTATAGCAAGCACTCACCTTAAATGTGTGGGCTGTCTTTGTTCTGTGATTACATGATTGCCAATTTTTAAAGAAGAGGAGCAGAGCCATAGGGAGTGATCAAGCACCTGACCAAGGAATAACTGGCTGAGGGACAACACCACAAGAAACTTCTGCATCTGGCTGACATTTGACAACTACAGAGATTTTTCTGAACTATGTCAAAATACTTAGCTTGTGAGTTTATTCACCAAAGAAAAAAAGTACAAATCACTTTTTTTGATTTGTCTTGGGTATGCTTTGCTGCTGAAAAAGTCAACAATCTGAGCTAATTTGCTACCTAATAAATAAGTGCAGATCAGTGCAATTGTGTCTAGTGTTGTAATGAGCCAAATAAAAACTGGTGTAATGGACCAGTGTGGCTCAAGAAAGGCAAGGTGTGTTTTCCTACAGAAGACAATACACAGAGCAGCTTTTTGAGCACATTTTGGGAACCCCAGACTATAGCATGTAACATGAACATCACTGCACTGTCTGGGACTGACAGCATCCATGGAAATTTGAAACAATTTAAGAGTAAAGCATGCAAGAGGAGAAAAAGAAAGAAGGGTGGAGTATGGGCTTTGCAAAAGCTCCATGTCTGCATTTGCAGGGGCTCTGCCGAATGAGGTAGGTCCTGTAGCCAGACAAGCATTGGCAGGAGCCAGCATCAGGGAACAATATCAAGGAAGGGAGGAGCAAGCACGGATCAAAACAGAGCAGAGTGCATATGGGTTTCATGTGAGGCCAAGATGTCTTTAACCAGGCAGGAATGCTTAGGGCACAAAAGACTTTTAATGGTTTTTGCATATGCAGACCCACACACTGGCTGCAGCAGGAGACAAGAGCAATGTGGAATGCTTTCCAAACATCTGCAAACCAGTCACTGCTCTTCCCCAGAAATGCTCTCCGGTCACCCAGTGGGTGGGAACAGCAGAAGCCAAGAGAAGTGTATCCTTCATGGGTACACACCTGAACTAAATTTGGCCAGGTCCTTCTATCAGAAGGCTCTGTTACCTGATCCTCAATGACATTGAGAGCTGATCTGTGTTTCTCTGGCCTTAAATGTGTCTTTACAAGCCATTTGGGAACTAAGATGAAAGGGTGAATTAACTCATGGCAGCTCCAGGAGATTGGTAAAGGAGGATGTGACCTAACAAGGCTTTCCTCCTCTGTCCATTCTGAGTAGTGATCAAGCAGCTGAATTTCCCTTGAGTATCAAGGTCCAGAAATAAGTATGGCTTGAGAGCACCTGCAGAATAGGAAGGCTAATGGGTAATTTATGGGTGAAAAGACGGGGTAAAATTTAGATTTGAAAAGTTTACTGGAAGCCATCCAGTCCACCATCCTTCTCAAAGCAGGGCTAATAAACTCTGAAATGAGACTAGGACCATTTTTTGTCAAGCTCTGAATGTCTCCAGGGGTGGGGACACCCAGCATCCTCAGTGTTCAACGCCCACTAGGAAAAAAACTATTTCTCTTTATAGCTTGTTCCAATTTCCCTTGCTGAAATTTGTGGCAGTTTGCCTCTCATCCTCCTGCTGTGCAGGGCCCAGCAGGGTTTGGCTCCCGTCTTCACTACAGCCACCCATTAGGGAGTTGACAGCAGCAATTGATCAAGCACTCCAGTCCCCTCATTGCCTGGACTTGCTCCAAGTTATCGGTATCTTTCATGTGCAGGACACGGGACTCCAGCTGCAGCCTCGTCAGTACTGAGAAGAGAGGAAAAAACACATCCTCCGAAGCAGGCCAGGGTGCAGTTTGCTTGCTGGATGGCCCACACAATGTGCCAGCCAGTAGGACCCTCACCACCTTTTCTGCAGGGACACTGCTCTGGACTATCAGCCCCCAGCTCACCCTGTTGCATGAGGTCATGCCATCCTATATGACAGGTTTTACATTTATTGCCATCAGGGGGTTGCCATGAGCTCCAGCTAGCTGAGGTGACCCTGCACAGCAGTACTGACATCTTCAGTAGAGCCCACTCCTCAACAGTGTACCCTCAGACCCAGAGTGTTCTCATCCCAGCATGTTGCACCTTGCCAAGGCTGGGACAAATGTCCAAAGCTTTGGGTGGTAGAAATGAGACCCACCACACTTTTCCCATTGCCCATTGGCTTCATATGTCCCTTCAACACACAGTAACTGTGGACCAGCTCCTCCTCCAAAGGAAAANACATGTCTTGCGTGAACATTTTCAGACCCATTACTGGTAAGTTCACAATGCTTTCAGCTTCCATTGTAAGTATGGGGGGGTTTTTATGCATTTTTACAAGTAAAAAATTCCTACGAAATATTTGTTGTCAGTTTTAGACATTTACTTCATACTCCCCGAGGATTTTTGCTATACACAGAATTAAAATAATCCTTTTCAAAAACTCTTCCCTCGTAAAATGCATATTAGTTGCCCATCGCTCTTCTTTCCTTTGAGGCACAGCATCCTTAGAGCAGAAGTTGTTTTCTGCTGGCTGATTTCCTTCAGTGTTGCACAGTTAGGTTTATCATTTCTCTTTTTTTTGTTTAGCAATTAGTTTCTCTTTAGAAGTACCCTCATAATTTCAATATATTTTCACAATGAAATTTTAAAGAAAAATTACAGAAACTGCAGGCCTGCAATATTTGAGAAAAGTGTTCTGGATCTCAATTTGGCTTTCTTTCTAAGGTGAAACAATACATTGGCAAAACTAATTTCTAAACATACCCAATAGCGATATTTTCCCCTCACAAACTAGTTTCAAAGCTTAAGATGACATGCATCTCACTGCGTCAAGAGACAGAACACAAAGAAGTTACTTTCCTCATTTCTCCTTTCTTAAGATGAGATAATGAACCAAGCCCATAGTAAAAATAGCTGTGGACCCACTACTCTCTTCTTTAGGTCAAGATTTTTAATTCCTTTTCACAGAGTGCAGTTACAGAAGGATATCAGAATCTGCAAGTATGCTTTTGCGCTGAAATTCTTACTCCAGTTTAGCTGACAGAAGGCTTCAAAAACACAGATGAAAAAACTATCATGAGCTCCAGACCTTGACCTGCAGGCATCATCCACTGAGCAGTCGATTTCTTAAGGAAGGTTACTTTGTCCTTGCCTTCAGCTTACCCTAAAGAGAATATGGCTGGTGGTTTTGGCTCACAAAACTCCTTTTCCGCAGAAAGATTGTAGTGACCCTGGGTTTTGTTTAGGATTCTCAAGAAGTCAAAGTCAACCTGGACAGAGTTCTCTTCACAGCATCTACCCTCTTAGGGCAAGCTATATACAAATCTCATCCAATACAGTTTTCTTCCAAGGCACTAGAGAAAAATATATCCAATCCTTCACAAGAAAAAAAAAAAAACAACACAGCAATATCCTTAGGAAAACACAGTGGTGGAATTACAATTATCTACATTTTACTGAGACTTGCCAGGATATTGTCCCCTTGCCAGGTCCACCAAAACCTTTGGAGAAAAAAGTCCTTTCATTGTGGGCAAAATATCCCTCTACACACAGCTAGTAAGTAACACAAGGGTCAGATTCTGGGCAGGGATATAATAACAATAATAGTAACAACAACAACAACAACAACCAACTCTGCTAACTTTTGACCATGCTCCAGTTAAAAGAGTTCTAAACAAAGGAGCACCACCTCACAACCACATGGCTTATCCTGGCTGCTGGTCTCCACTGATCACCCCTGGCATCCAATGCAATTCTAGACTAGACTAGTTCTAGACGAGTGTCCCTGTACATGTGAAATGATAAAACTACCAAAATAACATTGCTTCTTTTGTATTATTTGGGTGGGAGGAAAAAACCCCATCATGTTTATTCAGCTTTATTTGACATAATTTTGTCAGCTCTTGGCTCCTCAACTTGGCATTCCTGAATACTCAGGGCTCCCTGCTTACTTACCAGCTCATCAACTCTGCTCATCTTCAGCCCTCAGACATCTCATTGCATGCAGCACATGGAGCAGGTCTGCCCTAAGCTTTTCTTTTGTGAAGGGTAAACTGTTCCTAAATTTATAGATAAATATCTTCCCAAACTTCATGGCTGTTTTTTCTTGCAGGGGGTCACATTTATCAATGACCTTGCAGGCTCTTTGAAGAAAATAGAGAATTGCAATCACATACATAATAGTTACATTTCAGTTTTATGTTTCCTCCCTGTTTCATTTTTAATTTTGACTGCATTACTGCCATGCCAGGAAAACATGCCTTTGTCTTTTTCAGCCTGCATGACTGTGAGTGTGGGTGAGTGTGCATAGTTGGAGCGACAACCCACATGCTTACAAGATAGATAGACTTGTTGGCTAATCATCCTGGCTGGGAAGAGAGAGAGAGAGGGAGAGAACAGCAGCTGAGGTAACTGTGCAGGAATGCAGAGTACCCAGCACTCATGCCATGCTAAGTTTCAATCCCCCACGCACACTCAGAAAACTAAAACTGCATATTACCATTGCCATTGAGGTAGAAAAGGTAGACCGTAAGTCTTGGAAGAGCAGTATTCCTTCTCCTACAAAAAGATGTGTTCCAATTCAGCTGTAGAATCTGAAACCCGCTTCCCTACTTCCTCTTTCACACACTGTGTAGCAAAATCAGTAGGTGCCATTTATGGTGGGTTTTCTTGTCCTGCTGTGCTTTTTGAAGGGAGCTGCACACAATGCCTCCATAAAGGAATCTAGTATTTCAACATGAAGACCTAGGTGCCGCCTCTAATTAAAAGTACATACCACAAGTAAACAGAGAAACATTTTCCAGGAGGAGGAGAAGCTAAGCAAAGCTGGAGACAGTTAAACCATAAGGGAGATGTTTTTATCCTACCCAACAAAGAGAGACATATCTTGGCTACACCATGCCCACATCTTCCAAAAGGGTATCCAGCATAGGTACTGAGTGTTTCAGATCCTTTAGCAACATGAGCTGCACTGGCATGATGCTTATAAAGTCTCGAGGTCACAGTTCTCATTATCGTGCAAATAACCAGGGAAAGTCAAGGGTGGGATCAATCCCAAAGGACTCCAAAGCATCCATGCAGTCTCCCAAGGGAGACAGTAACAAAGTGACAAATTTAGCTCTCATCTCATCACATTGAATTGGACAGAGCTACCACCACAGCAGTTTGGTCCAATGTTTACACTTCCCTATTAAAGTTAAGCACAACATCCCTCCTTTTTCAGCAGCAGCACAATCTCTGTGAATTATATAAGGGTGGCAGTTCGCAAAACTGCTTTCAGTGGCTTCTCTTTCTCTCTGACTTTCTACTCTGTAACAATATCCTACTATATAAATACATTCATAAACAGAGGCCTCATGGTTCCTTTAGCTTCTGCAGAATTTTATATTTCTCCAGTGTTATTGCATGTTCTTGATAATGACCAACACCATATACAGAGGAGAGGTTCTCCTAATCCATGCTGGGTTTTCTGGTTCTCTCAGGGGAATGCAAAATTCAGTGGTTTCAAATGTCCAGACCTGTTCTGCTTATGCCTGAAAAAATGATGGTCAAGAAATGAAACCTTCCTAGAGAAAGAGCAAGAGTTTTTCTGTTCGGGCGAATTTGTGACAACAACAGACTGACAGTCCTCACAAAAAGGGCCAGCTAAAGTTAACCCTTGTGCAGTTTCATTCATATCTCTCTTCAAGCCACACAGCAATGACTAATATGACTGGTGCTCCTGTACATGTAAAGTGATAGGGCCCAAAACAACATTGCTTCTGTTGTATGATTTGTGGGAGGAAAAAACCCATCAGGTTTACTCAGCTTTATTTGACATAATTTTGTCAGCTGTTCCTTAGCTGGGGATTCCTGAATGCTCAGGGTTCCCTGCTTACTTACAACACCAAGGGTCTATGAAATAATACTGTCTTAGCCAAACACCTAAAGAGGAAAATGTTTCTTGAAAACTAATAGAGATGGCATTTTGCTGCAAGTAAAACCTATTTTTTTGTTCTGTTTTGTTTCAGACAACAGCTGTCTTCCTGCATCTTTGCTCAGGTCTACAGGCTGAATTCAGAATTCAGGAAATAAGTTGCAGCCTTTGCCTTTAAAGTCTCCTCTGACCTCTGTCCCGCCACTATCAGAGAACTTAATGCCTGTCTGGATACAGCCATATAGAGACGGGTCAGTAGGCAAAGGAGGCTGAGAGCAGCTGGATCACCTTGCCAAAGGGACTTTTAGGTAGTATAAAGAGATCCCATCCCTGGGATCTCTTCAGCTTTTATAAGGTAGTACAAGCCTCTAGTTGGTGAGATTAGATGACACTGGAAAACACCTGGACTGGAACTTGGACCTCAAGAATTGACATTTTGTATTTTTGTTAAACTTCCAAGCTGCAAGATACTTATACCTCTTCTTTGAACACACCCACATCCTCATCTTGGATGCATCCAAGCATCCAGCTTTTCACAGAGAGCAGTCCCTGCCCAATCACACCAAAACCAACCTTTTCCTGACACACACATAGAACTTCACCTCCCACGTCTCTAAAGGGTTTCTGGTTATAGTTTTTTCTTTCATTTCTCCAAATAAAGTTTATTTGTCTCTCCTCCAGTAGTTTAAGTTAAAGTGTGCCTGCATTAATCAGATACCACTTAACCTTATTACTCAACTTTGGCATTAATAAGGTGGTTATGGTTGCCCTTTTTCTTTCATCAGTGGCAATAGCAGGCATTAAATAACTATCAAAATACTACTATCAAAAGCATACATTGAACAACAATACTTTTTCCCTTAGGCAGTATAGCCCTGCTTGAGTTCTAAAGTATGACGTAATGAGAATAAAAGGCCTTTCTTCCAGACAAAATTAATAGTGAAGGCTTGCAACCCTCTTTTGGAAAAAGCCATACTCATTGACATGGTTGTTGGACTCTTGCAATGATACCTCTGCCTTTAAGAGCAAACAGAATATGCAGCTTTCACTTTCACTCTTCTGAGGAAGAAAGGATCTACAGAAGCAGGCCGCAGGGAGCTGAGCCATCTCCTTCTCAGTTATCTTTATACATTCCACCTGTGAACTGTATTTTTCTGTATTTCTGGGACCTTTTTATTATGATTTTGACCACACACTTGCTATGTATTTATCTCCAGTACCTGAATTTTAAGCATTCAGCCTCTAAATAAGTTATGTTGAAAACATATATTGTTACTGCAGTGCTAGACACAGAAGTTCCCGGGACTGTAAGTTTCTTAGGAGCTTCACATTTGGGAAGGATCCCTATCAGCTTTGCCCTTTTCTGATACCCTTATGTAGACATCTGCTCTTTGTCACGGACAGAAAAAAAATATTAGGCAGGATAGATCTTTGTTTTGAACCTGTATGGTTATGTATTTTGCTGAACTTTGTCCAAAAATCAAGCTGTATTGCTCACTGTTCACATATGAATGTGAATGCTGGAAAAGGTGTTTATGAATGATCAGATATTGCTACAACATTATCTGCAAGATAGAAAACACTGGTAACATCTAAATGAAACCATGAAAGTCAGTTGTAGCAAAGATATATTAATCTAATCCATCCTGCCAATGTCCACTATACCCTATGACTTTTTTTAGGGATTTTTCTGGCTTACTTTTAAAACTTGTTGTAATGCAGCATAGCTGAGTCCATCATTGGTACATCTCATCTAATTGGTATCTTACAAAAATAATAAATACAAAGAATTGTTACAAATAAAAATACACCCCAAACAACTGTAAGTAACTGGAAGGACAATTAATCTTTCAGGAATAGGTCACATCTCAGAATCAACATTTTCATTTTTCTCTTTTGTTGTAATGATTTTTTTTTTAATAACACTTTAGGCATCAATAACTGCATCAAAGAGGGGCATCAGATAAGGAAAACATATTTTCTTAAATATTGCCTGTGCTTTCTAACTGTGTAAAGTCAATCTCTGCTACTTGGAAGCAGAAAGTCTGTAAGGAGTGCAAAAAAGGAGAAGGGCTGGTATTAAGGCACTTCTAGCAGGGATGATTATTACAGGCAATTAGGCTACATAATTGCCCCAGGAGAGGAAATCATCTGCTGCTAAGAAACAAAGAAACCTTAGTTTCTAGTAGCAGCCCCTACCAGCTGATATGCTGCCGCTGTGAAAGGCTTTATGTAAGCATGTTTGGTAACCTCAATTGTGGGTTATATTCAGTTTTCATTTCAGTAAACCATATGCCTGTGGCAGATTAGAATGTTACTGCAGAAGCTGAATCAGGTGGCTGCTTTCTTCTGCACTTATCATTAATGGAAATTTTATCTCCAGCTTGTGGAAGGAACTGCTGCTTCTGAAGTTTCCCACTAGTCTTCTGATATTCTTCATAGCTTCAGGGAGTAATGGGGAACTTGTCCATGTTACACTTTTAGCAGACAAGCAATTGGCTCAGTGTAGATAAATGAGCTGGGCAATGGGGAGCTGAGTGAGGCTGGGGCAGGGAGGAAGCCCATTCCCTTCTCATGGGGCAGGAGAGTGGATGGACTGGGTGGTTTGGCCACCTTGGGATCCCTGGGGCCAAAATACCCCTGAGGCCACTACACCTTTGGCTTCTCAGAGAGTGACAGCAGTGACATATTTCCCACCCTGTTCTGCTTTAACTTCAGCCCCTGCCAAAGAGGGACTGCAGAAACCTCAAGAGGACAACCAAATCTTACAGGCAGGCCCCTAGAAAGCCTGGAGCAGCCTGCTCCTGGACAGGGAAGTTGCACGGATGTGTCTGAAGCTGTGGGCTCTGCAGAGGCAGCAATACAGGATCTGGGCCTAAGGGGGAGAAATGCAGGTTTGGGAGGTGGGGAACCAGTTCTTGCAAAATGTCCTCAACCAGCCGCGGCTTGCGCAGTAACGTCAGCACTTCTGGGAGCAGAGCATGCTCCAGCATCTTCTCCACAGGGTCCTCCTGGATCCAGCCTGCATGGGTTTATTATCGTAATTAACACTGCTATTTGCTTCAAATGACACACCACAGTAAGTTATTAGTAATTCAGGTGAAGGTACAGCAGGGCCAGTCAAATGTTTACCTCGTAAACAAACACCATGTTATTCTTCAGATCCACGCGGATGCTCACATGTAACTTGCATGATGCAGCAGGGCTGTTCCAACGTCCACAATCTCTGTGCCTGTTTTCTCCTGGATGTCTATCTTAAAGGCTGATTATGCATGCTGCCAGATTCTGTTCCTGCAGCTGAATCATTCAGAAATCCTTTCTCCAAAGATGATTTTCTGGAGTCCGTAATAAATTATAAGCACATGCAGCAGGCTTGGCACCAGACAGGACACTGAGCTGCTCTCATCTATCTGGACAGCAACTTTTATAGATCTTGTGGGACTTGGTTATTTTCAAGAGTTCTGGTCCAGCTGGTTCAAATATTCATTGTGGAGCTCCATATAAAGCATTCAGTCCTGCAATCATAGGCATAGAAAGTGTCCTTTTGCCACGAAATTACAGTGGCCATTTTCACACTTGATGCCTCCCACTCAGCCATCTACCTACAGTTGTTCTTCCCTAAAAGGCAGTTTCTACTGCTTCCACATTCAGGCTAGGTAGAGCACCACTAAGCTCCTCTGGCAAACCAGGTACAGAGCAACATGTATTTCTTGGTGGTTAGATATGGAATAATTAGGATGCCAAAACTTTATTATACCATCGCTTTGAAAAGCACCATGCCATGTTACTTTTACCTACTTGGTGAGCTACTCTTGCACAACTCCTTTCCTTCTTGCTTGAATAAATTCAGTGCTACCTCATTGGCTCCTGCACCTCAGATGCCAAACCATGAGCCCTTGACACCAATGAACTGACAACTTTTGAAAACAAACCACAAGACAAATAGTTATTTGAAAATGCAGTCTAGAAGTACGTGCAGAGGAGGTACAAGGGTTGAGAAAACCTTTGCATAGTTTTCTGAGGGTTGCTATTGTTTTTCCACTAAGTGATCTGCCCCATGGGAACTGTGCAATGCAGGCAGACCTTCATAGCACAGCATCGAGTTTGTTGGTTTGTTTCTTCAACTTAAACAGGCAGGCTTGCTGAAAGAGGCAAACCAGGGAATTCCATTCTGCAGAAGTGTCCTAGTGGTAACTTTTCTTCCGACAAAAGATGGAGCAGAGTACACAGAGACAAAATACCTATTTATACAGTGTCAGATTTGAATCATTCTGCATCTTCTTCCTATGTGTATATGAATAATGCTTATGGGTGAGAAGCTGTTTTGCATACACACTACAAGGATATGTGTGCTATGTTTAGTTATATGCAGTGTTTCTCTTCTGGAAATATGTCTGAATTATTTTACAAGTACAACTACCATGATTCAGTGCTAGAGTTATTTATCTATTTTTATTATTTAGCCACCCAGCTCCTCCAGTGCTTCTCAGGACTTTGCTCTAAATCAGGAATTATTCTACATATTATACATGTCTTGAAGAGAAAAAAAATATTATAATATTCAAGATGTGCCTTAGCATGGGCATAAAAACACAACATATTTCCCAATTAAACAATATTTTCACATGTGTTACAGGCCATGGAGAATGGCTATATGCCTGAAAGCTGATTTAGATGTTACAAAAGCAAATAATCAGCACTTTTTAAATGTTATTTAAATCAAGAAACCAGATTCAGAAATGGAAAACATCTCTTTCCAGAGAGCCATGCAGTCTACCTTTGCTGTAAATTAGACTTGATAGCCAGATGGTTGGAGAGACCTGAAACAATTTTTGTCATCACATTTAATAGGCAGAAAGTATGCTTCTATTACCCATGGCCCCATAACACAATCAAAAGCACCTGTTTTTACACTTGTACAATACGGTCTGACTTCGTGATGCAGTGACCTAAGCAAGGCTGAGCCTGCCATCAGTGGGAGTGAGTGATTCCCATCCCAGACAAGATAGGGAGTGTACAGCCCTTCTATCATTCGTCTGCAGGAGGGGCAGCTTCCAAACAACATGTTCATTTAGTACAAACCACGCAGTGCTTCTTACTGCTTTCTTCATCATTTGAAGGACTTCATAGCACTACAGAAACAGAGCAGAATGTGAGACAGAGAGCATCTGTATCAGTGAAAAATGCAACTGATACTTTGGAAAAATGAAGTGCTTTACCATCCTTCCATTTTTAACCACATCCAGGTTCATTCCTCACATACCATAAACGTGTCTTCAACAGCACAGAAGCACCTACTGACATTATGCATTTTTTTGTCGCATTAACTCTTTTATCTGGAAAAATAGCTTAGAGTAAGCAGTTTGCTTTTAACATAGGCAGACATAAAGCACAGAAATGTTATACAAGACCAAAGACAAGACCAATTGTGGTGCTAGTGTACGATCTCATAGTCTCTCACTTGGTAGCTACGATCTCCTACCATGCAATAAGATGCATGACCTTGCACTTATTATATTTTAAAAATTGCTTGTGACATTGCTACAACTTAATTCAGAGATTCAGACATTAGTGTAATGTTTTCTCTTGGGTTACAGTCCTATTCATCCTTATGTCATCTGGAAATCATTTGCAAGTATTTTGTCCCATTACACCTGTGTAGAAAGTCCAGCTGCATAATGAGTGGCAATTGGAGTGGATAGGTTTCACACTGGGGACAGCCCCTGCTTTGGCCAGCACAGGACTCATACAGTGGCTGTCTCTCCTACGGGGTGGCATAGCAGCGGGGTGGGATCACCACGCATGGCTCATGAAGCCACCTGCTCCTCAGGCACAAAGGCATCAGGCCAGGCAAAGCTGTCCTGACGCTGCCAGTTGGGCAGTGCTGGCCTATTACAAAAACTACCTTTGGCAACCACTTCTAGAAATAGTCCCATTCATCGTTCTTGCCTCAGAAACAATTAAATTCAGCAAGCTGCTGCCAAAGCAGATTTTTAACCCTGTTAATTCAAGAGCATGCAATTGTTTAAAACAAATTGGTATGTGTATTACACTAAAATCACTTATTTTGTGAAAAGTAGGCCAACGTACTTCTCTTCTTTGACTGCCAAGACTTGCCTATTTACTCTTAATCAGCAAATAATTGTACTGTATGTACCTCAAGTGTGGTCCCGTGAACTGAATGCGCAATGGCAGCTGGAAAGCATTAGACAGTCCCTTAGAGTATATCTTCTGGCTTGGTTGCTTCCAAGAGAAATCCTCTTTGCATGGCCCAACTCTGTTCTGCTGTGTGAACCAAAGCAGGCTAGCAGGAGAAGATCCACAGATTCATTCCAGCCACTTGACCCATCCAAGCTAAAATATTTAATGCAGATGTGCCCTTATAGTACACATTCTTAAGCAGAGGAGCAAAGCATCAATCTGGTAAGCAAGTGTATGGCTATACAGCTAAATAATTTGATGGATTGGAGAGTTTTAACTCTGGGCACACAGTTGAACATATTTGGTATCTGAATGCACTTAGTACATGTCTTGTTTCTGAAACACAAATTTGAAACTTTGGGCCTTAGCTACTTATGCATTTGAACAGAAGTAACTAAGCACCATTGCTTCATGCTGGCTTCAATAGGATGTGAAAGCTAGATTGCTACAGCTAAGGTACCCCCAAAAAGGGAATGGGAAGCAAAACTCAAATTCACCACTCTGAAAATTCTTAACTTCAAAGTCTAGTGGGACAGAAACACCTTGTGATATTAAATTCACGTTACATGTTCTTTGTTAAATTTTGTCACTATTCTGCAATGGGTTATAATATGTGGGACTTCCTAACAGAGTAATAACAGCTTTTCTCAAGAAAATAATTTTTTTTTAAAGAGGTGGATTTTTTTCTTGCCAGTTGTAGCACACAGGCAACATAGAAACAGTAACGAAACCTTGTATTATTTTCTATAGCTATGTCTCCAATCTAGGGGAAAAAAGCAAGCAAGCAACCAACCAAACCAATTTAAAAAAAAATAGTTGCACAAACTAATTTTGAATAAGCAGTGTGTATTGATACTAACATTGCAAAGTCATGATTTCAAAGTAAAGTCAGCTGTACAGAGAGGATTATACACACAGAAGGAAATAACTTTGTGTTATTTTCAGGCAAAAAAAAGAAAATAAGCATGGCAAAATAATCATGTGCCAGTGCAGTGGAAGACTGGAGAAGATATTATAGCCACTATAATTGTGATGTAGGGGATCTGATCATACTTTCACTGATCCATTCAAATCAGTATTTCACATACACTCCAATAGTCAGAATGTTGTGTATAACGATATCTTACTGCAGAACAATGCAGAATAACAGAAGTATTCACTAATTCAGTATGAAATAATTATACAAGAAATATTAGCTCAGCTTTTTCCATATCCTATTTGTCTCATGTTCAAACTTTACTAAGTGAGTAAATCATAGCTGCCATGATGAAATGGATAAGGAATGAGCAGGAATGAAAAGCAGTTTTCATAAAAACCTGTAGAAAGAATGGCTCTGGTGAGGTGCGTGTACTGTCTGTATAGCCCTGTCCCTCCTCCAGCCTTGGATTCTGCCACTGCTGCTCTGCAGTGAATGAAGTCCTGTGGATGCATAGTCATGAGCCCAGCTGCCCACAGTGTGTGTCCCTACAAGGAACACAACAGTCACACATCCTTCTCCACACATCTCCCTTGCACACACATGTGATGGCATTTGATTCCACTTGTAAGATACTGTCTGCATACTTGCCGTGTTTTAGCACGGGCACACACTGCTCTTTCCTCCTGATGTCAGGGGATCTCAGAGGTGGCATAAATAGATTTGTTGACATGAGCCAGGTCTCCCTTATATGTCAGACAGAGGTGCTACGGCATGTTTCTGACACTAGCAGTTTTGCAAAGATCTTCTCCTTACAGAACATACATTAATTCAAACAGCCTCCACCTATGACTAAAACTCCACCAGTCTGCAGAAATCTAAGCTCCTTCCCTGAGCTTCCAGACCTATAAACACTGTTTATATCATTTAGCATGTGCACAGATTTTATGCAAACTTTATTCTGTGCAGTAGTTTGCCTTCCTCTTCATGATATACATTTTATTATCTTCCTTTTTGTATTTTCTACTCCACAGCAAAGAGGAAGCATTGTTTACAACAACTGTGTGCCAGTATTCATACATGTATCCTGATAAGATGATAATGCAGTTAATATAGCATGTACTAAAACTGTCAGTGATCTGAAGAGACGACTATCTATAACCACAAAGAGAGAAAGGTAAAGTGATGCACAGAAGTGTAACAGGAAGAAAATAGCATTAAGAGAAGGAAACCACATCTGAAGAGAAATTCCTGGCAGTCATTACATTAGGTGGTGAAATAGATACACAGAAAAATGCAAAGTTATAGCTCAAAAAATTTGAAATTAAACTTTATGCATCACTTGATTAAAAAATGTACCTAGAAATATAGTCAGAACAACACCAAAGCTGATGAGTACAATACTGAAATGCACAGTTTTTATCACCTAGTAGCGCACAAGTGAAGAGTTTGATGGAAAGAAAAGCCAGAAACACCACCACTCTGCAACTCCACTCCATGTCCTGCACCTTCTCCCATGTCCCTCAGCTGGTCATGCCCTGAAGAACCACCTTTATTATTAACATCTATTAACTTCAGTCTCCTCCCCAGAGCCCCTGATGCGGCCACCATGGGACAGGACAAGCCAGCCCATGCACACTATGCAACACAGCTGGGAGGTGGGCACCTTGGCAGAGGTCCCAGTGGTTCTGGAAACCTATAGTGCCTCTCCTGGGTACTTCTGTTTTCTGGGAAGGCAAAATACTCAGGGCATATTTCTCACAGACACAAGAGACTAGTGTCCCAACCTCCAGATCCCCCAGGTACTTGACAGAACATCCCAGACATCTGGTGAGCCAACCATCTCCTGACCAGCTGTCCCCACTACAGTCAATAATACCCAAGTCTACTCTCTATCTTTAACAAATGTGTAGTTGCTCTTTGCACAGTTATATATCTGAGCATGTAAAGATGCAGATACCAGCTGCTGAATTTTTGCTACATTAAGTAGCGTTGATCATTACAGATACTTGCAGCAGCACATAACTTGCATGTCAGAGCTGCCTTTGGCTGCAGCGCTGTATTAATAACACTTGCAGGCTAACTCAGTTTCATACAATTTGCATTACAGTGTATTTTCACTGATCTAGAAGGGATTTCAGGAGAATTGTACAGATCACTAAAATAAGAAATTGTGTACCTCTCATGGGGCACAGCTTACAGTTTCACAAGGCTGAAGGAGAAGGTCATCCTCCCATCTTCTATGAGACTAGAGAAAACATCTTCACAAGGGTATTTTAGTGTTGCCCCACTAATTTCATTGTTTTCTTCATAGTATACTCCTTCCGCAAAAGCTGGAAAGTTAAACTTCCTACCAGGTACCACTATCTATGCCTACTGTCTCAGTCAACAGACCAGTTATACTTACTCTGCTATACTTTAATGATCTGTGTAATTGTATGCATGTGTGAGAACTTCCTTTAGTCTTCTCAGGCCTCTTTAAACCACTCAAGGCTGTAAAGTACTGCTTACACTTCACATGCAAGTTGGTTTCAGGACAGTCCACTTTAATCTGTTCTTGGCTCTGAGTACTGATTAGGCTTCAAGCAAAGAGCAGAAATATGTTTCTTGGCTGTAAAATGAAGAAACCTGCATTTGCTAAGAGAAAAATATAAAAATGTCTAATAAAGCACCCACACTTGATATGTTCTGTGTATCAAGGCAACTGCCTTAAAGGCAGTTTCTGTTATCGCAGCTGCCAGAGCTGTTTATTCTCTTGCTTCTCCATGTGACTTTTCTCAAAGTTCTAGACAGACACCAGTTGCTGAGTGCCGGTTAAGTAGAAAAACAGGCTGTGCAGAAACTCCTGTATCTTAAGTGCAAAAATGAATACTTACAGAGGTCTGAGGCCCCCACAGTGTTTACTTCAGTCTAAGCTCTGATTATGCTGCCATCCTACAGCCTCTCATGACAGAGTAACGAAGGGCAAGCACTGCTAGATCTCTCCTGTACAAGGAAGCATATTCCAGGAATGCTGGAGCTGGATTTGAACTTCCCTTATCAGGAACAATGAAACCGAGAGCAAGCAGCTTCCTTGCTCAAGTGGAAATGACCACTTTTCAGCAAGTGCTACTGTCAATCACTGTGAGCCAGCCCAGAGGAAGTGCAATTGTGATAACTGAGTGGCTTTAGTGCCTATAAAGGAAGTGAGTAGTTTAGCTTTCTTGCTCTGTGGAGAGGGGATTATTACTGTGCCATTTTAATGTCAAGTCCTGGAGCACATGCATAGTTTGTGCACAAAAATGGGGTAATATTTTCCCTTTTAACATAGGGCCAAATCAACCCGCCCATATTAACTTTTCATGACAGGATCTCTAAAAAAAGGCCACACCATCCTGAAATTGTTTTGGACTTAATTTGGTGTTGTCATGCAATTAGGTTTCGCAAAATTGGCTTCTGGACTGACAGCTTCTATTGTTACAGCATATGGCAATCAGAGAGCAGCTTGTGGCAGATGTGATGTTTATTCACCACTTGCTAGTTTTAGATTTAATGATGTCATTCTAATCAAAGCAAATGTTAGATGTGTTTGACATCTAAGGAGTTTTGCAGCCCCCCCATCATGTTTAAGCTGCTTCTGTCAAGTGGAAACACGTCAGCTCTGAATGCATCTAAGTCATATTTAAGAACTAATGATGCAATTTACTGGAGGTCTGTATTCCAAAAATCCATGTTTCTAACATGCATTGTGTTCCTCCAGCAGACTACAAAGACCTCCTATTACAATAAGTGAGCTCATTAGGCATGCGACTCCTTAGTCTTGCAAGCTGTTGCGATAAGCAGCTGTTGCAAGAGGGTAAAAGGTTGAATTATCAACTTGGACAGCACAGCAATTCATTCAGCCAGCCCAGGAAAGTATTTGAGCAATAACTCCATTAGCGTGGAGCAGACCTTTGACTACAGCACACAAGCAAAACATCAGTGGTATTTCAGTGACATGCTTCCCCACACCCAGCAAGCAAGACACTCCCAGAAATTAATTGTCAAAAATTTATTATGAAAGCTTCAATAGCAGCAAATATTTCAATAAAAGTTATTGCAGTATTAAAACAGATCTGCAGAGTGACCCAAGAGGCCTGTTGAAGTCTGTCTGCTTTGGAATATCTGCATTTGTCTTTATAACCAATCCCCAATACTCCATAAATATTGATACTTTCTCCTGTGTTTTGCAGACAGCACCAACAGTTCCTAGTTACAGTACTCTATCCAGTCCTTCTGGAAAGTTTTGGCCCGCTTCCCTCAACTTTCCCTCTCCCTTCTGAAACAGCTCCACATAGCCAAACTTGCAATACTTCTTTCAGTTCCATGGTATGCCAGCCTCTCCACGGTTGCAGCCTGCTGAGGCTCACTGGTGAGATGAGCTGTTTTCCTCTTTCTCCTCTGTAAGAGCCCACTGCATGCCAGTCTGAGGGACCTTAATCCAGTCTCTTGACCAGGCTAATCCACGGAATCAGCAGCTTGTTGCACATTTTGGTGAACGCACAGCACGTTGAGAATGCAACAAAAGGTTTCAACCTCCCCAGTGCACCAGGTGACCATCACTCAGGCAGGGTGACAGTTGGCACCCAGTCATTGACATTTCGGCTCTCTTCGCAAAACAAGTTCAGCTTCTCCAGAGCTGGGTCCTTCCAGCCTTCTTCATTCGGGTTCTGCAAGAAAGAAAAAAGTTGCACACCATGAGTGCTGCCCGCCAGCTGAGATCATCATAATATTTACAGAAGCATTAGCTTAGGACTGGAGGCACTTCCAGACAGTTTCTGTCCTGACACAGACAAGACAGGAAGCAGAGATGCTGCCGTTGTGGACGGCAGAGGAAATCAACAGTTACGAGAAGTTCTGCCTCCTCCTCCTACTACTACTCAGCTGACTCGCTGTGTGCCAAGCGCTCTATCCGTGCCCAGGAGAGGACTCGACCGACCACCCGCAGCGGAGAAGGGGCCGCCCCCGACAGGCTCTGGCCGTGCGGGGCAGAGCCGGCAGCGCCGGGGGTACAGCGCTCACCGCCCGCGGGACACCCACCGTGATGAGGATGCAGTGGAGATCCCGCGGCTCCCCGGAGTCCTCGCTGGGCCCCACGATGGCCGCCAGCTTCGCCACGTCGGTCACCCGCACAATGTCGATGTCGTTCTCGCAGCAGAAGGCTTGGATCAGAGTGAAGTGGATCTGCAGGGCGATGTCCCCCTCGTCTTCCTGGTCCGCGGCCAGCACGCAAAACGCGACGTTGTCGGGGTCGCTGCAAGAGGGGAGCAGCGTGATGAGTCCCGCGGTCGGCGCCGGCCGCCCCGCAGCCCCGCGGGGCTGGCTTACACACTCCGCCTGCCCCCGCCGCCCTACTTACACATTCATCAGCTTGGCTGACTCGTAGACGCCGGCGGTGAGGCAGCCTCGGCGCTGCGCCGACACCAGCAGCTCGTGGAGGGCCGTGCCGGCGCCCTGCATCCTAGGGGCCGAGAGAGAACACAGCGTCAGCGCGGTGCCACCGCCACCATCGCCCCGAAACCGCCCGCTACCCGCCTTCCTCGACTCCCCAGTGCCCACCCGTGCGTACCAGTCGTGGCCCGCAGGCATGGGCTGCTGTCCGTGGATCTCCTCCAGAGTCATAGCAGTTAGTCCCCACAGCGCGGCGCCGGCTCCGTCACCCCTCG
>VWZW01003361.1:66059-76892 GCA_013397115.1 Edolisoma coerulescens
GCTGATGAGGGCACCGAGGTGTCCAGAGCTGCGGCGCTGTCCTGCTCTGCAGGCTGAGGGGCCAGGGCCAGCTCAGCTTGGGGAAGGCACAGTTTGGGTGGCAAACTGCAGTCCCCAAAACTTGTGGAGCGATCATCGAGAAGACAATAGCGTCTTCACAGCAATTCCTAGCGGGGAGGCAGGAAACAATGAGCCTGAGGTGAATTAGGAGGCTCAGATCGGATGTAAGGAAAACCCTTTCCCCCTGAGAACAGTCAAGCAGTGGAGCAGGCTCCCTGTCCAGGGAAGCTGTGAACATTTCGTCCTTGCAGGATTGCAAGCCCCGATGCGACAAAGCCCTGAGACACCTGTTCTGAGCTCACTGGTAACCTTTCTGCAGGCTGTATTGGCCTATGATCCTGCGAGAGCGGGGGGATATTGAGCCAGCAGATTTATGTTTTTTCGGTCGGGTTTTATTAAAAGTAGCTCCAATTTGAATAGTGTGTCCTTCATAATTAATTCAGCGTGAAACGAGTGTGCTTGCTGAACCCAGATCTGAACCTGTTTGTGAGCAAACCAAGCAAAAATAAAACAAATTTTCCCGCTGTGAATGAGCACAGTCTAAATATTAAAAGGCAAATCACTTTTCACGTCCCTTCAGCGTCTGACACGCTTAGGCTTAGGCTCACAGCACTTGTCTCCACCGAGTCACCGCTTCAGAGGAGCCTCGAGTGGTTTCACAGAGGTTGTGGAGAGCCACCTTGGGGTAAGCTGTGCTACTGCGACCTGCCCAAACCGACTCCAGCGGGTTGCACGGACAGAGCTCTCTAACCTGTCACCCTTGCTGTTCCCTAGCCTGCAGCCGCATCGTCCCCTTTCAAATGTGTTTAAACCGGGGGATGTCCTTTCCAGTACTTCACTGGGAGTCCTGGATCAAGCACGTCTCATCTGCAACTGTATATGGTATACTCTGCTCAGCAGTTTCATTCCCTTTGAGCACCGCAGCTTCCAAAACGCTTCTCAAACTGAGCCACTTTAATGAGCTATTGTGTTTCTACTTCCAGTTGTTTCTAGTTAGTGCCCTGGTGACACTACAGGTGACAGCATTGGACCTGGCAGTAATTGCTTAGTGAGCTTCCATTTTTAACTGGTGACAACGTAGGCATGATGTCTGCCAAGATACATCCAGCCTCTCTAAGAATATTTCTCTGATGTCTACAGAGCTGTCAGAACCAGGGAGAAAACTCCTTGTTGTAAACACCAGTTCTCAAGCCTAACAATCTCTTTTACCCTACTAACATGCAAAGGCATTCTTGACTTGGAAACTAAACCAGTGACCTGTCACTCTGAATTTGCTTGAGAAGGGCAGAAGTTCTTAGTTTGCTTTCTTCAAAAAAGATGTGAGAAGTTGCCAGAAAATTGTCTCCTGGTCTGGACTCATGCAAGAGCAATTATCTCCGCTTGCTGGAAATAGCATAGTGTATGTAGCATGTACCATTCTTTCTCAAAAGATAAAAACCCTTGATACATCTGCCTTTTTTTTCATCTAAGTATATAAATGGGGATGAATGCAGAAGAATAGCTTGAATGGTAAGACCACACTAAATGGTATGTCTCTTAGAAGTATTCAAGGGCCTATTTCTGATGAAATAGGTGGAAAGTCCAGAACTGACTCACAGCTTTGAAAGATGCTGATATCAGCTATGACTTTGATGACTTTCTCATTACAGTAAAAGTGGAAGTTACTAAAAATGGATCCAAATTAGTAAGCCAAAGTAACTCAGAATAGAGAACAGTGCATATGTAATAGTAAAATATATGTAATTGTCTAGATAATAAAGTGATATACAGAACCATATTAACACATTATCCTTCCACATGCAAGCTTCCAGCTTCAGCTTAATGATGCAGCACCCCGGAATTAGGGCTTCTTGACATCCCACTTTTCAGTTTGCCCTGTTATTCCTGGGTCTCCTAGCACAGATGGTGCTGAAGGCCATGAAGCATCCATTACTAGATACTTGATCCAGCTGATTTCAAACCACAGTATCAACACCAGGCCTCTGATGCAGAAGAGGAGGTGTAGAAAGGAGAGCTGTGCAAGCCCAAGGTCCCATCCTTGGTTTGAAGGCATCAGCTCTGCAGATGTGATACCTTTGACGCCTAATAGGCAAACTGAACTTAAGTGAAGGTCGGTCTCCACTGCTTCCTTTCTTGGTCTTTTCCTCCCATGTTTTTAATATCCATCTGGTGGGCACAGACCTTTGGAGGATTAACTCTTGAGTATTCGAAATCATCCTGTAGACCCAGGGGGAGATGGGGGAGGGTGGTGAATATCACCTGGCAACAGCACTCAGACACGAGTGAGTGGCTTTTGTCATGGTCGCCGGCACCCGGGTATAACGCCAGTGCCACTTGCTCTCCGCAGCACGGCAAGGCTCGCCTGCAGAGCCTTCCTCGGAGGACGGGACCGGAGGCGCCGCTGCCGCCCGGCGCGGCGCTGGCAGCAGAGCCTGCGCTGACCTCTCGTGGTCACCCGGGGCGCCGCCGCTGCCTCCCGGAGCAGCCACGGCCCTGGTGTGCGGCGTGCACTGGATGGTCTTAGAGGCCCCTTCCAACCTCGATGGTTCTGTGCTTCTAAACCTGATCCCTAGTATAAAAAGTGAGACACGGAGTAAGGGGGAAATAATAGTATATTCAATCACAACAAAGGCGAGGAGCCTGGCAGAATTTAACAGATAATTGTGCAAAAGGGTTACACACCTGTATAGCTGGTAATAAACATGAGTTTTGTCAATTTGCAGGAAAAATAATAACATATCTCTAGCTGAAGTGCAGCAGTCACAGACATTACCTCTTGGCCTAAATGAGAGAAGACTCAAACATTCCGCATCAGAAAAGGCTTGCAAGCCATGGTAAGAGAAACCCCAGCCATGGGGATCCTACACTACTCCCACCTGCCTAGCACTCTCCTTGTGCTGCACATCCAGACTTTCCATCAAAAAGACTCTCTTTACCAAGATAGACCAGTCCTTTTGGTTCAGATGGACTAGTCCCTCGTCAATGTCTTTCCAAATCCATCAGAGCTTCTCCTTCTCCTACTCCAGTCCTCCATCCAGTTCTCCTCCTTTGCAAACCTATTATAATCACCCAGCAAGCTTCTTTCTCCAGGTGCAGCATCTCACAAAATAAAAACCAAATAAAAAACCTTTCTACTGAACACGAGTTTTAGGAGGCTCTACAAATCTTCTGGTTAAATTCAAGCTGATTTTGTGTTTCCAGCAGACCAACAGGTCACCTACCTAATCCTCATGTAATTTCTTTCCACTGAACCTGACACAGATACTGCTGATCCCCACGGCTCACAAACCAGATAGCACTCGCTGCACATAAACTTTATTCTGCGATACTTTTGCCCCATAAGTGACACCAGCCACATCACAGCCACAAACATCCACAATCCGTAAGCAATAGGGATGTTTAACTTGCTGAGAAAGCAGGGAAGTAAGGCTTTTCATAGCTTCTTTTAAAAAAAAAAAACAACAACAAAACCAAAACAACAAAAACCCCCACCCAAACAAAACAAAGAATAAAACCAAACCCAAACCAACCAAACAAAAAACTCCCTGCATATCACAAGTCTTGGTTAAAAAAACAAAGCTGTGGTAACAGAAGCAGTAGTCTTCTCAATTAAGTGTTCTACTGTTTTGTTAAAAAGATTTGAGTATTCTCACAAATATAAGTGAAATTCTATAGAATGGAGAGCACTTAATTGTTTGCATAGGCCTGATTATTACAGAATGTTGTGCAGATGAGCACAGAGCCCTCATTTCTGTCATCTTTTTAGGCTTTGCACTAAAAAGGGCAAAAGCCCTTCTTGCACTAATTTTGAGTGTTTGAGTTTTTGTACCTCCGAACACAGTGATATTTTCCCCAGGAGGTTTGCTTTCATTGCAATACTTAAATGGAAATATTTAGCAAGTTCAAGCTTTTTTCCTCTATACAAATGATCTATTTACTGTTTAGATGCCTATACTGCATTCATCTAGCCATGTGATCCCTCAATAGTCACATATAGAACCATGGAATCATTTAGGTTGGAGAAGACCTTTAAGAGCACCGAGTTGAACCATTTACCCAGCACTGTCATGTTCATCACTAAACCGTGTCCCTAAGTGCCACATCCACACATCTTTTAAATATTTCCAGGCATGGTGACTTGACCACTTCCTTGGGCAGCCTGTTCCAGTGCTTGACAACCCTTCTGGTGAACAAATTTTTCCTAATATCCAATCTAAACTTCCTTTGGCACAACTTGAGGCTGTTTCTTCTTGTCCTATCACTTGTTACCTGGGAGAAGAGAGTGACCCCCACCTGGCTCCGCCCTCCTTTCAGGTGGTTGTGGAGAGTGATAAGGTCACCCCTGAGCCTCCTTTTCTCCAGGCTGAACACCCCCAGCTCCCTCAGCCCCTCCTCACAGGACTCTCCTCCAGACCCTTCACCAGCTCCATTGCCCTTCCGTGGACACACTCCAGGACCTCAATGTCATTCTTGCAGTAGCATTGCATATTTGGGTTTCATATTTTAAACAAGACCATCTCCACCAGGAGTGACTAACAGAGTTACAAACAGGAGATGTTTTTCTTTTCATGCTTATCTCCACTGTTACACTCCTGAGAGACCCACTCTAGTGTGCATTAAAAAGAAAAAAAAAAGGCAAACACTCAGACTATGGTGAGCTGCAACTGTCTGGGAGAGCTCCCTCCCCAGCCCTGTGCTAAAATCTGCATAATTCACATCCTACTCGCAGCTGAGAAGGGCAGTCCAAAGCAGTTTGTGGGGGATAGCTGATAACATGTCAGGGAACCTTTTGCAACACCCCAGCTCAGGAGTCCCTCAGAAACACTGGGAGGCATGATGATTTTTTTTTCTTTTCTTTTTGTTTTCAATTAAGAACTGCTGAAAGCCAGGTTTTCTTGGCAATGCTTGCTTTCCATCAGATCAGAATTTTATCAGGGCAGATTTTTCAGGATTCTCTCCTGGGATTTCTGTGTGTCTGTAAGTCCAGCAACTGAAACCTTATTGTGCATTCACAGCAGCTCTGACTGGCTGCTGTGTGACTGGTAATCCTAGACACATTCACAGCCCATATGCACTACGGCTGCGTAACACCCAGCTCAGTAAATCCTATGTTTTCTGGCCAAATCGGACAGATTGTGCATGCATGTTCAATTGAAGCCTGTGTGCCAGGAAGTCTGCAGTGTCAGATTTACTGTTCTTGAGCACACACCTTGTCCAGGAATGCCTGGAAATCTTACTGAATAGGATGGCTTTGGATGGAAGGTTAAAAAATTATCTAAGTGACACAAAAAATTATATTTGTTAATAATGCAAGCCAGAAGAAAGGGGGGCAAATCAAAAATCCCACATTCTGGCTCTTCATTCACTCAGCACTGCAGTCTTCCAGCTGCTGCCAATGATAGTCTCAAGTAAGACTCAATTACAAATAAACATGGGAGTTTCTTGTAATATAGCTGTTTTTCATCCCCACTTACCTTAGTTCCTTAATTTTTTTTCTGCCACATCTGCTAATGCCTGCATATGAGCCCCTCTCCTCCAGCAGAATGGAACTACTGAAAAACAGCCTTGTTTTGCTATCTCTTCAGTCCAACCAGAAGACATTAAAGAGAGATTTGAAAGATGATGTTGGATTTCCCAGTGAATGGGTCCATACAATGCCAAAGTGAATTTTTTAACAGCTGAACATAACTTGATCAGCAATTTTTTTGTTGTGTACCGACATTTTGTAGAGATGCCCAGAAAAGTTAAAAATCAAGTGCTTAAGAAGATCACCGAAGAGCTGTCTGTTTGTTAAAAGGAAAAAAGAGCAAAATCTTCTCTTAGCCCAGGTGCTGTCAGAGTTATTCATTTCACTGGGTAATTCTGCAGCATGAAGAAATGTAATTCAAAATGAAGACAGATCACAGAATGGTTTGGTTTGGAAGGGGCCTCTGAGAATACCTAGTTCCATGCCCCCTGCCATGGGAAGGGGCAGCTTCCACTAGACCAGTTTGCTGAAAGCCCCATCCAACCTGGCCTTGAACTGGGCAACCTGTTCCAGTGCTTCACCACCCTCACAGTAAATAGTTTCTTCCATATATCTAACCTAATTCTCCCCTCTTTCAGTCTGAACCTATTACTCCCTGTCCTACCACTACAGCTCCTGACAAAGGATCCCTTCTCCGGTATCCCCCTTCAGATACTGGAAAGTTCCTATGGGGTCTCCACACAACCTTCTCTTCTCCATGGTGAATGGCCTCAACTTCCTCAGCCTGTCTTCGTAGGGGAGGTCCTTCAGTCCTCTGATCACCTTGGTGGCCTCCTCTGGACTCGCTCCAACAGGTCCATATCTTCCCTCTGCAGGGGACCCCAGAGCTGGATGCAGTGTTCCAGGTGGGTCTCACCAGAGCAGAGCAGAGGGGCAGAATCCCCTCCCTCCCCTGCTGCCTGCGCTGCTTTGGATGCAGCCCAGGACACATTTGGCTTTCTGGCCTGGGAGGGCTCATGGCTGGGTCATGTCCAGCCTCTCACCCACCAGCACCCCCAAATCCTTCTCAGCAGGGCTGCTCTCAATCACTTCTCTGCCCAACCTGTAGAGTGACGTTAGCCTGAAGAAAAGGAGGCTCAGGGGAGACGTTATTGCTCTCTGCAACCGCCTGAAAGGAGGTGGTAGTGAGGCAGGGATCAGCCTCTTCACGAGGCAACCAGCAACAGATGAGAAGAAATGGCCTCAAGATGTATCAGGGAAAGTTCAGGCTGGGCATCAGGAGAAATTTCTTCACAGAATATTCTGAGTTGGAAGGGACCCTCAAGGATCATCAAGTCCAACTCTTAAGTGAATGGCCTGTACTGGGATTAAACCCACAAACTTGGTGGTGTTAGTGCCATGCTCTAACCAGCTGAGCTAAGCTCAGCATAGAAAGAGTTGTTGAACATTGAAATTGGCTGCCCAGGGAGGTCGTGGAATCACCATCCCTGGAGGTGTTCAAGAAATGACTAGATGTAGCACTTAGTGCTGTGGTCCAGTTGGCAGGGTGGTGATCAGTCAAAGGTTGGATTCAATGGTCTTGGATGTCTTTTCCAGTCTAATTGATTCTGTGTGATTTTGTGATTCTGTAACTTGTAGATGTGTTGCCCTATGTCAAGAGCCTGTCTTATCTGAGCAGAGATGGGCCAGTCTGAGTGAAATACTCTGATCCTTGGTTAGCTCTTTGATGTTTTCTGTTGTAGGTGCAATAGGACAGGCAACACGAGAATGAAAATTCAGATGGTCAGCCTAGACCTTAAATGTGTAACTCTGAATTTTTCCATGTGCTTTTTCCTGCCTTTAAAAAGAAAATCTATGAAACTGGCTTATATCTAAACAGGTAAGAAATGAGATCTGATGGGGGCGGGGTTACCTTCCCTTCACCCTTTTCTTTAAAACAAATGAAAGGTAAGAACATCAAAAATCTTTGCCGACCTCAGTTATTTGTTGAGAAACCTCTTCACTGCCAATTTTCCTTGCTCACAAGCAACATCAAATCAAAACATTGGTATCCAACAATCCTTGTGACAGTAAAAATAGAAAAAGTTTAAAATCAGAAAATGGACAAATTTTCTCTTTCCTTCTCACCCACGAAGATGAGCAGAGGTATTTTCTTTAGCTATAAAGAAGCCTATTAATTAAACTACTATATAATGGTATCTAAAAGTTCAAATTTCCTCTTTGAGATCTTGTTAATCAAATGCTCCAAATATCATAGTGAGAAAGTGAGCCATGAATGACCCCATAAAGTGAAATCCAGTTGCACTCTGATGCATAAGGTTACAAAAAGCAAGTGGTGACAGTTGATGAAAGTGCAGAAATGTAACATAACATTCAGATGCAGTTTAACGCTTTATAGGACAAAAGCCCAGTGGGGAGCTATTGAGTATGAGATAACTTCAGGACTATTATTCCTCACTATCATTTTATACTAGTTAATTGTCCATCTTGAAATTCACTGAGATAGCTTTAACTGATTTAATTAAATTATGTGTATGCCACCTGGCCATGTTGTCACTGTTGCTCTGTAGCTTTTTACTTTCTCATGTTCCTATGTGTAATTCATTGTCATTTTCCCATATAGCCCCATTCCTCAGTTATTGAGTATGTGATTTTAGTTCAAACCTAAATCACAGGTTTCCACCTTAGGTGTTCATCTGGTGTGGGGAAAGTGTGGCAGGCAGTGGCACAGATGTTGTATATAAGAAGTGGGGTGGCAGGTAGCCTACTCTTGAGGTATGTGCTGTGATCAGTTACTATCTGGGGCATGGGTATGACCCTGTTTTCAGAAAATGTGAATACCTAAAACTTCTCTGATTCCAGTCAGTTTGTATATGACCCTGGACATCAGGTAGATGCTCTTATTGACAATTAAAATTCCAGTGGCCACACCAGCAGCATAAGCTTTGTCAGCTGTGACTTATGCCTGGCCCTTGACACCTGATGTTGTTCATCATCAAAAAGACTTGAGTGAAAGATGAATGGAGACCAGAATGCAGCTTCCCCAGTGCCAGCTACCTTCCATAAGCAGTAGAAGCACAGTGTTTGAGCAGGACTGTCTCAAGTGCAACACATCCTGGGGTTTGGTGAGGAGTGGAGCTCCCTACTTGTAATGCCTGAAGAGAGAGGGTGTCAAGCACTGCCTGTGGCAGTGGCATGTAGTTTCAACCAAAAATATGCCCAGGGAGAGCTTCTGACAGCCCTGGGAATGGAAACTGGCATGTAGGACAACACTGAGCAAAGTTTTTTCCGCCCAGATGAATAAACAGGGGCAGAAGCAACAGCTCTGACCCTGGTCCTGGGCTTGCCTAGGCAGAACAGCTGCATTTGGTGCTCAGTCCAAGTTTAAAGATACAGACTGTGAACTCTGGACTCTGACGGCTTAGTTATAGGAGGTAGATTTGGCTGAGCTGTAGAAAAGCAGCATTGAAAGTCTAAAATTGTTCTAGACACTCACACTGGCAAGAATTCAGTTTGGGGTACGTGTCTAGTGGAAGCTGAGGCACACACACGGAGATGCTGGAGGAATAAGATCTTTGGCCTTCAACTTGCACCCCCCCAGCCCTACCCTTCTGAGTCTTGCTGTAGTTGTGTACCCAAAGCCATTCACAACATCTTTGACTGGAAAGGCTTCTTCAAAGTCACAGACAAACTTATTGAACAGTGACTCCTCTTCTCACAACTCTTCATTTGGTAATTCATTTTAAGGCACAGTGTTTCATTCCCCAGTATGGTGCTCTGTCTCTGTAATTTGCCTAATATAGATAAGAGGGGCCATTAGCAAGCTCCTTTGACTTGTGCCTCCAAATATTCTGAGAAAAAGATAAGGATGTCAAAGTGGGCTTTCGTGACTTATCTCGCACAGTGACTTCATCCTCCATATTTAGGAGTGAGAAATGAGTAAAATTACCGGCAGATATACACTAATGTAGGTTCTTGTTTAGTATTCTTCAGTAATCTGCTGCATAGATGAGTGTTTAAAAGAAGAAAAAAAGATCTACCTGCTACTGCAAGAATAACCAGAAAACAAAAAATACATGTGATCTTTTCGGGTGGCATTCTCATACCAGCCACTTAAAGCAAAATAGTTTAAATACCTGTTTAAATATTTGTTATAGCATGCAAGAGTTTAAAATTTTGGTACTAATACAGAATCCTCTCTGTACTCTGAAAAGGAGCTGAGTGAAACGGACCTCTAGTGGTTAAAACAGGTATGTCTTCAAACCCTCAGCACCCCACGAGGTCCTGCCTCCCACCCTTCTGGGCAAATCCCCCATTCGGGATCCTGGATGTGTATTTCAAAATCTAAGAACGACATCACTTTTTTAGGAATATAGTTTCCCTTAGTTTGTGTGGATACAATAGGAGGAAGATGTGAACATCACTTATCAGTTATTCAACTTAACTCTGTTTCTATTCAGTGTTGAAGATACACACACTTGGAGAAGTGGCCCACTCCTGGCTGATTAAGTCTGGCAATGACATTTATATAACAATAATAAGACTGAATTTATTACAGAGATCTTTTGCACTGTACAGCACTGTGCCACAAGCAGTTGTCATTCAGAACACAGAAGCAACTGTAAAACAATAAGACAATTACTGAAGAAAAGTCCAGAAATTATGCATGTACCTTGTGTTTGCTAGTAAGGATTAAAGAGAGTGGTGGCTCATATTGTGGTTTGAAATGGGAAATATGCTGTAAGAATCTAGTCAACTCTGTTTTTCAGAAGAGTAAGACTTGTTTAGTAATCTGGACATCAGCATATCTAACTCTGTTCAAAATTATATGTAACCCTGGACAAAATGGTAATGTCTCTGTGCCTGGCCTAGTTCCACATGTGCAAAACAGGATTAGCAGACTGGCTGAAGCCCTGCATGCTTTCTGTAATTTTTAAATCTCCCAGTTCCTGGATTCATGCTAGTGGAGAGAAGCTTTTTGTTTTATGAATTAAGGCTTTTTGATGCCCATGGCTTGAGAGAAAAGCTGGAAGTGAATGAAATACATAGACTGACAGTAAAAATTTTGAATAACTAAATAAATAAACAAATAATTATTTTTTAAAATAATAATAATGATTATTATCATTTCTTTAAACCAAACTCCCTTTCTTTTCTATGTGGGCCGTGATTTTGGGTAAAACAGAGCACATAACTCTCATTGCCAACACTGGCAGTTGTCAGCATTGTGAAGGAGGGGTGATGAGCATTGCCACCGACCGGGCAGGGCCACCCTAAAAAAGCACTGCTCTAACTCTCAGCTGCCA